>CM057152.1:29347204-29396076 GCA_029962745.1 Echinometra lucunter
TTTTCCTTCACTTTCTCCCTTTAAAAAAGCTTAAGATGATTATAAGCAGGTAATCATGGTGATCGCGGCGCAAAATTATGAGATTCTGAGAGAAAATGGTCATGCGAGGGAGCAAAGCGACCGAGCTTAAGAAAATTTTGCACTTTGAAACCTCCAAACTCCATTTCTGATACACTGTGAATGAAAGGGGGGGGGGGTGCAAAATTCTTTAAAATATTATTTTTTCTTAATTTTCCTTTTTTTTTTCTTTTGCGTTTTTGCGCCCCCTCGAAGTGCTGCCCGGGGCACGTGCCCCACCTGCCCCCCCCCCCCCCGATACGCCACTGATCTGCATGGTATTTTGCTTCCCAATGTGCATACAGTTGATATGAAGATAACACAACTAAACTGTCATGTATACTGACCCCAAGAAATCTAATCAAATTGTCTCCCTATGGTAAACCAAGTTTAAAGTAGGGAGTTGTGAGAGATAAAGTCCCTTCTAATTGATATCTCGAAAAAGTGAGATGGATGCGGATGGATGGACGACCCGAAAAACAATTGTATGTAATTGCCTCTCTCAGCGTTGCGACGCGCCTGATCATCATCCACCATCACCATGTACTATACATACCACTATACTCGGGTATGGTTATAGCTCCTCGGTGATCTCGAGACTGTAATGCCCCTCGACTTGGTCTCGGGGCACAGAACAGTTTCGAGTTCACCTGGCTTGGGCTATAGATAGTTTCAACCATGTCCCCAATGAAGCAGTCAATGTTTGTACATGTATACTCAAAAAGCCTACTGTCAAGTTATACACCACCACGTCCGTGCATACACCAGCCGATACACCACTACAATGACAGAAAAATTGTGAGCAAGTCCGGCCGAACACATGTCCTTTGCACTATCAAACGGGTAGCAAAACGCTGATTTTGCATGGCCTGCAAAGAAATGGAGGATCCTATATGTCACGTAAATATTGGTTCAAACTTTGCATCAGTCAAGAAAATATGATATCAATAATACTTCATCAAAATACCTCTATCAGGACCGTAAAAGAACAAGAAAATTTCGACATAAATGGCCTGAATCCATGATATTTTCTGAACTTCCAATCCTTCACTCTCCATTATAAAGCTGAATGAATCAGTCGTTTACTCTTCTGAAGTACACATTTAAGTTTCAATAGACCTACGACCATGGGCGTAGATCCGAACTTGAACATTGGGGGGGGGGGGGGACACAATAGCTTGTCACCTTTCCAGTTACTTTAAAAGTTATACCTCATTATATTGCTAAAACCCCTCCCCCCTCCCCCTCTCTCTCTCCCTCTCTCTCTCTCTCTAGTTATGCTCTTTCACGCTGTTTAGTTTTCATATGTGACCGGTTCATTTATTGTCCATATTAAAGGGGAAGTCCAGACAATTTTAAAAAAAATCACATCAGGTATAGTACATAAATCAAAAGAGTTACATACAGATTTGCGGAATTTATTGTGGTCCTGGACACTGGCGTAGCCAGGAATTTTCAACCGGGGGGGGGGGGGTAGGGAGATTTTTGAAAAATCGTGCATGAAAATGGTATTTTCTGCACACTAAAATTCAGTATTAGGGGTAACTTATATGAGAAGTGGCATATGGGGGGGGCAAAGTAACCGAGCAGGGGGAGGGTGTAGGAGGGGGTATCCCCCTCCCACGGTAGGGAGATTTTTGAAAATTCATGCATGAAAATGGCATTTTCAGCACACTAAAATTCAGTATTAGGGGCAACTTATATGAGAAGTGGCATAATTCGGGGGGGGGGGGGACAAAGCGAGGGAGCAAAGCGACCGAGCGGGGGAGGTGTGGGAGGGGGTATCCCTCTCACACGGTAGGGAGATTTTTGAAAATTTAATGTTAAAAAAGTTAATGTGAAGTGGACTCGAAAGGTTTTTTTTTTTCTTCTTCTTTTTTTTTTCTTTTTTCTTTTTTTTTCTTTTGCTCGCCGATCAACAGGGGGGGGGGGGCATGGCCCCCTTGTGCCCCCCCCCCCCCCCTTTAGCTAGCTACAACAGTGCTTTCAACTACTGCACTCCAGTCATGCATGAATGACTCAGGCCAGTGGGTGCGCACGCGTGTACGCCGTCGTACATTACAGTACAGTACAGTACAGGAATAGCATGGAGGGGTGAGCACGCGCGGCCAAACCCCCGCTCGCTCTAGATAGCTAAGCTCATATAGCCATGCATGCATGCATTATGCCAATGCTGTAATGGTCAATCCCGTCTCAATGCACTGCACTTGGCCCCCGGGGGGGAGGGGGCACTCAATATATAATGCGTGGTGGGTATGTGCCGCGGAGAAGACCCCCATTTTTACACTCAAATTTCCGTTCCAAAGCACAGCATTTTTATCTTATTGAGAAAAAGAACAAAGAAAGCCGTTCCAAAGCATAGCATTTTCTTCTTATCGAGAAAAAAGAAGAAAGAAATCCGTTCCAAAGCTTCGCATGTTTTTCGTTACGCCGTTCCGGCCGCATTGATCCGCTACAATGAGCTGCATTTTTGGTGAAAAGCGGCCCGCAGAGCGCTGTCCGACCATCGCCTCTGCCGCTCTGCGCGGCGGCCGTGCCCCCGGGCTAGCTTGATGCACGTATGCCCGTTCCATAGGGATACATACACACTCACACGCAGGCGAACCGTTCCAAGGACCCCCGTTTTCACAAACATTTGTAGTTCCGAAGCCCGTTCCGAAGACCCTCCTTTTCACAATAAGCCCGTTCCAAAGCCCCCGTTTTTGTCTCGCCCGCTGCACATACCTACCACTTTTGGGGTCGAGTACCCCCCCCCCCCCGGACTTGGCCCTATCGTCCAAAACTAAGAATGCACTGAAAGGTTTAGTACACGACAATTTTTTGACATTGCTAATTTTCAATGGGAATTTAACTCTCATCTCCTTGGCAAGGTATACAAAATCACTGTCCCCGGTGGTCCCCCTTCTTTTCTGACAAAACATGGGGGGGGGGGACATTTGATATGATGTCCCCCACCCCAAAAATCGTGGGGGGGGGGGGGGAACGTGTCCCCCCTGTCCCCCACCGATTCTACCGCCGCCAGTAACGTGTGTTACAACACACAATCATGATAAACATTACTCGCCTCTTATCTATAGTGATCAGACATACAGGCCTTAACTGAAATGCGAAATAAAGGGCAGTATTTTGCTTCATCATGGGAGCGTTTCATGAAGAGTCTTAATTATCACTGATTTTAACCAACCTTTGTTATAAGCTACTGAAATCCTTGCATCTGACTGGCTGAGAGTACATTTGTAAGTAAAAATCACTGACAAGACACTTCATGAAATGCGATCTTCAGGTCATGGTTCTCTGCAGTATATAACACCCAGTGGCGTAGACAGGTTCTTACACCTGGGGGGATGATTTGCCGTTCACGAAAAATCGAGGATCAATTTCGTATACAGATACACACACACGCACACGCACACGCACACCCACACAGGGCCGTACACAGAAATTTTTTCGGGGGGGGGGGGGGCAAGATGCATAAAAAATTTTCGAAGAAACTTGAAAGCAAGGGAGCGACCGAGCTTGTCATGGGGGTGCTTTTGCATTTAAAAAAATGAAATTGAAGGATTTGATGCACACTTTTGTTGAATTTTGTGAAAATTTTCAGTAAAAAAATGTAAGTTTTCAAACTTTCGGGGGGGAGGCAACTGCCCCCCTGCCCCCCCCCCCCCCCCGCTGCGTACGGCCATGCACCCACACAAACCCCACACACCCACACATACACCCGAATGCAGAGACATAAATAGGAGATATACGCACCATGACAAACGAATATAGAATATGCATGGACTGACACACATTATTGCATATTTGCATCACGCTATTTATCTTTTTTTGTGTGTGTTAATTTTGTTGTTAAACCACTTCAGAAAAACTGTGACGTCGCCGAAATTACCCTAAAGTAGTATAAATAACTACATAAATCAGAATAATGATCGATATAGTTATGACAGTAATCGTCATTTCAGTCACATTAACGATGATGATGATGATGATGATGATAACTATCATTATTATCATAAGCATAATAATAATAATATATTACTAATTATTGTTGATATTGTTGTTGTTATAATGATAATAATAATAGTATATAGTATATATAATAGTATAATAATATATATATAATAACATAATATATAATAATATATATTGATGATATCACATCACTACAAAGTTGTGAGCAAGTCCGAACACATGTATTGCGCTATTAGCCCTATTAGACGGGTATCAAACACTGATTTTGTACGCAGGCCTGGAAAAAATGGAGCTACGTTATGAATCCCATGTCAAAAATATTGATACAGAATTAATCGTATTATGCAAGATCCATGCAAGATCCAGACACTAAATCCCAAGCCATTCTGGCGAATTTAAGTCAATATCAATAGCAGGCTCAAAATACCTCCATCAGGATCGCAGAAGAACAAGAAAACTTCGACATAAATAGTCTGAATCCATGATATTTTCTGAACTTCCAATCCTTTACTCTCCATTATAGCTGAATGTTGTTCATTCTTCTGAGTTCTGAAGCACTATACTTGGCAGACCTATGACAACCAGTACGTAGTGTGGTACAACACACAATGATAAACATTCTTTCTCGCGTCATGTATGTATGCCGACCATTCGGGCATACTAGTACGTAGATCTTAACACAAATCAGACCTTGAAATGCGAAATCAGCTAGGGCAGTGTTTTGCTTGATACGCTGTTCCAGTCACGCCCACTGAAGCAAGCGATCGAATGACATTTCAAACAAAGAAAAAAAAAGGGGGGGGGGGGGTCCGAGATGAAATGGATCTTTTTCTTTAAAACGAAAGAAAGAAAGCAAGCAAGCAAGAAAAAAATGGGAAGATATCATTTAGCATACAGATCAGAGAGCTGCAGCTCAAATAATCATAAAAGGTGTCCAAAATTAATTAGATCTAAAAACAAATCTAGCCAAATATGACTGACTAGTACTGTTCTAGTCAAAATTGACACACTTCTCGTAAAAAAAATAATAAATAAATAACTAGAGTGAAGATGGGGTATTATAGTACCATTATAAATCATGCGCAGTATTGAGGATCAGGAAAATGATTCAATTTATACAATATACCAATACATTTTGACATTTTGTTATATACATATCATATCTATGTGTTTATGCCACAACAATTTCGAGTCAATTTCGATTCCGAGAAACTTCACTGAACTATAACAAAATCTATCCTGTCTTTGCCAATAGATATCAATAAATTACTTCTTTCAGCCGTTTTATTATTTTGTAAAAAGCTTGCAAAGAGTCTTCTTGATATTCAAGACCAACTTATTAGTAATTAACCATTCATTCATTTTCTGTATTTCGGTGTTGAACTCGACAAGAATTGCGATTATCATCATACGAGCCATTCTTTACAAAAGGGCCTATTTTTCTAGGTCATCAATATGGTTTGGAATCAGGGGTGGGTAACAACTGCAATTGCTTCAGCACTGAATCATGTCCGTACGGAAATTGGGTGGGGTAGGGGCCCGGGGGGGGGGGGTTCTCGGATTTTTTGACGGGGGTGTGAGACTCGGACCTTGAACCCCTAACCCATTTTTAGGGGCAATTTTTAAGAAAAAGGGTACCCATGTTTAGGGATTTCTAGCAAAATGTAGACCCATGTTTAGGGACTTGTCGTAAAAACTGGACCTTTTTCTACGAGTATAATTTACTGTTCGCGGGTTTTCTCTGCCCAGACCGGCCCAGACAATCAGATCAGGCCAGGACATCGACACGCACGGACGTACGTACCGGGATATGGATGCGTGCAGTAGTAGTACGTACGTACCGGAGATTTTGAACGGAGATTTCAGATATTTCTTTCCTCATACCTCAAGAAATGGATTGGAAAAATACACGAGGCACAGGATTTCGGGATACCACCGATGTTGAGGGATTTTGTTAAGGGGGGGGGGGTGTAGAAAAAGGGACCCATGTTTAGGGATTTTTTTTAAGAAAACGGGACCCATGTTTAGGGATTTCTTATGAAAAAGCGACCCATTTCGGCGGCACATCCCAGGGCACGTCCCCGTATGGAAGTACCCCCTCCCCCGGTAGGGGCAGCCCCCCAGAAATTTCATGGAAAACAAAGAAAATGTACTATATTTTTAATACTGCATTGCATTTACCCCCGCTCGACTGAAAAATCCCTTTGTACAGCCATGCATTGAACCAAAACACCTCTGTTACTCCTCCTGGAAAGATCCAAGCTTCATTAATCACGAATAAATCATATTCTCACAATCATTTGGTGAGTGGAACATTCTGAGGTAAGTTTTTTTTTTTAATCCAACTTTATGAGCAACAGTGTATAATATAGTAGTGGCAAAAGTAGTCAATTTTGACTGCTCGCCAAAAATTTAAAGAAGAAGAAGAAGAAGAAGAAGAAGAAGAAGAAGGCTGTGTCAATATAGGTGAGTGGGGGAGGGGGATAGTCAGATTTGGTTCGGACAGGGGTGTTCAGCTGAAGCCTCCATACCTGTACCCATTTTCAAGGGTCATTTTGGCAGAAAAGGTTAAACCTAACCATTAAGGATTTTCATTTAAAAAAGTGACCCCCTTTTTTTTAAAGGTTTTGTCATTATTTTGGTGGCATGTTTAGGGATTTTCCGGCACAAATCAATACCCCATGTTTAGGGATTTCTTGCAAAGAGCGACATATCCTCGTATACCAGTATACCATTATATTAGGCGAGTACCCCCCTCCCCCCCCCCCCCCCCGGTAGGTGAACAGTGATAGTACACGATCCCCACGTGCACCTTGTCCAACTCAGTCAACTCATTTCGACAGACTAGGGTTCTGCTTGTGCAATGAAACAACTAAATTAGAGGGTGTGGCATATAGAGATCCTATACATGTATATGATATTGGCTCTCTATGGGGTGTGGTGGTGTGTCGGGGGTATAGGTCGCGGGGGTAAAGTTTGTTTTGCGCTTATCTATACCAAGGCAAAATATATTTTATAAAGCATTCGAACAAGTGGAGGTCAGATTAATTGATACTAATTATGTATTTGGTATAGTTCCTGAAGATATTTTTAAAAATCTTTTGACGAGATATCTAGAATATATATATATTTCAAATGACAGGTTAACGTGTTAATAATAAAATAAAGGTGCATCAGAGCGCGCCCGCATAATATCAGCGGCTCCTTCGTTCAGCTATTCATAGATCATGCCAGTCATTTTTCTGCATGTGGTCATCGTAAAGGAAGGGAATTGAAATCATGTCTGCGAATCAGATTGAAATCATAAACATGGATCAGTGGATTGAAGAGAACAAAAAGTTCTTCCTCCCACCTGTGTGCAACAAAATGATGTAAGTAATCAACTTATTCCAGGTCCGGGACAAGGCCTGGCATGGAATCGCCAATCGAGTTAGCTCTCTGGGTTTATTCCAACGTCGGCGCATTCACGGGGTAAGCGTCGGTCCGGGCCCGGGGCCGGGGACCGATCTCCTGCCTGTCTGAGGTCCTCAGAGCACGAGCACAGAGGGGCTTAACGTTAGACAGAAAAATCCATCTGTTATTAGAATTTTATAACATTTTCTGACCATCGAGTCTCTCCTCCTGGACAGACGGAAGCCTCTTATAGTCTACATGGTGCCTGAACTCAGGCTGAAGTCCACTCATACTAGTCATGCTAGTGCTCGGTGTTAACCCATTCGTGACAGAGGTCCACATTTTGTGGTTTGGCCTAATATCTTTTGATGCAAAGCCCTAAAAATCATACCTAATACATGAGCAGAAAGAGCAAAAAATTCTACACAAACTGTGCCCATTTTGGTTGCGTCAATATTCGTTGTTTGATGCTGAAATTTTTTTAAAAGGAAAATAAGCATTTAAATCCTTAAATTGGCAATGTGATAGAAAGTTTAAAATCACAGTTTTCCCCTGCAAATTGGCAACTTTTGACTTCTCATCGTAATTTCTGTCAATTTATATTCATTTCAGATACATGACGTTTTATAAGGAAAATGTAGCAATAAAATAAAAATGTTGGTGTTGCCAATTTGAAGAATAAAAGCTGATCAAATTAGGCTTTAAATAATTCCTGTCACGAATGGGTTAAACTAACCTCGCACAACAGACGTGCTGTAGCATGCACATTGCTGACAATAGGAAAGTAGTGTTCTACCAATGAATTTTGGAA
The DNA here is from genome assembly GCA_029962745.1 of Echinometra lucunter. NCBI lineage: Eukaryota > Metazoa > Echinodermata > Echinoidea > Camarodonta > Echinometridae > Echinometra > Echinometra lucunter. The sequence continues at coordinate 29,355,438 of CM057152.1, forward strand.
GAAAGAGGAGCAAAAGCTCTGTCACCAGTGATCAGAAAAATATTTTTCAAAATTAATTTGATCAAGATAATTACATCCAGTTGGAGGAATGGAATGGAAGTAGGATATTTTATTATCTTAGCCTTAGGTGTTATTAAATGCAAATATTTCATATGAATTTGTTGATTATTTTAGTAATGATACTAAATGGCACAGCAAACGTTCTACGCTTAACCCCTGATCGCAATCTCGCATCATCAAATGAGTAATGAAACAAAAGACACCTTAATTAAAAATAATAAAAATACAAATTCTATCTTCAAAATACTAGATCTACTCACCTGAAACACAATTTGTCCTTTTACTGACGTCACAGGTGCTGATGCATCCGATTTCATCGGATTTTTGTTCAATTTCTTTTGCTGGTGTCGATGAAATGACACGGCTCGAGAGGAGAGGTCAGATCGAGGGGGCGCTGTAAGGTGATCACTGAATTGCATGAGGGGTTGGTAAATTGGCAACTCTAAAAATTGGGTGACTATCGATCAGTCAAAGAACTTTTGATAGAGAATCATTGGTCAGATGTAGAAGGTACATGCCTCTCCAGGCTTGAAAGCACGTATAAAAAACTGGAATAATTTTTGTATTTCTGAATTTTCTTAACTCTACATCAATGAGTAGTTAGAAGAATAAGAAGATGAATTTAGACACGCTTCATTGATGATTTGAAGAAAATAACTTCAAGCGTTTTCAAAGGTGGGGCAAAAATATAGAAAAAATTATCTGCCTTGCTTTCGATCTCGTGATCATGTAACTCATGCGCAGCCAGTCAGTACGTAGTCTCAAAAAGAGTCTCTTTATATCAAATCGTCAAAAAAAGCAACATTTTGTTACACTAAACATCAAAATTGATTCAAACAGAAAGAAATGAGGTCTGGCCTCAATGGATATTAGACTACATTGATCATGAATGAAACATAGTGGAAAAAAACCCAGCGTGTGTATGTAACACGTGAAACCATATCCTTGCATATTGCATTGTAAGCAGCGTGCGGCCAGGTCAGGGCCGAGGTCTCCCCAGGGACTGCGCTTGGCATGAAAATTTGGGTTGAGGCCTTGAGGGCTTAAATTTAAAGTGATTACACAATGGTAAAAAGAAAATTTGATATATGATCGAGAATAGAATTCTAAGAAGAATAACATTAAAAATTTGATGATTTTCAGTCGAAATCAATGCATTTTGGCTAATTTTCTCATAAAAAGTCAAAAGTTGACCCAAAAATTTTAGTATGAGGTATGACATAAAAGTGGGTACCCGGCTTCGCGCATTGCAGTTGTGCTGCGTGCTAGACTGTACAATTCGTATTATACCTTGCACGTATTTTGCTAGAATTGCGCAACAAGGTACCCACTTTGACGTATTTTGACATCAAAGTGGGTACCCAGTTGAAACTGGGTCACAGCTGAGGGGTCAAATATATCCTGAAATCCTACCACATTGGGAGTTTCCTTGGCAACACAACTTTTTAAAAAACTTTAGGCAGATGATTTTCTGCAAATAAAATCATACTCTTTTAAATGAACTAACATTGTTTCAGCATTGGGTACCCCCTTTAAGGAACAGTGCAGCAATGAAAATTTAAAAAAAAGGAAACATGATTTACTTGGTTAAATCATGTTTAGAACCTCCCTGGTTAAATGGAAGCTCCATTAAAGTGTATTTTCCGGGAAAACCAGGGCTAGGGGACTTGATTTACTATACTTTGTTAATATTTTACTGTGTTTGTTCAAAAATGTTAAACCTTGTATGTTGATAAAAACAGAAAGATAGAATAAAAGTTTTTCGAGTCTGATGGTGCATAATTTTCTGGAAAAGGATTGAATTCCATTCTCCTCCTCCTCCTCCTCCTCTTCTTCTTTTAATTATTCTTCATCATCACGATCATGCTCCCTTGCATCACATTTCTTAATTCTCCCAATCTTCCTCGTCATCACCATCATCATCATCCTCTTCCTCATCATTGTATTTCCTCTTCAGACCACCTCCTCATCGAATCATCATCACCATCTTTATCACCACCACCACCACCATCATCATTATCATCATCATCTTAATCATTATCCTCCCATAAGCCACAATCATTTTTTCGTTCATTTGTTTTGTTTGTTTCTTTTAATCTATTGTCAATACGACTTTCTAAATTATAATTTTTTATCATTGTAAGTATTCAGTAAAATCAGTGCTTATTATGCAAATCACCATCATCTTCTTGCGAAAATATTGCATTAAAAATTATTGCTTAAGTTCTAAATCAATCATATATCACTTCAATACGAAACTCACGAAAGAGAGAGAGAGAGAGAGAGGAAGGAGAAGGAAGAAAGAGGAACTAGCCGCAAGCTAGTGCAGTGACCCCGTATTGCATGCACATGTACTGCATGCCATATGTCGCACTAGAATTGTGTACAAATCGCCAAAAACATCGTCATCGGCCTCAGGAAGTTCTGTAAGTGAAGAAATAAGCATTAGCAGGTATGTAACATAATTCATTGTGTTAATTTTGTAATCTTTAATGTTTAAAACAGTTTATTTAGGGGAAACGATGCACTTTTAAATCAATTTTTGCAGTGCGCAAAACAAAATGTAACATGCGTCTAGTTGTCGTAGGCTAAGCTGTGTAGATACTATGACAACATTTGACTCGCGGGAAATTTGATTTTTAATAATTGCGCAATATTACGATGAACCTGGCCAAGTTTGAACGTAAGTTAAATGAGCTCCCAAGGCGGTCCCAAGGACGAAATCGCGTAGAAGGATTAGCCAAAGTTTACATGGAAATTTCTCCAATTCTAGGACACTTTGGACACTTTGGACACTGGAAGTTGGTAAGTTTGTCTAATTTATAATTCTCTCTAGGTTTATTATATAATCAAGTATAATAATGGCTAAATAAACAAAAATCAGAAATTCAATTCAGCATCCTTAATTTAAGTGCCTTGTCTTGTCTTGCCGAAGACGCCCGCAATCAATAGGTTGATTATTATGGCACTAATGATGAAGACCTAACTTGACCTGCCCTGCATCATTCCATTCAGTTGCTATTTACAAGTCATTTTTTTGTTTTTTTTTTTGTAATTTTTTTAGTAAGATGCCCAATGATGATGGGTTACTTGCTGACCCTTGACACAAATGCGTCAAGAGTCGAAGTGGCCACTGCTTCCTCTGGCAAGCAGTTCCAGTCCTTTATGGTCCTTGGTAGGAATGAGGAACTTCTGTATTGTGTTCTGCAAGTGACAAGTGATTTCAATCTTCGACTACAGAGGGCAGCATGTCACATAAATTTGCACAGCTCAGTGTGAGAACCTCCAGGAAGAGCTGCCTGTTCAAAGTTATTCATTCAATTTCAAAGGCGGGTTATTGTTACCGCTGTACTGCCCATTGTCCGTACCGAGCTCCGTGCCTGGGCAAACACTTTTTGTGATTTTGAAAAATTACGTCTTGCGATTTCACCTTATTCTTTTTTGACTCAACAAAACGTTAACATTTTTAGATGCGCTTGGTAAGGAGTATTTTAGCTAATCTATGCCCAATTATGATTCATTTATGCGCCTGTCAATTGTTTCTCCGGCCCCCGGGTACCTGGGCACTACCGGGGTACTCGCCGTGCATCGTCGGGGGTTGTGCAGGCAGGCGTCCGTGCTGGCGGGGAACATGTATGGGGTTGTGGCAGTGGCTCGAGTCCAAACATCCCTGCCGGGCGGGGACCATGTACAGGATTCGGGCCGGGAATTTGAGCTGGGATCTCGTCGGGGATGTAGGTGGGAGCTTGTCGCGCACATGCATGCATAGCTGGGAAATTTTCTGGTTCTTGCCTCTGGTTTGAATTTGTCATATAGGCCTACACTTGCCTTAAATAATTATTACCGTACCTGTATCATATATTGGACAGGTATACGGTTTAGAAGAAATTATTTTTTTTCATAATTAATATTGATGAGATTTTACCTTGCGAAGTGCTAGCAGATATTCTTCAGTTCATTCCAGCATTCTTTTCATCTCACGCCGATGTCGAATGTCGAGCGTAGCAGCAGCGATCGTACTGGACCCTTTCCATTTCCTGGCTTGTTTGTTGTTTGTTTCTCATTATTTAAATTTTCATTCTTTGTGATTGAAATGATGATAAATGGTTATTACAGAGTTCATTCATAGATCTATAGAGCGTGACAATTTTCATTCTAAATCCAGAACTGTTAAAAGGGTACTTTCTCCCGACATTAGAAGTACTAGTATGGGGGCCGGGACTAGGTCCGGGATTTGACAAGTTCTTCCGTGGTATGGAGGCCGTGACTTCGTCCGCGATTTGAAAAATTCCCCCGTGGTATGGGGGCCGGGACTTCGTTCACGATTGAAAAGTTCTGCGGTGGTATGGGGGCCGGGACTTAGTCGGTGATTCGCCGCCGAAGATGCCCTGCCCGGCGGGGAAGTCGGAGGGGAAGTCGGCAGGGGTTTGTCAGCTTAGAGAGGCCGAAGTCCCCGGTAGTGCCTGGGTACCCGGGGGCCGGAGAAACAATTGACAGGCGCATTAAATGCTTTGGATTTTAATGTGTGTCGCTCTGAAGAAGTGATAAGTTTCTTTTGATGCTCGGTTTATTTCTTAGCTCAGATTAGCACAGTGCGTGCCACCTGTACTACGTAGGCCACTCATACTTGGGGCCCATGCTTATGTAGGACTGTGTCCAACATTCACTGTTGCAGTGTCAATCAAAATCAGACAACAAAATTGCTCTAAGCAAGATTTAATTTTCTTAAATTGGCAAGATTACCTGATTCAGGGACTCTTCATCTCTTGGCTAACTGTACTACAAATTTGGGAATGCAGAGAGTGTCGGTGTTGAAAGTGAAATTCTAAATAATTACTTTCCTCTCAGGAAGGAAAAAAGCTTGCTGTAAATACACTCCAAAGCTATTGAAGCCTATTCACCCATAAAAACTTTTGTGCAGTACAAGCTTATCTTCAGATTATCTTAAGATAAGCTTGTAACTTACATGTATGAGTGCCCATAGGCGTGCAGGCACTACCTAAGCCGCATAATAAACTATTCAATCAGTTAAACGCAGTCTGAACTACAAATGAATGTTTTAAAAAATCAACTTTATAAAAGAAGAAAAAATAGAATTTCACTTACAAGCACATTTTTCAGAATTGGTCTTTCAATATACCATGTCCTTCTGCCATCAACATGCTCAAAAAATTGAATTTGGAGCATAAAATTGTTGTCTACTGTGAAAATGCAGACAGGGTCATTCTAGGCAATGTCATTTATTTGCTCCTTTCGTGCTCCTATATCTTGTGAGTACCTCCGGCACACTAAGTGGAAGTCCTAGAAAATAAAAATAATTTGTACATATTAAAAAAAAATGTATTGATAATATGCTAAGGCAAGGGGGGGGGGGATTGTGTGCATTTCCAGTGATGATTTTCAAGGGCCATCCACGGCAGGTATCGACGGGCTCTTGGTCGCCATTATTCCCATAGGGTGACTTTCCCCTCGATTCGCCGGCGGTTGAGGATGGCGACGACTTCAAAGTGCTTCTCTGGGTGCAGGAGGTGGTGCTGTAGGCAAGAGGGTGCTTGCATGCCGTCTCTCCTTGCTGGCTAGGGGGTCTTCCATCAAACATGTGTACTCCCCTTATCACCTGATCTTCTAAACGCATTGAGATGTTGCTTACTTCAGTACTAAGTATTTGGGTGACGAGACGTTATCCCCTAAGTTGCTGCCTACTGAAGTAGCCACACAAAATTTTATGATCGATTTGAAGATTGTATATTTAGTCCATGGACCTAGCACATGATTAGACATGCATCAGATCTCGGCAGTCATCTTCAGAATTGGTGCAGACATTAAAAAACATTCATGAGGGCAGATAGCTTGACAAATTGATATGAAGTGTGATGACATCATATGTGAAAATGGAATCAAGAATCCTGAGTGGAAAAATATTGATTGGTAGTGGAAAAATATTGATTGGTAGTGGAGAAATTAAGGAAATAATGCTGAAGTGTGGTTCAGCAAATTATTCAAAAGTGGTAGTTTTACTGGAAAGATGTTTCAGAGTTACATGTAGGTGGTTAAATTCCTGTAAATCGGGAGTGCATCGCCTGAAGCATTAGAGTTGGCAAGTATGAAGAATGTAATATTTTGGAGAGAAGGCCAAATATCGTGGGAAGGATTGCCACACAATAATCTTACCGCCATCACCATCATCCTAACCAGCTACAGTTATTATTTGATGTTACCGTTTGTTTGATGTTTTTGCAATCACAGGTACCAGGAAGGGCAAATGAAAGCTTTCTATGTTGGAGGCCCCAATGTCAGGAAGGATTATCACATCGAGGAAGGAGATGAGGTATTCACTTTCCACTATGAGACAGCAAAAAATCTATTTCCAGGAATATTTTGACTTTCTGAGAATTTATTCTAAAATATTTTTGAAGTGAAGAGAATGATCTATGTTGTTATGTGTACTGTAGTGAGAAACTGTTTCAGATTAAATTTTGATATTGCTTTTATAGAAGGTATAAATGTTTGCTGTTGTTTGTGATTTGATAATTCATATCATTTTCATTGGGAGAGGGTATGCCATACCTTTTCTATTATTTAATATTATAATATTGAATGAAAAAACATAAAAATTTACCAAAAAATAACAGTAGATTTGTGTTCTTCATGTGATTCTTGAGGTCTGTGCAATTTTTTGCTGCAATTGGTCATGTCATGGCCGAGATATTGAGGGGGCCCTTAAGCCCCCCCCCCCCCCACTCCTCACTACTCCAAAATTGTCCAGATTTTCTAAAGATTCTGTTGCACATGTTGTGACTATATGTGTGTCTATATGGATTAAATCACTGAGAACAAAACTATCTGCTTTCATCTTGTTTTCAGCTTTTCTACATGAAGAAAGGTGACATGTGTCTGAAGGTGGTGGAGCAGAACAAACATAAAGATATCCACATCAGGCAGGGAGAGGTAAGAAAATATACCATTAATGCGTATTGCTTTTGTCCACTCGGGTGTTAAAAATGGATATTTGGTAAGATGTGAAGGTCACTAATAGCACCTTGCTTGAATGCTCCCCGGCCCAGGGGGTGGAGAACATGCAGGATAAAGTGCACTGATGCACTTTGGGCATTGCTGTAACGTTCGAGCTGCAGACATGTCGCTTTTGAGTTAATTGTGATATACTTTAACACCTCGGCACTCTCGCTACGGAAGTTTTAATCATGTTCAAAATTTTATGGTGACAAGAAAGATGGTGGTAATCTATGACACTTCTGGAATGCTCAAGATACGATGGAGAAGGTTGAAAAAGATCAAGCAACAATCCACCACACTTTGTTGATATTTTAGGATCGCAGCAGAATTGCCTTCTTGTTAGTTGGGGGTGTTACGTCTTAAACTTGGGCTAATGGAGAACCATCTATATTATTTGGATCAGTTTGTATATTTTCTTCTCACTTTTTAATAAACCTCTTGAATGTCCCTCTCTTGTCAGATCTTCCTTCTACCAAGCCGTATTCCTCATTCCCCTCAGAGGCAAGCAGACACAGTTGGTTTGGTCCTTGAGAGAGAGCGTTCTCCAGATGAAAGGGATGGCCTGAGGTAAATGGTACATTTTAGTTATTGTAAGACCTTTTCAGGCTCTTCAAAATTCTTCTGTTACAGTCAGATTAAATGTAGGGTGATACAAACATGAGTTTGCCAAGACTATGTTGTAGAAGTCCTACTGGGCAATTTTGCAACTTCTAGTTTTACTTCTACTCCTCCATACTTATCTGAACTCACAATTCATAACTATCAGTCAACCATCCCACTCTTTACAAGGTATCATATCACACTGAATCGTCCAACTTCCAAGAGGCTGGCCACACTTGGAAATGGCATTTTCATCTGCTGCTCCCAATCTTTCGAATCAGCTACCCCAAACTCTCCGCCATCCCACAATGTCTTCAAAAACAACTTGAATACTCACCTACTAGTATTCTGTCAATAATTCATTGTAAAGTGCATTCTAAGACACATGCTATGGATAATGTGCTATAAACATACGTTATCCTTTCATTTATTGTTATTAACCGTACAATATAAATCTTTGTATTATATTTACTTTTTAATTCCATATTATGTCCCTTCTTTTTTTCAGATACTATGTAGATGACACCCTTGAAAGACTATATGAGGAATGGTTCTACTGTGAAGATCTGGGTACTCAGCTCGCCCCCGTCATAAAGCGATTCTTTGCTTCAGAGCAACATAAGACCGGCAAGCCAATAGAAGGTATATATATATATTTTTTTTTTTTTTTTTTTTTTTTTTTTGACATCATGCTTAGGTGTGAATTTATATGTAACCTTTGCTTACAGAAGGCTTCCACCACTAACCTCTACATATTTTGGTATCAAAGATGATATTTTAAGTACTGTTAAAGAGAAGAAAACGTGTGAGCATCAGGAAAGAAATGAAACCTTAAGGAATGAAATATAACAGAAATGCAGCATCAAATTACCTAGAGGCAAACAGCATTTTACTTTAATATCCTACGTGCAGTGCACATATAAAAATGGAAGTATATTTAGAACATATTCAAAGTTCATAAATTTCTTATTGTTGTTCAGATTTCATGAACCTTTACAAGTCTGCCTCACTGATTTTTATGCCTTTTTATGACATAACATTCAAAGTTCACAAATTTCTTATTGTCATTCAGATTTTATATGAACTTTTATCAGTCTGACTCACTGATTTTTAGGTGGTGCCAGAATCTATACGTTTTCAGGTTGTCCATCCTACTGCGGCAGAAGGAAGCAAGCGACATATCAACCAAATTTGAGTTATTGATATACCCGTTTTACCTGGTGTGCTCTTCTGCTGGGCCAAATTTTATGCATGAACAATCATCCTGCTAAGAGATATGTTAAGCAAAACATCATGGTATTGCATTAACGTCAGTGTAAATGGCAGATACATTTTGCTCTTTTACAGGAAATGTCGCTTTGGTCACTTGCTTCCTTTTGCCAAAGTAGGCCAGAACGTTTCTTGGAAGTAAACCATCTCTTAAAAACCTTTGCTTTTACAGGAACTCTTCCAGAGAACCCTCCTGTACCCTGGACATGGAGAGAAAGCTTGACGATCCTTTCAGTTTTCAGGAATGGATCAAGAAAAATCGAGAAGAGATTGACTCGAAGGGATCCAAGTCCCTGTTTGGAGACAACTATCAGTGCAGTGTGAGTACCACTCAGATATCATAATTCAATTTTAGAAGTAGAGTTCTATCAGAAGTGTTAAATCTGAAATTAAACCCTTTGCACCAAAAACAGACACTGAGATTTAAGTCAAGTTGGTTGTAATTATTGAAAGGCATTGTTGAATAGAGATACAACCTTTGAACTCTGAATGCATCCGATGAGATAATGCTATGATAGATATTGCTCTTATCTTTGTGCATTTCCACTTGTACATGTAGTTTTATGTTTCTGTACTTTAACCCATTCGTGACAGGAATTATTTAAAGCCTAATTTGATCAGCTTTTATTCTTCAAATGGGCAACACCAACATTTTTATTTTATTACTACATTTTTCTTATAAAATGTCATGTATCTGAAATGAATATGAATTGACAGAAATTATGATGAGAAGTCAAAAAGTTGCCAATTTGCAGGGGAAAATGGTGATTTTAAACTTTCTATCACAATGCCAATTTAAGGATTTTAATGCTTATTTTCCTTTAAACAAATTTCAGTATCAACGAATATTGACGCAACCAAAATGGGCGCAGTTGGTGTAGAATTTTTTGTTCTTTCTGCTCATGTATTTGGTATGATTTTTAGGGCTTTGCATCAAAAGATATTAGGCCAAACCACAAAATGTGGACCTCTGTCACGAATGGGTTAAAAACCATTTCAAGGAATTTACATATTAGGATGTATCAGATGAATGCTGGTACTAATTATACTTCACAAAATGTATTCATACTTTGTTTGAATATTTGTTTTTGTTAATCTAACAGTTTTGTTATCAGGATTATCCCAAATCTTACACTTGAAAGAAAACAAATTACATGTATCAGGAAATCAGCAAATCCTGTCAGTATTAGGTCAATAGCAACAGCCGAGAGTCAAACAGCTTCTTAATATGATCGAATGCTTTCATTGAACACTGATTTAGATTTTCAATTTACAAAATATATATCGGCACTTTTATCAGAAAGAATGTAAAGTTTATATCAGTTTTTATGCAACCACAACATCAACTTTTCTGAATAGTATGGCCAAAGTCGAATATGACTTTTCTATGATTATGATTATGATTATTATGTGTTTTCAAAGTTTGAAGATAAGCATAATTCTTTTCAGGTTGTGATGTGGGGAGCAGGTACTGAGTCAGGTGGCTGTGAGGAGGCAGAGGTCTGGCTGTGGCAAATTGTAAGTTTGAAATTCTGTGATCTTATTGATTTTCATATTCCCAGTTCTTGGTCTGTAGGATGTTTTCTAGATGGAGGCACAATATGAAGGATTATAGTTTAACATATGCAGTATGGTTCGAGAAAGTATGCAATGTTTCGTGCCCTGTCAGAACATGACAATTTTTTACAATATTTTGTTTATTTTTTTGCTACTGCTATTTTTTTTTCAGTATTTAGCTTATGAATTAGAAAATTGTTGGTAAATATGAAAATCTGAGGACCAGTTTTACCCTTATTAGTAAATTTGATAATTTTCAGACTTTTTGTCTTGTAGTTTCTGCAAATCAGCCAGCCATGTATTTTGACAGAAGATATATTTTAAGTTGATACATTTGCTGGGATAGAATTCTATATATAAAGAATCTATTTTTAGTGATTGCGATATTGTTAATTTAGCTCCTCAGAGATTTTTAGACACTCTTTAACCTTTTCAATATTGTACAATTTACTTCTTACTTCTTACTAATATGTGTAAAAGTGGGAATTTCTAATTTCCCTAAGTAGTAGCTTTGTATCTGTCATTGAATATCCAACTCTGTGCCCTTACATCTTTGTATTGTTAGGAAGGAAAGTCAGATGTTGGAGTCGGTGATGCCAAGGTGAAAAAGTATGAGCTCAATGAAGGAGAATGCATGCTGGTGCCTAAGGGAGCCATGTAAGTTTACCTTGTATACCCCTTTTGTGTTAAGCGAATTTCACATGGGTGCACCGAGGAGATCTTGCAGCATAAAAGGTCTCGCCGGTGAAATCCCGGGTAAAATGCCGGTAGACTTTTCAGAAATTTTACCCTTGAATCGTCCCGGGTAAATTCCTGGGTGAAGCTGCGGTGTGAAAGGCATGGTTATTCCCAGGTGAAATCTCGATAAGCACATGGTCAGCTTATTGGGGTGCATGCTGCCTCAGATTGACTGACTGACGTCATAATGCTAAGGGTAACTAGCTCACGAATAACGTTATGACATCATAGTGGTATGCGTGCGCCAGATGGATAAGCATAATATGAAGAGGTACTTATCCAGGAGCTCACTTGCCAGTATGAAAGGAATGCTTCCCGAGCATTACCAGTTTGATACCCTGGTGAATCCCCCGGGTGATCTCCCGGATGACCCTCGTGAAAAAGGTATTAGAATCCTCTTTGTGCATGGGAACTGTCCTATTGTAAATACTCTGTTAGTGAGATTTTTGTTCTTATGTTTAAAGCTGCCATTTGATAATTTAAAAATACATCTTGATTAGTAGTCTGGAAGGTAATAGGAAGCAAGTGTTTTTAAAGGTAGGAGATCCCTTTTGCAAAATCTTCGAAAATCCATACAACTTGGCAGGAGTTTAGGATATGTCCTTCTGATTCTGTTTATTTAATCTTACGGTCATACAAAAATGAAAATCTGGCTACCATCCTTGAATAAGCAAGTCGGATCAGCTCACCGGCAGAAGTGAAGCCAGCTAGCTAGCTAGCTCAGCCGGGCGCAGCTCGCGGCCACCACACGTACCGCATAATAGCAACGCTGTACTGTATGTAACGTGAATCCTTTCGTTGTGCGCTATCTCAAAAAAAATCCGCTAAAATTTTCGGTCCAAAATAAGTACAGAATTATCTAAAATGTTAATTATTCCGTTAATTAGCCATGTACAATCCACTTTTCTTTCACAGAAGTTTTTAATAATCATTCTCTTATAATTGAACACATATTCACACATCTTAATATTTTAGAGCTGCAAATGGGATCTCTTACCTTCAATAGTGATGATGTTAACATTTCTCTTCCCCCTGGTTAAGGAGATGACAATATTTGATGATGATGATGCTGCTGCTGCTGCTGCTGCTGCTGCTGCTGATAACTTAAGAACCATTTGACGAATCAACTTCAAACTTGGCTCATGTATGCATATGGGAGGGACAATGATCTGATTAGATTTTAGGGTCATACTCATGAAATCAAAGGTCAAAGGTCATAGAGGTCATTATATACATGAAAATGGCTCATTCTCATGATAACTTAAGAACCATTTGACAGATCAACTTCAATCTTGGGTGGTGTATGCATATGGGAGGCACAATGATCTGAGTAGATTTTTGGGTCATGAGGTCAAAGGTCAAAGGTCATTGAGGTCATATATATGTAAATGGCTCATTCTCACGATAACTTAAGAACCATTTGACAGATCAACTTCAATCTTGGCTCATGTATGCATATAGGAGGGACAATTATCAGAATAAGTTTTGGGGTCACAAGGTCAAAATTCATAGGTCATAGAGGTCACTATATACATTAAAGTGGCTCGTTCTTACGATAAGTTAAGAACCATTTGACAGATCAATTTCAATCTTGGGTCATGTATGCATATGGGAGGGACAATGATCCTCTTAGATTTGGGGGTCACAAGGTCAAAGGTCATAAATGTCATTGTATTATGTGACTGTTTGATAGATCAACTTCAAAGACGGCTCACACAATGTTAAAATAGAACGATTTTTCCCAGTTTTGTACTCTAAATGTATCCTAATATTTCCCATAATTAGAAGTGATATATTTCTGATTCGGCAAAGGCAGGGGCATAAATTTTGACCATGCGTGGTGGAGGATTCATCTAGTTTGATGTTTCATTGTGAAGGGCATCACTGAAGGTATTGAAATTTGATTACTGGTATTTACAATTAGGTTGCCATAGTTGTCAACTTCATCTAGAGTCCATTAAATTATCAATATCACGGATGGAAAAATAATCGATCAGGCTGATTTCGAGATGGAAATAAACAAGTACTGGATTTAGGGGGAAAATGGATAGATTAAAGGATACATTTGATAATTATACTGATGTATAATAACGGAAAGCTTAAAACTCATATCAAACTTAATGTTTGCACATTGGCAAGTTGAAGGATGTAATATTTTTATGAATGAGTTCCCCAACTCTTCATCATAGTGTAAAAATATAGTTTTTGTAATTCAGAAATATATTTGCCACATTTTGAAGCATCAAGGCCATTACATTTTTATATATCAGTAATTCATTATAAATTTACCTAAACCAGAGACTGAGCCTTATTATTTCTGTCATTCCATGCCTCCTTTTGCTACCTAGTATAATAAATGACACTGGATGGAAAAAATGATGTTTTTGAATGGTGGGTGTGATGCACAACGATGTCAATGATTCTTTGTGGAATTTTAGGACTTTATTTCATGCTGTCATTTGGGCTGCGTTTCTCGAAACCGTCATAAGTCTAAGTTCATGGACATCCTATTGAAATGCATGTTAATTCTGCAACACATGTTTCAATGGGATGTCCAAGAAGTTAGACTTATGATGGTTTCGAGAAATCGGCCCGCTGAAAAGCTTCCACTCCAACAACTGTGAAGCCCAAGTGGCGTTTTGTCAACCAAGCTCAATCATTCTTCTTTCGACAGGTACTCTGCCACGAGGGAAAAGGGCTCACTCTGCTTGGTGTGCTTTCAGGACCCTCGACGCAAGAAGGAACTTGCAAAGGCAGCTGGGGACCAGTAAACTTCATCTTCAGATTTCTGGATAAAAACATCTGCAGCAGCAGAGTTTTATTTATACCCTTTCAAACAGAGCAGGTTTTCAACGGGTGTCCTCGGGTGCACCCGGGGACACCCGCTGAAAATCTCTGTTTGAAAGGACAACGCGGTTGAACTACCAGGGAAACAGATTTGATTTTCCGAAAAACTTATCCAGATTAAACACCGCTGGTTCAACGGTGAACTCCCAGGTGAAACCCGGTGACAGTCTGTTTGAAAGTTGTCGCAGTGAAACACAGATAGAAATCCCAATTGAAAGGTCAAAGGTCATGGTAGCTCGCATCCTGGGCTGCATGTTAGCACTTCTGCATCTGCTTTGTTGCACGCAGAAAACTGTTGTGTGATGACATTATCCGCCCAGCTTCGTGTGAGGTCCCTTCGGGCATTCCTGATCCTGTGTGAAAGGATGTTGAAAAAAATTCACCAGGAGTTTCACTGGGAGGTTCACCATTGGACACTCGTAAATATCTGTTTGAATGGGGTATTAGAGAACAGTAAAATGAAAAATTATTGCTTGAGAAATACATCGTACCTTTTCATGATATATGTTAGCATTTTATCCAAGAATAAATCATATATTTTGGAGATGCAAATACTGCCAAAATTATTCTGAATATCTCCAACTGATAAGCATAAGATGGCATGGGAGATTTTTTTACATAATTAGTTTTTTACTTGCATGCAAACCAGTTTCACATATGTAGAGGGAAACCGCAGGGGTTTTTTAAGCTCATTTTGTAATATGCAAGTAAATGAGTGTTTAACATTTTAAGCGAAGTCCTTTGTTGTGTCATTGCCATTCATTTGATCTCAAAAATGCGCTTAAAAAACTTGCGGTTCTCCTTCTCATATGTGAACGAGCCTGAAGTGTTATAAACTTAGAAACAATGCAATAATTGACAAGCTACTGTAAATTGATTCAGTTGGAACATTTTTTACATCTTTCTTTTCTTTTGGTTAACATACAAATGTTACAATCATTGGTTATAGCAAGTTCAATGAATAGGCCTTTGTCCTTGAGGCTCGTTGGACCTTGACAATGTTGTAGCAATTAAACCTTTTGAAATATCTCATCAGTGCTACTTTGCACATTGTGTATGCTGTCTTCTGACTTCAGATTTTGCTGATGCCACAGGCATGGAAACGGGCTGATTGGAACTGAAATTTGGTTGGGAAATGTTTGTGTGAATGGCCCACCTGGGCCCAGTTTATAAAACTTGTTATCAGTAAGAACTGCCACATTGCCATGACAAATTTGCTCTTAGCCAATCAGATGCAAGGATTTTAGTAGCTTATAACAGTTATTGCAAGTTGTTATTGATAACAAGTTTAATGAAATGGGGTCCTGACCCTTATTAACCAGCTTACAGGCCAAAGATCGATTTGGCCTGTCACTTTGTAAATTCCGAAGCAGTGCTGCAGCTCATGCCACTAGTGCTATTTTGTGTCTTTCAAGTGCATAGATTCTACCAGTTGGCTATGGATCCAATAAATACTGAAATATGCATGTAATATGAGTCACAATTATGTTGCTCATCAAAGACTTTCCTGGTATGAACTGTTCTGCATAAATCCATGTTTTTGTATAAGTCACTCAGATTAATTCCATTTTCTTAGTTAATTTTGTATTATATGTGTCTTGCACTATTAACCTGATCATTCCATTATATTGACCCATTTTCCTCCTCTTTGTTTTTGTTGTATTTTATTTTGCATACATTGCATTTTGTTTGTTTATCAACTGGTTCTTGTTGAGTTTTTTTGTTTTGTTTTTTGAGGGGGGGAGGGCTGGTGATGAGTTTCTTTTTTTCTCCTATATTTTTTTTTTCAAAGCAAACATGTATATCAAAAGAAGTGTTCCAAACATTTTTTGTACTAAACTTGAAAAGGGGCTTTTACACCTTCATGGATCGCAACACAGATCATCCCAGATCATCATTCCGGGGTTATCCTTGTTAAGTCAGGCATCACTGTGTATACACCGGGGGCTCATCCGGTGTCATCCTTGGTGCACCGGCATATCCGGGAGAAAAATTAAGCTTGCCCAATTTTTCATCCCTGAGTACACGGATGAAAAATTGTCCTTATTCATCCTGGTAGGCACTGTGTACCTCCATGTAGCCACCGAATGCATCATGGGGTCTCCGTGTAGACACCGGTAGGTCCGTATTAATACCGTTGTCATCCGGGTTCAAAATTGGTCTTTGTTTTCCTACACAAACAAACAATCTTTATGTGACGGCCATACATGGACGTATCAAATGTGAAAACAGCAGACCCCTCCTTTTCCTTGCAGGATTTATTTTTTATTTTTTATTTTTTGCTTTTTTTTTTCAATTTCCGGCTGTTGCAGGAAGACAAGAGCTACTGCAACTACCAATTTTACCTTCACGGTTCTAACAAGCAGGAGCACTGGCATACTGGTGGGGTTTATGGGCTGCTGCCCCAAACAATTTTTTTTTCACATCCAAGGTTTTTTTTCCATTTATTGTTTGTATTTCTTAAACAATGTCTTGCATCAAATTTTCTTTAATATCTACCTGATTAGACCTTGTATGATTTTTCTTCAGTTTACTTCCCCCCCCCCCCCCCCTTTCTTTTTTTTTTGGGGGGGGGCTTGTCAGCACCAGCTGGACCCTTCCTAATTTCTATATTTTTTGCCATATAGCGAAGCCTCCACCCCAGTATATTTTTGGCGCGTTTTCAGATGGGTAAATTGAATCCAAAGACTCGTAGGCCTAATCGCTCAAAAAGCATATAGTAAACTAAATGACTGAATATTCATATGAACAATATTTAAAAATATTGGTGACAACATGGTCATATCATCCGCCAATACTCCGGGGATATCCCAGTAGAGAACGTACACTTCTGTGAACGGACTGTGAAAGGGTCCAGTAACATCCGTGCTCCTCCTTGTTCGTTCCGTGTTTGCTCCGGGGGCTTCTCCGGCAAGGTCTGCGTTGCTGCCTTGTCTATCCGTGTAGACACCCTACTTGTCCGTACTTTACCGTATAAATACCCAGTTGGGATCATGAAAATAATAAATAAAATAATAATCACACCGGCACTGCGACAAAAATCGTGACGTTGCATCCCGGAACACCACGGATTCAGATCCAGGATGATCTGGGATGATCCGTGATGCGATCCGTGAAGGTGTAAAAGCCCCTAAAGAAAAAGTACTGTCATTATTTTTATGCTATCATCTGAATTTTTTTTTTTCATGGAAAGAATATTTGAGTTTACTGATCTTAATACATATCAAACCCTGTTCAACAGTTTCAGGAGACATTTTACTATGCAATAGTGTGTTTCCTTTATGACAGGAACTGAGATTTATGGGTTATATTGAACAAAACTAAGGTTTTGTATTCTTGTGGTTATGGTGGTTTAACCGCTTTTATGTGTATATTGCTCTGTCGGTATATCTGAAATAAGTTTTTGTGTCTAAGTGATGATGAGCTTCATGTAAATACAATATATTACGGGATGTTTATATATTTCTAACGAAAATTTGGACACCCATTATTATGAATCAATTTTGATCAGAAGTGTTTTAATGTACAATGCTTTTGTAGAATCATGAAATATACATGAGCCTATTAATGAAAAATGTAAAGAGGATAGTTAGGAATCAATACATTTGTATTTTGCTTGCCTATCCTTAACATTGTCAATAGAAATGGATATAAGACAGAATAATGCAAAAGAAATTAATACAGCCATTGTCTACAGTGCTTTGCAAGTTGTTTTTAATGTAGCTTCTAAAGTCTTTTCAAGCTTTGTAACTTTACAAGAAAAAAAACCCTGTTTATATGATTGATATCATCTCTCATATGTAAGTGCTAAAATATTTGAATATTACTACTAGTAGAAGAATGCCATTTCTTTTATTGCAGGCTTCTGTTTAGCTACTATCTACAAGTCATATCTGTTTACGTTCTTCATCAAATATACGTAGCCATTTTTTGAAAACTGGTGTTGATGCATTTCATGCATATAATTATTGGGGATTATTTTCATAATAAAATTGGGTGAAAACAGACATAACCATTTTATTGTGTGCTCATTAACTTGTCTTGGTTATAAGTGACAAGAGGGTATATGAAGGGGTATGTTCTGCAAAACACTATGGTTTTGGACTTGCCTTTCAACTAGGTTTGTTGCCTCAGGGTCTTATAAAATTATTCAAAGGGATAGGTATATATATATATATACATATATATGTATACACATATACATATATATGTTACATATACAATTAATTAGTTTTCTCCTTTATGAGTTTACCAGGGAACATGAAAATGGTTAGGGTACATGAGAGATATATGTGTAGAATAATTGTCAGCATCAGTGACAGCACATATGAATTTTAAAAAGATCAACAACAACAACAACAACAAAAAAACCCACACAATTGTCATTATTTTCCCTAAAGTGTTCATTCAGCAGGCTATTTCAGCGTCATTCACTCTCGGACAGCTGTGAACTTTTTAGTATATCATAAAATGATGTTTGTGAATTTTAAGCAGTATATTCAGTGGCGCAATGAGTCAAATATCTTTTTTTTGGGGGGGGGGGGGCTGTACTAAAAAAAAAAATGAATAAAAGGGTTCCGGCTGCTGACAAGCGAAAAAAGGGTCCTCGAGGAAAAGATGCAATGACAATGTTTAAAAGATACTTATTTGAAAAGATTAAAAAAATTCCTTGGTCATGGAAGTTGGGGGGCACCAGCCCCCAACCCTCCACCAGTACGACAGGCAGTATATTATGTAATTTTATCAAACTTTAAACGGAAGATTTGCGGTTGTGTATTTTAGATAAAAATGCCCCGTCACCGCAAAAGAAAAAAAAAGAAAGGGAAAACTGTCTGGACCGCTGATCACGTGGTCATAGTCATATGACGTCACGCTAAAGCTGCAAATGCAAATCAACAAGGAAGAAGGAAGAAAATCCGTGCGGCGAAGTCCCCCGTCCGACCGTCCATATTTGATTATTTCTGACACCACCACCGGATTTATTACAGCAGCACCATTAGTGATTATTTCAAGCATCAGAGAACGATTTTGCTTAATATTTACAACGGTAAGTGGTGGAAAAGTGCGAAAATATGAGGTAATTGAAAGAGGCACTTATGTGCGTGGTAGAGCTATCACAGGCCATCATGTCCGCCTAACTTGCGGGCGCGGGTACGGTACAAGCTGTGTGCCTGGAGCTGTGACTGTGAACTTGGGTTGAGTTGTCTGCAGAAGCAGCCAGTGAGTGGAGTGCTGTGAAGTCAGACGTGGTTCATTACTCACAGCTCAGCCTTAGCTTACACTGGTGGCAATTGCTAGAGAGCACTAACAGCCTAATAATGTCTACATTTGATCTCAATTGTAGAATTTGCCCTTGCGTTGGATTGGTAGCTGTGTAACTTAAGTCCAGTGCGAGCGCTGCTATTCATTGTGCCCCTTATGCTGAAACAATGTTAGTTCATTTAAAAGAGCATGATTTCATCAGCAGAAAATCACCTGACTAAAGTCATGAAAGTTTTTTAAAAAGTCGTGTTGCCAAGGAAACCCCCAAATGTGATAAGATTTCAGGATATTTTTGACCCCTCAGCTGTGACACAGTTTCAACTGGGTACCCACTTTTACGTCAAAATGATGTCAAAGTGGGTACCTTGTCGCGCAATTCTAGCAAAATGCGCGCAAGGTATAATACATATTGTACAGTCTAGCGCGCAGTACAACTGCAATGCGCAAAGCTGGGTATCCACTTTTACGTCATACCTCATACTCAAATTTTTTGGTCAGCTCTTAACTTTTTAAGAGAAAATTAGCCAAACTGCACCGATTTCGATTGAAAATCATCATATTTTTAATGTTATTCTTCTTAGAATTCTATTCCCGATCATATATCAATATTTGGTTTACCATTGTGTAATCACTTTAAGATCTCTTCAGGTGCACAAGTCGTCGCTTCTCGACTTAAGCTCAGTCAGCTGAATTCTTACCACTTTATAACACGTGCCTCTATGGGGCACCGTGCCTTATCCATAGTTACATATAGACCTAGGCCTCTTTGTGATAGGTTCTGGTCATAAAAAACGTTTCGACTCTATTCTCCCAACTTTGCAATAATTTTTCACTAGGGCCTAGATCTAGGCCTACCTTTGCTGAGCTCCGATTTGACATAGGATTAAAAGACATTTAGTTGGGGAACTCCAGCTGTACATTTTTGTAAAGTACAATATACAAACGTAAAGGGCTACATGCAGGGTTCTCACTAGAAAAAAATCCACACACGGTTCCCACTCTGCGCAAAGCATGGAAGTTTCGGAAGTTTTACGCAATAACACCTAAAGTTAGGTGTGGCGGCAGTATATGCTATAGTAAAAGGATGAAAAATACTTCTTGGTAAGCAGGAGTTGTCTACTAATGGCATAAAAGTAAAAATACATTGCCAAAAAGCAAAACAATCTGTGACATTTATCATTATTGTTAGGAATATATACTCCAATATTTTTTTTACCCTTGTTGCCACGCATGGTGCAGCAATTTCACACATGGTTCTTCCTTGTCTGAAACCCTTTACGCATGGTATTAGAACCATGGGTGTTATGTACTGGCGAGAACCATGGCTACATGAACTATCCCCACCTTAGTGAAACAAAAGACGTCATTTTCTCTCCACTGCTTTACAGACCTCACGATACACTCTTTTGACAATCTACTGATTTCCGTACGGCTTCCTGGATGCCATCCAGCAATTATTTCAGTGACAAAATTTAGTTAAGAGATAGTGTTTGAATACTTGATTCAGCTGTACATCTTCATATTTAATTAAAGAAATTTATCTCAATGAAAATGAGTCAGAAATTACCGAAATCGCTAAATATCTTAAATCAGTCCCACACATAGTCATTCAAGTAAGTTGTGAGATCAAGAAGTAAAAATCTCCCCCTAAGTATCTGAAACAGTATGTCTAAAAATTACTTTTATTGTGATATTTGGCTTTCTCTTTCATCTCTTGCGGAATGAATTTGTATTTTAAAATATGAAAGGTGGTGTTTTTTGTTTTTCATAAAAAGACTGCCCAGCAAAGAGTGCTATCTGACTGCCCCTGCTGTGCCTGTGTATGTGTAGGCCTATATATAAGAGTTACCGGGCATGTGATCCAAAGATATATGATTACAGCCATTCTATAAAGATATTTGGCACGAGTTCCATATGTACCCCCCGCTAAAATTGGAAAAAAATATAAAGATATGACTTGGAATGATAAGTCTAATCATAATATCAAATACTGAACATGGAAAAATGCTATAAATTAAGAAATATGGGTTTATTCCGTCAGAATTAAGAGCTTACTCGTAAACTGTGCATTTCACATAGACATCGATATGCATCCTGGGAGTGAGACTAATCGCGACTTCCGGCTTATAATCATTATGAAACCCTGCACTTTCAGCGATCTCTCGCTAGCTCGATAGGTAAGGCGTCGGTCTTGAGAGGTAGATGTCCCGGGTTCGAGTCACGTCGGCAGGCATGGTAAGGCAAAAAAAACAGAGTTAAGAAGAAAACAGTGGAAAATACGGTGTCTCTGAACTTCATTTTTTTTTTTAGCGGGGGGTACATATGGAACTCTTTCCAGATATTTCTGCATTTTGACAATAACAATGTCTGTCACTTGTGTTGTTTTGAATAAATTCTATATCTATATGCTTTTTTTCCACCCTAGAAATTTCACTGTTTCAATAAAAGGAGATAAATTTGAACAGCATTTTAAAAAAGAAATGAGCAAAATCGGTCAAAGAATAAGAAAATTACACTCATTTACATTTTCTAGTAATCTACTGTCGGCTCTGCGAATTGGCAACACTGATGACATCATATGCGAGCAAGTCTCCATTCACTTTGTACATGAAGTTTCACATTTTCTCAATTTTCATGGAAGTTACACATTTTCTAGCCCCCATAGTCAATGTTTGTTCAGAAGAATTGCTTTTTACATAACATACTTTGACTATGGGGTAAGAAAACTTCCAAGAAAATTGAGAAAATGTGAAATGTCATGTACAAAGTGAATGGAGACCTGCTCACATATGATGTCATCAGTGTTACCAATTTGGGTAGCCGAGAGTAGTTTACTAGAGAATGTAAATCAGAGTAATTTTCTTATTCTTTGACCGATTTTGCTCATTTTTTAAAAAAATGCTGTTCAAATTTATCTCCTTTTATTGAAATAGTGAAACTTCTAGGGTGGACTTTCCCTTTAAAACAACTTCGCGAGTGTCCATGTGTTGTGAATGGACTGGACCGTGTGAGTAGAAGAAGGTATTGCAATGATGTTCTATTTTCTTCCTGTGGGAGTAAGTGGGCTCTTTGTAGTTCTCATTCATTTCACTGTCCTTTGAGCATTTGGAACACATAAGTGATTGTTTATGTGGACCCGATGTGGACCTTCTACTACTTCTAGTTGTTGAAAATTTATATTGGACAGGCATTTGGTGTGAATTTGTGCATGTTTTTTTGCTGTTGCAATTGAGCCCCTCGGTTTGCCAAGGAGAGCACTTTGTGGTGCTCAAATTGAGCTCCTCAGCAATTGACTGAGCTCCACAATTTTTTGAAAATGAAGGACTGGTTAATAGTTAAATTTAGGCCCTGACTCATAGACAGTGGAGCATTCATAATGTTGGGCTCTGTAAGTTTCTGCTGCAGTTGACCTCTAACATGTAGATCTGGTTGAAGATATAAATCACCATAATCAATGTTAGATGTGTAGTTAAAGATATACATGGAAAGTCATTACCATGATCAACAAAATTCTGTGAAAATATCTGATTTTTTTTTGGCAATTTTGCTCCTCTGAAGTTCGCACAAGAGATCTCGATAACATACATGTAGTAGCCGTTTCGCCAGTTTTAACCCATTGAAGTACAGAGCTATCTTGAGGTCAAAATTAATCATCTTCACTCCTCAAATTGGCAACAACTATTATTTTTTGTCCACTCTTACATAGATTGAAAAAAATAAATATGGATATAACATGAACCAAAATGAATTATAATTGTAAAATTGAAAAAAAAAATGCCAATTTGAACATGGAAAGAGTGATTATATGATATTCACTGCATTGCCAATTTAGAGAGTTTAATGATTAGTTACAATTAAATTGCTCTGATTCGAGAATGCCACACTCTACTTTACTGAAAATGGACTCAAATTTTTCAGTGAATTTTTTTCTTTCCGCTCATGTATAATGTGTAATGCCCAGCATTCTGGACAAATGGATAAAAGAGACACTGTACCTCTATGGGTTAAAAACCCCTGGAAAATCACTATCCCAGGGCCCCAATGCTTCTGTGGAGTATGTAACGGCATCTACTCTACATGTACATTTAGAAGCACCTGCAATACTTATCTTCAAAATCCTATAGCTCTAAGGTATAAAACGAAGAAAAAACAGGTTCAGAGACTGAGTAAAAAAAAAACTCACCAAAGTTTATGTTGACATGACTTCTTTTGAAATGCAGATTGAAAATGGCAGCTGTTGGGCGCATGCGCACATAGATGTGAGTGATGCAGAATAACAGGTACCTTCCGAAATTTCGATGTAGTGCACCGGCGGATGTTCTCATGATATTTCCGGTGATGCTAAATGTTGAGGCATGCCTTATGTAATAATAATGGTTACATCTTTTTTATGCTTGTCAGATCCCTTTAGGATTTTCACCTGTACAGTCACTGTGTAATGCAGGTCAACATTTAAAGTTTGTGTCCCTGTCCCTATTTTAACTGTTTTTTGGATATCATTTGTTTGATATTTCACTTGAGGAAACACATTACAACATTTTAGTTTTACTGGTTTTATGTTGTAATTCATTTTTTATAAGCAAAGAAATCTGAAGAGTTTTTTAGAGCTTACCCAAAACGGTACATGACCTTTAAACGTCAGAGAAGCATACTCCATAAAGTATGGAGGCTTTGTCAGTCACTGTTGATGCAAAGTACAATTGATTCTTAGAAATTTTGGAAAGATTAGCCTAATTGCTATACTAATTGATATACAGACAAAAACAAGGAAATTGATATTCTGACATGCATGAAAAATTCATGGCCACTTTGGTCCAAATTATACCACAGGTAAACATAAAAATTAATAGCCAGGAATTCTTGTGCAGTAATGGATACCAAAGGCAAAATATCTGCTAATTGTATGAGGAACATCAATTTATGATTGCACTCCATATACAGATGACAAAGTGTATACATTAAAAGCTGTGTCAGTGAGTAGTATTTCTGCTGTTTAAATGAGATAATTATGCTTTCACTAATATTAATATGCTTTTAACTGATCAGTTAGAAAAAAGTTTTTTTTTTTTTTTTTTATTTCTTATACTTGTACAAATAGATATACTGTACTGGTAGGCCTATTAATTCATAACATGTAAATGTATCAGTACTTATGAAAGGGTATGGAGGATAGGCATAATATTTTAAATTTTGTTGACATTGTTGGTACATAGTCCTCTAGTTCTGATTATTTCCATTTGACTAATTGCATTTGCTGGATTATGGGTGTAATATTACATGGAACTTGCAGTGTCATTGCTCTTTTTGAGCTGAATGGAAATGATATTCCCAGAGGAAAAAAATGCAAAGTGTATTCATGCATATTGGCGTGTAAAAATGTGATAATAGTCTTCATTAATGGAGTTTAGGTGATTCCCATAATACTGACTTGTTCATGAATACCTTGTCATGTGAGAAAAGGAGTAGGACAGTATATGTAGGTACATGTTCCAGAGGCACCTAAAGCAAAACAAAGTAAAAACTACAGATTTAAATTTTGGGATAGACAGAGTGTTGACTGTTGACAAGCTGATTGATCATGTACCAGCAATCCACCAGGGGCCCGTTTCTCGAAACCATCATAAGTCTAAGTTTGTGGACATGCCATTGAAACGCACGTGTTAATTCTACAACACGTGTCCCTATGGGTTGTCCAAGAACTTAGACTTAGACTGTTGATGGAGCTAGTGCAACAAACGTAATATTTAGTCAAGTATTCATGAAAATTAAATGCCCCCTTGTTCATGCCCATTGCCCCCATCATGATACATGTAGCTTTCCACAAGACCCCACTACTTCTGCACCCCACTGTCCCAGCAGCATTTGTCATGGTCAAGTGGTTTGAAACTAGTGGTCTGGTCGATAAGAATTTTTACTGTCGACATGTCGGTAAAAAAATCTCGATGTCGACATATGTGTCAACATAAGTACAATTTTTTTTTCACTGGCTGAAATCGCGGTATCCAACTGTGCCCGACTGTCTGGGCGCACTGGGGTTGCCGTAGCGGCCTGCCCTGTACCGTAGCAGACTGTGACAGCTGCCAGGACAGCTGCCACAATCACACTTTATCTAGTGATGAAATCATGCCCTACATGTCCGTATTATTCATTTAATGTACCCATTCATACATTGAACTCAAAAAAGTAATCGATGAGTAAAAATATCTGGACAAATTTACCTCCTGCGTAAGTGTAACTTTTTGTTTTGTGTCGTCCATGCAAATGAGTCCGACAATATCTCTCTCCTCGATCGAACATGCGTGATATATATAGCGCACTAAGCGCAGGTTGTTTGTGATTGCTGTATGTCTGTTTTGTACGTAGGCAAATGAATACTAGTAGACTCATACAAACTATAATAGACGAACGCATTTGACAGAACCTAACGCCTAGCGATCAGCCTCCCGTGCGCGATCACCTCCCGTGCCATGCACGTGGCACCTCCCTGGTTACGATATCTGTTTGCAAAGGGAAAAATGATCTAAGATAATTGTGTATATTTTCAAACGTCCATTCCATGATGGATATCTGCAGAGAGCTATAGCTAGCATGCGCTAGCTATAGACAAGTCCGTCACGTTACCGTTAGTCGTAAGTACTACATTGTAAATAAGTGTCGGCGTCACCGTCTGTCTGTTTCGAATGATCGACGTTAATCATGAATTAAACAGACCTCTTGTAGGTTGTTTTTTCTGTCGACATAAAAAGAATCCATGCCAACATGTCGGCATATTTTGTTTGTCGACATTAATGTTGACAAACCTCATGTCGACCAGACCACTATTTGAAACTTTGTCCTAAATTTGAAGGTCATATAGTCAGCCCTTGGGGTGGCATTAATTCTTTGCCTAAAAAAAATTCATCTCCACTTGCCACTTTCCACCCAGGTGTAGTGAGTGGGTAACCTATAGGATTGAAGCTGTTGAAACTTGAATTAACATTGTGTGATCGTGGTTTAATAGAACTAAAGGGTAATTTTTCTCAAAGCGCTCCAGAAACACATCTTAACGTGAGCTGTCCAGGAGTTATTACAGACTTGTTAAAGGCTATTACTGGACTTAAATGTACATGTATGTAGCTGTAGCAGAGTACTTCTTTGTCAGCACTTGGTCTTCATTATGTTACGAGTGTGGTGTGCCGTAGAAAATCTGAATAGGTTGATGACAACATGTTGAAGATAGAATAATAGGATAAAGAGGCAAGTCAGGTTTTGGGTTTTGTTTTGAGTATTCTAAAAGGATCAAACAATAATTGAAGTTTACATTTCCTTGCCCTGGGAAAAAATGATGGGAAAATATTGTGAACAAAGCGCATCCTTTCTGGTTGAATAAGCGTGGATGTAAGCACTCGGCAAGCGTAGCCATTCAGAGGTATATATATGAAAGGTATCAAAAGAATTAGGGTGTGTACGTGTGTATTTGGACCTTACAAGCTGTGCCACAAAAGAAGAATGAATGGGACTAAAGCAATGGGGCTGCAGGTCTGAAGTGTGAGAACATTTTATTAGGGCAAGTTGTTGAATTTCAATGAGGAACCAGCATTTTGGGTTTTCTCTCATTTTGCAAGAAATGGTTATGTATGCATTATGTTTTATTTTGTTTTTATAATTTTCATAAAGACATGATTTAATTGATGATTTTATTCACAGTAAGTTATTAGCATGAAGTTGCCATTAAATGTAGTAATTTTGAGCACTGAAATATATGATTATTTTAAAACAGCAAAGTGAAGTGTAATCATAATTTTGAAAACTTGCAAAAAGAAACATGTCTGCACAAGGCTTACCAACACAGATATGTGCACTTGGGACAATGCAATCTAGACTGGTTAGACATAGTCCAGACAAAAAAAAAAAAAAAAAAATGTTCATGCCTGTATAATTTGCTGATTAATTTGCATATTATCCATTCATTTTTTCATAAGTTTATATGTGCTATACAGATGATGGACGATTTATGAATTTTTATATTTTCATTACATATTGCAAGTCATGATAACCTTTGCCTTCACAATATGCAAAGCTACCACTTGATTTGAACATACAGTGTACATGTTCATGTAATTGATGCAGTGTACATGTAGTCTCCATGTATATGTGTAGGCCCTATTGAGAATGTTTTCTACAGGGTGCCATGTAAAGAGGAAACCAAATCTATCAATTGACAAATTACTCGGTAATACCAAAATCATTTTTTGCTTAATTGTACACATCATGGGAAAGCTCATTTTTCTGTTATTTGACACCAAAGCATAACCAAATTCTGACAGTGTAAGGTGGCAGTGTCAGCACTCAGCAGTTCATTAGTCTAGAGTAAGTGGATGGCTACTATATTTGGTTCATTGTGATTTTAGTAAGAAAGGAAATTATTGAGAATAATTATTTATTGATATTACATATCACTGAAAAGTTCAAAAGTCTCTTCTTTTCACTGGAGATCATAATTATGGTACATGTAGAAGTATTAAGCATGACTGATCAGGCAACACAATTGGCCTTTTGTGAGGTTCTGTAACCTGGCGAAACAGAGGTGTGAAAACAATAGAGACAACAATATGCAGTTTGCCTTCTTTATGCGTCGTTTTGCACCATGCCATTTCGCTATGCTACCTTAGGCAGGTTGCCATTTAGTTTGAGGAAATTAAATGAGGCCGCTGAACAAACAAATGGCAAATGTGTCTTACCGATTACAGTTGTGCCTGCTCTGTCAGGCATGATCCTTCCGTATTGGTGTCTTATTGAAGATTAAAATTTGAGGTTTTAAGTGATATGTCTTTTCAACAATCAGTAATCCTAAATTTTAATTATCATTCAAAAAGCCACAGTGCACCAAATTTAGCACCCATCCACTTTATTTTGGACAACTGGGGTTCTGATGGTGCCATCGTAGACTGTTCGAAATCACTCATTCAAATGAGTTTATTATATGTTTTTGTGTGTGTCTAATAAAAGAAGAGAGAATTAACTTTTCATTGATGTATAGATTCATAGAAAAATGATTTGGAATTATGGATTAATTCATTTATCAACTTGGGTTTCCCTGTTTTCCCTGTATAACAGTATTGGGTATTTTGAAAGAATTCTTATTGCAAAAGTACTTAGTTTGAATCTGACTTACTAGTAAACCCATCTCAGAATATTTCCATATTTCCTGGAAGTCATAATAGTCACTCAGTGTAATTATATCCCTTATTTTTTCTCGAGCCAATACTCGGGGGTAGTACTAACTTCCGATAGTTGCCAGGAGCGGGATAGAACTTTCTTAATACCTGTAGTAAACTTTGGCAGTCAATTTTTCTTGGTCAAGTACTATGATAATGAAGTATGCATCAATGCCTACATAAATGAAGTAAGGTGCTTTTCATTGTTACACCAAACCTTAGTGAGTTCAAGATGTTTTTCGCCCCATACATTATTTAGAGTTTGACACTAAATGGCCCTCAGGACAGACACTTTGGCACCTCAAAATTACAAATCCTAACTATGGCTCATGGATACAGACCATAGATACATGTAATTAAGTTTTGCCCTACTGAAAAAAAAAAAAAAAATTGTGGAGCCCTCCATTATGAGGTATAGCCCAGTGACATTTACTGTTGCACTCACTTTCTTTTTAAAGATTTGGTAGGGCAATAGCACCCTCAATGGCATATTTCCTATCCTTTTGTTGTTGTTTTTGGTTTGGTGGGGGGGGGGGGGGGGGGGGGGTAATTGCATTTTTTTCCCACTTTGAGTCATTTATATGTACAGTACCGTGCATGATTTATTCCCCCCCCCCCTCCAAAAACATGTTTCTTATTTGTTTCTTTGTTTGCATGGTTTTGTTTCTTTGTTTCTTTCTTTGTATCTTTCTTTTTCATTTCTGTACGGATTGGATTTTTTTTTTAAAGACTACCGGTAATAGAGGTTTGTGGACTTGGGTGAAAGGAAAGGTGAGATTTGTGTTCTAAATTTAGAGCACATTAATTTCAGCAGTCAACAGGAAGGAAGGCATAATTACTGTGTGGGTATGCTGTTTTGAGTGACGTTAAGAGGCAAGCATGGGGAAGGGTGGATGGGGTTTTGTGGGATGCCTATACTGTAGGCCTTAAGTAAGCTCTGCTTGGACCATCTATCAAGACCTGTCCTAAAAAGTGCAGTCAAATCTGTACATACATACATGTACATGTAGACCCCCTCAAGGGGGACAAGAGATACATGTAGTCTTTATACAGGTGGTCTTCCTGTACAAGTGGTCACAGCATGCTTCACTGTAAGTGTATCAAAGGCAGTTGCCTCAGCACTTTACACTGTACATGTACATGTTGAACCAACATCTAACACTCCTTTTTATTCATGTGCACTGTGGAAATTTCAGTCCACGTGTGTATACAGCTCTCTTCAATTTATGTTGAGCCACCGAGTCAGAGCGAGACTAACAGATCCTTAGCAGCATCCGTCCATCGACCGTGACGTTTATGAAACTTGAATAACTTTGCGACCATTTGGGATTTGGGAAGGGGCTACTGCCCCACTGAAATTGTCATGACTAAGGTGACCAAGGTTGTTGTTTTTTCAGTTATTGTTTGTATCTCTTCAGCATTGTCATTGCATTAAACTTTCTTGAATATCTAGCTGATTGGACCCTCTTTTATTCGGTTATTCTTCATTTTCCTTAAGGACCCCCCCCCCCCCCCCCTTTTTTTTCTTTTTTTTTTTTTTGAATAGCACGGCACAGCACAAAAAAAAAAACATTTGGCTCATTATGCCACTGATTCTGAGGCTGTTAGCCAGGTCCAGTTCTGATGTGTTTCATCCAGCAGAGTATTGGTTTCAACTGCAGATCTATTACAAAATCATTCTAGTTTTCATGACAGCCCTTGAACTTGAAGACACAAAAAAGATAGAATTTTAGTATACCCAAGGTTTAAAAATTCAAGGTCAGTATGACATCACAAAGGATGTAATTACTTTGCCTCTACCCAAACTGATGGAATTTGGCAGATGTGTTTCTTGTCAGTGTATACAGTACATGTATTAGTGTGGAGTATAGTTCAGGGTCATGACGGAATACAAGTCTGTCCTTTACCTGTTTCTTATTTGACAGTAAAACAGTGTTGATAATTGGTTGGCATTTTATTTTTACAATACAAAGATTATTCACATTCATGTAATGTAATGAAATGTGTTTGATTAGCAAAAAGAATTGAATTTTGTAATTCCTCCGGTCCTCTGCCCTCCAGGTGTTACTGGAGTCATATTATGGTCCTTCCTGCTTTCTGTTAACACAATATCTCAAGAACCTTTTAAGGTATAAATTTTAAACTTGGTGGTAGCATGTATCACCATAGGAAGATGATCTTAGTAGATTTTAAGGTATGTAGGTCAAAGTTCATATATATGTCAATATCTGAAATTTTCAGGTGTTGGCTTTGGTTAAGATATCTCAAAGAACAATTTGATTTATTAGCTTCTAACCTGGTACTACATGTAGTATGCATCACCATCTACATGGTACATGGATCAAAGGTCATAGGGGTCAATTCCTTAAATTCAGGTGTCAACCTTGTTAAGGCCATATCTTAAGAACCATGTGAAGCATGAACTTCAAACTTGGTGCTATTGCGTATCAACAGAGGTAGACAATAGAGGTGTGTTTTCATTAGCATGTGCTTGAGGTATAGCCTGCTATTTCTGATCTCATGCAATAGCCCAGTCACAGAATAGCCATCTAATTCTCAGATGAAGACATAATTAGCCTGCTATTTGGATCGAAAAGTAAGCCACCCAAATCTTTGACTTGCTTGCAGAATAGCCAGGTAATATTCAAAATAGCGGGCAATTTTTTTATGCATCCTCATCAGCTTGAGCTTCAGGAGCTGGCTCATCCATTCCAGCATGCACAGTGCACCAACTCGGGCTATAGCTTGAACTAGATTGCAATATGCAGAGCTTGAGCTGATCCGGACGCGATTGCATGCTTCAGCAGAGTTCAGACTGATATGCAAGATTCCATAATAGCGGACTGTTCCTCAAGCTCACGCTGATGAAGACCCCACTTAAGCTCATTAGATATTGGGGGGGGGGGGTTTGTAGGTCAAAGGTAAAATGTTATGAAGTCAATTTCTGCAGTTTCAGGGTTTTAGTAATGTATGAACTTTAAATTTAGTGCTGTTGTGCATCACCATAGGAAGATGATCCGACTAGTCTTCAGGGTACATAATGTCGCTCAAAGTTCTTAGAGGTCAATTCTGAAATTTCAGGTTTTACCCTTATTAACACAATATCTCAAGAACCGTTTGAGGAATGAACTTCAAACTTTCTGCTGGTATGAATCACCATAGAATTGAGATGTTGATTAGAAATTAGATTTTTGGCTTTATAGGCCAAAGGTCAGAGAGGACAATATGTGTATATTAAAGATGTATTAATTTTGTTGTTGCTAGTGCTGCTTGTCTCCATATTTCAACATTTTGAATTTTTAATCATGGCTATGAGGAGAGAAAGTGATCAGACTTCTGGGTTGATAGGTCAAAGGTCAAAGAGGTCACTTAAAAGTTTTTTTTTTTAATTCTTGTTATCACATAATTCATGAACAGTTGGAGTCAAAAACTGAACTGAATATAAGTGGAGGCATATAGGAGATGCAGTCATATTTACCTTGATTTTCTTCTTTTACAGATTGTTTTACAGCATTGGACAGTGCTGATGAATTGACAGTTGGGAACACACTGCTGTAGCTACTGTAGTCTTAATCTCTACTGGCAGTACTTTCAAAGAAGGAACAGACCTGTAAGTATTTTCCTTTAAAATGCCAATCTTGTTGGTGCAGTTTCTTGCTGATCAAGTTCCTGTTTCATAAAACTTATTATCACTTACAACTGCCACATTTCTATGAGAAATTTGCTCTCAGCCAATTGGATGCAAGGATGTCAGTAGCTTTTAACAGTTATTGCAACTTGTTATCGATAACAAGTTTTATGAAATGGGGCCCTGGTGTACAAGCTTGTAGGTGCGAACTCGTAAAGAATTATACCTAAAAAATCATATCATCAACACGTGACCAAGGGCCTGTATCTCAAAACCATCATAAGTCTGTAATAGTTTATGTACATCCCATTGAAATGCATTATTCTTCAATATGTGTCTCTGTGGGTTGTCAGAGAACTCGGACTTGGGACAGTAAAAACTAGGCACCAATTGACTAAACTAATGTCATCACAGTGGTCATTAAGTGAGATACCAGCTATGAGTTT
Source organism: Echinometra lucunter (assembly GCA_029962745.1). Taxonomy (NCBI): domain Eukaryota; kingdom Metazoa; phylum Echinodermata; class Echinoidea; order Camarodonta; family Echinometridae; genus Echinometra; species Echinometra lucunter. The sequence continues at coordinate 29,388,056 of CM057152.1, forward strand.
ACTATAAATTTTTTGTAACTTTTTGGAAAGCATGAATTTCTTTGCCTCAGTCAAATATCAAGCTATGAAAGAAATTGTCATGGCCTTAGTGGTCTCACTTTGTATTAGTGTGTATCTATACATCTTTTATCTACTGGTAGGCAATTTTCTTATTTAGAACTGTGGCTTTTTTTCTGCCCGTACATGGTGGGATGTTTTGGGAATTGGTGACATTTTTATATAGATCCAGTATCATAATTCTCAAAACAACAAACAATTCAGAGAAGAGGGGGTGGTAGTACCAGCACAAGGAACTCTTGGCTCTGATTTGGACAAAGCCCTTTTCACATGGAAATATTTAGCATAGTCATTTATTCACTGATTTCTTGTTAAATGGTTTCTTGTTAAATGATATTGTGTCCAAGAGTGTATAGATCCAGTATCATATTCTCAAAACAACAAACAATTCAGAGAAGAGGGGGTGGTAGTACCAGCACAAGGAACTCTTTGGCTCTGATTTGGACAAGCCCTTTTCACATGGAAATATTTAGCATAGTCATTTATTCACTGGTTTCTTGTTCAGTGATATCGTGTCAAGGGTATCTATATTTTCAAACAGTGGTTAAGGGTAATATATCAGAGACAGAATCTGCAAGGTATCATCTTCATTTTTAAAAATAGGATTTGTGAAGTGAAGAAGAAAAAATATTGATTAATTTGCGACCCCCCCCCCCCCTTGAAAAAAAAAGTATCGGTTAGTGTATAAATGAAAATGAAGTAATTTCTGTGTGAAATCTAAAGAATATCCCAATAAATACCCTTCTAAAAGTGCCGAAGTACAGTGCCCATGTGTAGTTTCTGTTTACCATACGTCAAATCTTTGGTATAGTAATGTGACCCATAGTAAATGCAGTTTTAATGTGAAAGTGTCATGAAAAATGTTAGCTTACACCACAGCAAAGAATCCCTCCTTGAAGTGATGTCACAAAAACAATGAACAACTTGGTGAAAAGCAAGACACTTCTGTACTAAACTCTTATTTATGTCAAAACATGGTCTGGAAAGTAACATTTTATTATTTCAAAGCCACTTTTGAATTAGAATGAATGATAGAATTGAGTAATCAAATCATTCCTCAGATTGTATCACTGACATATACCCTTTGAAGATCACTCCACACTGAATCAGGAAGGCGTGTACCATTAGTTTCAATTGCAACTGCATATTGTGCAGATCGTGGGACAGACCACTGTCATGAGTTATAATTTCCTTTTTATATCTTCTGTTTTTCACATGGGAGAGGATTTAGAGAGTTTGAGCCAAAAACATCCTGCCGGATCTTCTTAGAACTAGTATTGTAGTTTTTTGTCATCTCTGGATATTGTTCAGTTAGGGTTTTTTTTAAACCCATTTGACAGCTATTTTCAAGGTCAGAATAGGAAACTAGACCGTTATCTTGGGAGACAGAAAAACAGCATGTTTTGCTACATGTAATCAAGTCAAGGTTGTTTGTGAAGCCGGATTATCCTTTGTTAAAAAAGCAACAACCTGCTTGTTCATGTATCCTTAATGTAGATTATCTAAACTTTGTTCATACATGATGTGGTAGGCTGACTTACAAACAAGGCTAATGCTGAAAGAAATAATTGCTGATACTGAATAGCAAAAGGACATTTAAAAAGTATCTGTTCCTTAGAAGGCCCTTAAGCTTATTAGGATTTATAAACATGAATTTAAAGGGCAATGTGTGCAGTGTACACACATTATATTTTTAGCTTCCACAGTCTTTTTGAGGCAGTTTACCATGTCATGTGAAAGACTACATGTATGATGGTTGGTGAGGATGGACCTTGAACTTATTATTGGTTCAGTAATTATCCATCCTCATTCCCCTTGCTTTTCGGAAAGAAAAAGAAAGCATTTAATTTTTTTCAAAGGCATGTAATGCGTTTGCCCCTCCTAAAATTTGTGCATCTGGCACATGCAGGCATGTGTAATTACGAAAATTTATGAGTGCCTCATTCCACGCGACACAATGGGCCTAACAAGCGTACACCTGTGTTCACATTCACCTAATTGTACATCATCAACCAGTTTTTACATTTGTTTGTTGTTAATATTTAGTGAATCAAACAACCTTGTAATTCTAATTTACCTTTCACCAATTGAGGGTGTGTATGCTAAACTGTAAACATTTTTCTCCTGAAATGTATGTCTCATTATGACTGCTGATGGATTGCATGACTTGCAATTCACATTTAGGTAATTGACTGTTCGTACATAGTTCGTACTATAGTTGTTGAAAATGTGAAGTTTCCTTTCTAATTTCTAAAGGCAGCCTACATGTATGGTTGTCAGCTATTGTGTTTTACCTGTAGACATACATGTACAGGTATTAACATTTTTAGTTGTGTTTTGTTTTGTAATTTTTATAAACACATAACAGTGCACTGTGTTTTGTAATGTTAGAGTTAACCCATTCGTGACAGAGGTCCACATTTTGTGGTTTGGCCTAATATCTTTTGATGCAAAGCCCTAAAAATCATACCAAATACATGAACAGAAAGAGCAAAAAATTATACACAAACTGTACCCATTTTGGTTGTGTTAATATTCGTTGTTTGATGCTGAAAATTTTTTAAAGGAAAAAATTGGCAATGTGATAAAAAAGTTTAAAATCACCGTTTTCCCCTGCAAACTGGCAACTTTTTTACTTTTCATCATAACTTCCGTCAATTTATATTCATTTCAGATATATGACGTTTTATAAGAAAAATGTAGCAATAAAATGAAAATGTTGGTTTGCCAATTTGAAGAATAAAAGCTGATCAAATTAGGCTTTAAATAATTCCTGTCACGAATGGGTTAACAGATCCCTCATGCTTTTCAGTTTTCCTCCTTTGACTGTCATGAATAGCTAATACTACATGTATACTTTCATGACCTTTGACCTTTAGTAACCTGGAGTTATGAATCAAAATTTGATATTTATGTATCAAAGTCTGCAAACAAAAATGCTCACATTTCCTCAGCACCTATGTTTGTGTTTTGCCTTTTTTTCCCCCCAAGATATGAGAAAGTAGGAAAACCTTATTGCTTGAAACTGTCGAAGGTAAAAATCAAATTTTTGTTGCTTTGTTTGTTTTTATTTTTTGTTTCAAAGTATAAAATCAAAGGAAGATGCAAGAGGTCATAGTCTACAATCCATTTTGAAATGATTGATATATGGAAGAAGATATGGAATGTGACTTTCCACTCACAATCGATGATACTGCAAATCGTTAGGTAGCAATTTATAAGGTATCAGTTTACTTAGGTTTCTTGCAATCTTTCTGAAACAGCTTTGACAATTCCAGCTAAAGGAAAGGAAGTCCGTAGAGTGGGAAACACCATTGTAGAAAGATAGAGAGAAGGTTAATATGCGAAAAGAGGATAGAAAGATGGTTTAAGACAGGGAAAGAGAGAGAAGGAAGATGGAAGAATTCATAAATGCGATGATGGAAAGAAAACATCCTTGCTTATTTCTTTATCAGCCATTTGACAATGAAAGTATGATTTAGTCCGTTCACTTGAAGTACATTTCCATTAGCAAAACTTGGCATGTCCTTTAAATGGCATTGCTGTAGGGACAGTATTCTTGCTCAAATTGCACGACCTTTACTGCTGCTTTACAGCATAAACACTCCAGAGAAATCTAAATTTTGGTGATTTCATATTTTCATAATACTTTAAATATGGTCTAACGCTGTGTGCATTAGACAAACGTAGTGGGTGTGTGTGTGTGTATGTAAATGGGTGTTAGTGTGTATGTGTACTTACAGTTGTTTACCTAAATGCACTGCAAATCCAGTGGCGGATTGCTTGCTAATTTGCCACAAACGTGAAAATCATGTTTTTTTTAGTAAGTAAGCTTTAGAGGAAGCTGAAAAGGCTGAAGCAAAAATGCATACATGTACAGATCCTAAACTAGTACAGTACAAAACAGTAAAAGAGAGAGGGCAGAAAAAAAATTTGAGGAAGAAATTGTGGTAAGACAAGCATGGCTTAAATTGACAACAAGAATCAAATGAAAGTGGTTTGCAAATGACAGGAAGGTTCATTTACTGAAATCGGAGTAGAGCCGATTGGCGGAGTAAACAACTTGATTTCTTATCCCTTGCACCCCTTGTAGTCACGGAGGCTATGCAGAATTAAAGGTGGAATCTTCGGTTAGGCTTTGATTCGACTTCATTTCCTTCCTAATTACAGAGGCCAGTATAGATTGGACTACAGGATTGCATTACATGAGCTTCATGACTGGCATGTGCCTCTTTTATTGTTGTGCTGCTGCCAATAAACTGAGCATATATTGCATACATATAGATCTCCAAACAAGAATGATTCAAACAATGTAGGCCTACTTCTCTATTGTAATAGAACTAATGACATACATCTAGAATCTAATACCCCTTTCACGCTGCTCCCAATGGTGAACCACCATTGTATTAAATGGTTTTTCACCAATGAAAATTCTTTTCATACTGGCGACTGGCGAGAATACTCTGATGAATTTGTGTTTTCTGCTGGCACAGCGACCAACTTTTAGCGGAAGTATATAGCGCGCTGACAAGCGAAACGTGTGTATGACCTGAAACAAAACATAACCTTTGACATTCTGTTGGCATTTTACCTGGTGTTTCACCGCGACAACCTTTCACGCTAGGCGTTCACTGGTTAACCACTGCTAGTTCATCGGTGTTTACCCTCAACGATTGGAGGGTAAAATCTCAGAAAATTTAATTGGTGTTTTCACCTGCGTTTCATCCAAGTATCCTTTTGCGTTGAGACTTTCATCAGGTGCACCGAGCAAAAATCTCCCCAGCATGAAAGGGGTATTAGAAATGCTCTGTTAGACAGGGGATTATGTGCTTGTAGGTTACACACTTCTATTTATGGTGGCCCTGAAATACGCTTGACAACAGGTCATGTGCGACGTGAATTTCACATCCCAGGTCATGAATTTCGCATCGCGGATCGTGAACTTCGCATCCCAGGTCATGAATTTCGCGTCACGGGTCGTGAATTTCACAACCCGCGATGCGAAATTCATGACCTGGGATGCGAAGTTCACGACCCGCGATGCGAAATTCATGACCTGGGATGCGAAATGCACGTCGCACGTGACCTGTTGTCGAGCGTACTTCAGGGCCACCATATCTATTCAATGGTAGAAGATCCCCTTGATCCCTCCGATGAAGACGGAATTAGCCCGCTATTCTGCTCGAAAAGTAAGCCAACAACATCATCTTGGACTTGCTTGCAGAATAGCCGCTAAACTGCAAAATTAGTGGCCCTTTGTTGACACGTCTTCATCAGCTAGAGCTTCAGGAGCTGGTTTAGCCATTCCATCATGCATGGTGTGTCAACATCGGGCTATAGCTTGAGATATAGCCTGATACATGTACGTTAGAGCTTGAGCTGATGTGGACGCGAGTGCACACTTCATTGAAGTTTGGGCTAGTTCCCCTGATCCCCCAAATAGCTGGCTAGTAATAAGCTCAAGCTAATGAAAACCCACCTTAACAGTACCCAATTGAAAAATCTAATGGTCGACAATTAATCAAAAGACATGAAAAGGAGATACCTTGCAGATTTGTATTATATTCACAAAAATGCTTGATCGTAACTTCTATTAAATTGTAATACTTAATGAATTAAGGAAAAACAAACAAAGAAAGCATGCATTTACTTTACTAAAGTAAATACTTTAAGTGATTTGGGGTTTATGATACGACTGTTGCAATGCATGGACAAGCTATTGTCTTATTTGTTTCCACTGCAGTACTTGAAAAGTTATATTTTACTCTGTCCGTCAAATTTCATTTACCCGGTAAGCCCAACTTTTAAAACAAATGCCTGAAACGCATTTGAAGCAGACAATTAGAATGGCAGCAAAACATTTTGGCATTGCTGACGGATTGAAAGTAGAGCCTTTGCTTGGAAATTTATCTCTGTGCAAATTTCCTTCTAATTGAAGTACATGGTAAATCTTGATTGATCTCAAAATTACTTCAAGAGAAAGTGAAAGTTTTAATGGCGATACCTTGCTTCAAGTTAAATGTGGATCAGGAGCAGCAAAAATACTTCAAGAAATACATTCAAGCCTGCAGCTATTGCCTACATGTATCTGTAATTTGCATACTTTGTGCTAACATTGTATTTTACAGTGTATGTGCATTTGGAGAGCAAAATAATTCCGTGTTATTTATTAAACTGTAAAGCACTTTGAGCATGTCAGTAAAGGAGCTAGATGAATATTGATGTATTTTACTAATGTACTGATGTGTTATTGTCATTGTACATGTAGCTCAGTCAGTGGTAAAGCTCTTCTCTCTCTCTCTCTGTCTCTCTCTCTTTCTCTCTCTCTCTCTCTCTCTCTCTCTCTCTCTCTCTCTCTCTGTGTCTCCGTCTCATGGGAGTCATGTATCAAGTATTGTGATATTTTTGTTTACACCATATTGCAGTATTGCATGTATTTGGGGGATTACGGATATTTGTTTCACAATACGTTGATATTTTTTGACTTCCCCTCTCTATCCTGTCTCTTTTTCTTTTTCTTTTCTTATCATAATCATTCTTCCTCCTTTACCTTTTCAAAACAAGAGTATTGATCACGATAAAAGTTATCAGGTGTCCATATCATTTTGAAAAGAAGCTAGCAGGTATCTTTTTGATCCGGTTGACAGATCATGTTTGAGAAAAATAATCGCGCAAATGTCTTGACAAATGTGATGAGGTTTCGAGTTTATTTTTGGCAAGTATTTGTCCAGGTATATTATGGTCAGAATTTTGATTGATGCAAATTATAGCTTTAAGTGTATTCTGGTTTCAGATATGAATCATATTAATTTGTTGATGATAATTGCTGTTGAGGGCAGTAAGGGCATAACTCAGTATGAGTCAATGCCTTTGCAACTCCCAGCAGACATAAATACGATTACTTTCCTCAAGAATAAATTTGAATATTTCTCCATTTTATGAATAATATTTTATCAATTAAATCTGATGGCTTATCTTCAAAGTTTAATATGGTATTACAGAGTTTTATGCTTCAGTAAAGTTCAGTTTTTGTATGACATTGCATGTACTTGTTGTAGGCCTTCAATCACACACTTTCCGAAATCTGCCCACCACTTTGTCCAGTCCACATACATAAGATAAAATGATAATGGGTGCATCACAATGTTGCAAGATTTAGCAATCATCCATCTTCATATCTTCTATTTTTAATGATCAAGTGGACTTGAATATCCTGCTGGAGTATATTTTCTCACCATATCATCTGTAGAAAGAGATGGAAAGAGGAAATACACCGTACTTGTTTTTCATTCCTGTAATAACCTTGAGAGTAATGTAAATCCATCATCCTTTTTTTTTTTCAAGGAAGCTAGTAACAATATTTGCTTGTTTTTCTCATGGTGAAGTCACATTCCAGGCCTGTTTTGTTGGCAATCAAAAATAAAGTGAAAAACTAGCCTTTGTCCAGCATCTGTAAACAAAGCTTTTTTTTTTTTTTTTAGGATTCATTGGATCTCCTCACTACAAAGGTCCGCTTCAAAGTTGTGAAACAGGATCTGGGGATGTTGGTAGATCAGGTTCATTTCTCGGTTTGCTTCTTTCCCCAGCTTTATGGTTAATTAGAAAACACAGAGACAAAAGTCATGAAGAACATCTGAGAATAAAAGGAATGTCCTACATAAAATTCAGAGAAAACATTTATCTTTGGAAAGGTCACATTGACTGTTGTTCTTGAAATAGCTACTTATGTGATCATTGGTATTCGAGGATTATAGGATGATATTTCCTCCAAAGACTCTGTACATGTAGTTTAAGAAAGCAGGTCTGTAAAATTTCCTCTTTATTTGATTTTATGACTCATCACTCAAGAAACAAGTTATTTTTTTCATCAGTTGTTTACTCCTTATCCCAGATTTTGTTACTCTAAACATAGACATACATGTACATGCACTAGTTCCGTGCTCTAAGCTTCTTGGGTTTTTTTT
>CM057152.1:29396576-29432298 GCA_029962745.1 Echinometra lucunter
CTAGACGGGCCGGGAGAGGGATGTTAGTGTTAGAAAATTAGTTTCGTGTATATAGCCCCCCCCCCCCCCTCCTATGGGTCCCCCTTCCCGCGCACCCTCCCGTAATATCTTTCTCCTTCATCAAAACACATCATGCTAAGTAATGACGATTTGAAAAAGAGGGGCTCTGCAGATCTACCTCCAGTCATGATACAACTCACTGCCAGTAATTCAAAATCACGAGAATATGGTCATCAAACCACAAAACCACCAACTTTGGTCACTAGTTTTTACTGTATTGCAAAAGAGTACACTGGAATATCGCTCATAGATTTGTATAGCTCTTCTGTAATAGTCGATAGGTATTATAAATTTCTTTGCAAACTATATCAAACGGAAGAATCTGCTAACAGCCCCCCCCCCCCCTCCCCATCCATCCAAGTTGCGCGATGTAAACGATTAACTGGAAAAAAAATATTTGTTTGCTTGCTTCTATGATTATTAACCACACATGTTAGGGTCATTTTTATAAGTTCAGGAGAGGCACGTATTCACCGGGGGGGGGGGGGTGTATGGGGGCACGGGGGGCACAAGTTTGTGTTGAAATTTATGGAAAAAACACACAAGAGGTACTTATGTCAGAAAGTCCACCATTTTTCAACTTAGCCATCTTACATGTCTTAGATAAGCAAAAATTCTCCAAAGGGAAGGGAAATAAACCCCCTCCCCTCGGAACCCCTCCCCAGGACTGCCATCAATATTCAGTTATGTGTGCCCCCCCCGAAAAACCCATGAAACTCTGGCTATGGCCCTGAAGTTCAGATGTTTTGTCCTTTTTGTGCAATGTTTTGGATAAACCACTGATAACCCATTTTATTTGTTTTCTCGATCACTTGCTCGAAAAGTATTATACTGGAAATATTGACCTTCCTCATCAAGAGAAGCCTCCGCATTCCTGCTCTGCCGTGATACTTTATATATTAATGTAAATACGTTTTTTTTTTAAAGCAAGACACTTTATCAGGTGAAAAATAGCTCATATCGAGACATCCCCCTAAAAAGTGTGGTTGTGTTGTCACTCTGTATTGACTTCGTGTACGCATGATCGTTCGAAATTTCGCGTAAAAAGGGGTCTTTAAAAAAAAAAAAAAAACATGTACGCGATTGGGGGGGGGGGGGAGAAGGTTGCTTTCATGAGCTTGTACTCGATATTGAAAAAAGGGTGGGTTTTTTTGCTGGTCCTTGTTTGCAATTTTCTGTTTTTGACTAAGACGTGAATTAAATTTGAAAGGGGTCGTTTAGTAAAAGTTTACTTGGAATGCGAAAATAGGGGTGTTTTTTCAAGGCCAATTTAATTGTACCCGTTTTGTGCCAAATATAGGTTTAAAAAAATGTCTGAAAATGTATTTGAAACACGCGAAATAGGGGTCAAATTCTGGGTTGCCGCGATCATGGTTACACCTTTGAATATAGAGTGACAACACCGGGATTTTTCATGCTATCACACTTGTACTATTACTACCCATAATTAGCCATAAGGACCAACTCTATGAATAAAGCGGCTTTTCGTGATTGCTTATGCACAGCTCATCATGTCTGTGGAGAAAGAAGATGTAGGCGTTTGTCCACTTCGTCCTGTTTGTATGTTGTATGCGGGTTTGTAGTCTGAAATGGTGACAACCCACTTCACCGAAGGCCCGCGAAAACGAAGGCCAGCGAGGCCGAAAATAGCAAATTGTAATCCATATCACACCGCTTTGACCAATTCCTGTGCCAGAAGGAAGTTTAATAATTATTAAGGGGCAACGAGGACTAAACATGTTAAAGGAGACATAATTATTTCATATACCGATAGCGCATTATTTGTGATGAAGGAAAATACGATACGAGAAAAGTCGGCCTCGCGGGCCTTCGGTCAAGTGGGCGGACCCCTCTGAAATGTATTCCCTCGGTGTATTCCGCCCATCCAGCGCCAGAATAGTTTCGGGAAAACCCCTTTCTCGATAGTCCATGCATTTCAATTGAGTACATGTAGATTCTAGGTAGATACCATTAACAGCAAAAAGTGATATGACGATGACCACGGTGCTACTACTGATTAGTATCAATAACGGTAAGTGACCCAATAAACAGTCACACTATTTGGTTAAAATCCACTTATTTATCTTCTTTGTAATTAGGAGTGGTATGTCCCGAAAACAACCCTACTGGGGCTCACTTTCCAAATAAGGAAATTCCATACCTATGACGTCATGGTGCTGATTGCCCTTTGGGGTATCGATATCTCGGTGCAGGTTAAATTTTAGAGCAATTTGTAGGAAATATTTGGATTTATATGTGTTGAGTATCGGAACAGCATGTCTTTCTGACCCAAATGTTCTTTTTATGAACTGATATTTCAGATTTCCTGTTGAAATAAAAGCAACAGCTCCCTCCATCTCGGGAGCTAAAAAGTCCCGATACACAAGATCAAGCGGTTGAGATCGGCCGATCGATAACTTTTTCACCGGCACACAGCTAAGTTTGTAATCATGGCGGATTTGGAATTTGATATTGACAGCATACTTACCCGTCTCCTCGAAGGTATTGTTTTTCTAGCTTTTCTTTCTTATGATGATGCTTGATCTGTATGTTGTGATTGTGTATGTCCAGTTTTTAGTAGACCGAGACCTGGCAATTGATCTAAAAACCATTTGCTATTGGGGAACCAGGAAGCGCTGCACATTCATGATTTGGTCAATGCAATTGCTACAGTGTACATGTAGCTTGTGCTGTGCTGTTGTTGAATTTGGTGTTTGTGTTGTGGGAATGTGCAGTAGCACATTAGCAATAGCAGTGCACTGTCTACTACTCGAATGAATTGACAAGCTTTCCCTTTGGTATTCCTCTAATGGCTGACCTCATTTTAATCATCATTTTCTAGAGAGTAATTTTGCCGAAAATCTCATTAAAATTCGAATAAAAACAATGTCATTTTCACAAGAATAGGCGACGCCGGTGTCAGTTTGACACTAAAAATTCGAAGGTTCCCATGTCTGCGCACTCATTCACTTTATACGCAGTTCACGTTTTTCTGCATGAAAGGTGGCATTTTCAAGGCATGTGAGTGAAAATACATAAAATAGACGTTTTACACCAGTTTTTCCTCATTTTTTCGCTGATACATGTACATATCAAACTTGAAGTTGATATGAAGATGATGTGTTCGTCGTGTCTTTTGTGATGTTAGAATCGCGCAATTATGTGTATGCGCAGACATGGGGCAACAAACCATATGGCTATCCACTGCAGTAATTGTGCAGCAGTTCCTTTTCCTCCAGCTTTTCTGTTGAACTAGTATTGAACTAGCCTGGAGGCTCCTAGAGAGTAAAAAAATTAAAAATAAAAAAATAACACTACTTACTCTCCACGGAGCCTGGCATTTTTTCTTACATGTATCTCGCTAACGTAGTAGCCATTTCACCACTTCACAACAACCCCTGGAAAATCACTTTCCCATGGCATGGGCAAATGACACCACCAGCCTTATAACTATCGGCTCTGTGGCCATAACGAACCTTACTGACACTGAAAATTTGATATCAGAAAACAAAAATTTAGACAAAAATTTATGGGGAGCTGGTAAAAACTCACCGATGTTTACCTTTCCCTGCTGTCCATTGTTATGCAGCTTAAAAATGGTGACTATCTTGCGCATGTGCATCGATGCGCAACTACATGTAGGTGCGAGCGATCTTGCAGATGTTTTCACAAAATTCATGACAAGATTTGCCATGAATTTTGTGAAAGGTCTGCAAGATCAGATACATGTACATGTGTTTGGAGTTGGTTAGAACTTGTTTCATTTGTTTCAGGCTGCCATCCCCATGTAAGTGTAATTAAGTCACAAAGTGTTGTTTGCATGTTCAAAAGCTGACTTGTGTACATTGTACATGTACTTCTGTTGGACCATTCATATGCTATTTCATTTTTGCATATCATATAGAGCATCATTAAAATGATCGGACTTTCCTCTTCTTTCTTTTTTCTACCACATCCCACTCTCAATCCTGATGCTTTCTGCATAATAGTATCACATACATGTACATACATGCATGTACATGAACATGTACAACAACCTACGAGGAAAGCCCTCATATGAAAAAAATTCTATTACTTTTGCACAATCCGCATGTATTGATTTTTGTTGTTTTGTTTTTCAATTAGTATTTACCATGATCATATCAGTCATTATTCTGATGTCAATCCACAATCCATATTGCCCTGTTTCTTGAAATTACATGTAAATGAAAAAAAAAAAAATCAGCATTGAATTTTGAGTGATAAAGGTAGCCAATTAAGAGCACTATGCATTGTGTTTATTTAAAAGAGAAACCCAAATTTTCTCAGCAATATCTCATCACATACCGGTATACATATCTACTAGTCATGTAATAATGCATCATAATTATAAGCAATTTTTCTTTTTCTTTCATATCATATGACACCACATTTGTTATGATGGAGTGAAGCATAGCTTTCATAGGCAAGCGAAGGGAAAGATGCGAATGTCTGAAAACATGACAAAGTCCGACATTTGCATTTTATGTGCCAAAAGTTCGCCAAACTTGGGTGGGGGTTCAGAAGCATCGCCAATAGTTCGTTTTTAGTTCGGCAGAATTTTTAAAAATTTCTTGCAAATGTTTCCTGCATCTCGTGACCAATTGACAAGGCTTCCGAACCTCTGCGTAAGTTGGAGAACTTATGGCGCATAAAATGCGGGTGTTGGATTTTGCCATTTTTTTCGACATTCGCATCCTTCGCAAAATGGATGCATGCCTGTGAAAAAATTTGATTTAGAGACAATCAAATTATACATTAACAATTTGAAGCCTGCAGATGCCGAAAGTATTTTTGTGAGAGAGTAGTGATCAACAGTACGATGGACAGCCATTCATTGATCCTCCCTTTGCTTTAGTTTCATACATGTACTGTATGTGTGGACAGACAGGGGAAGGGTTCATGTTGAAAGACTTTAATTTGAAGCTAAATGTGAACCCAATGTAGTTTCATAAACTGCAAAAATGTTGACTGATGAATAAACTGATATAAAAAAAAGATTACCAAGCTTTGTATATCTTGTGCTGGTCATTTTTTTTTTTAAATTTTGTTTTATTGTATGTAAATAACTAGTAACATTATTTATGACTTATGTTCCCAAACTTATTTTGGCATTACTCAGTCGATACCATTCATATTTATTGATGCATGTCGATATTGTAGCATACTAAGCAGGAACCTGCTGAGACTTGGAATTGCATGATTTTATTGCATATTTTTTTTATTGATAGGGTTCAGGGTTCATTAGTTGTTCATGATATTTTTTTTCTTAGTTACTACACTTTAGGCTTTCCCATGTGCCTTCTTTTTTTTTTTTTTTTTTAAAGATTCTGGAATTTCTGGTACATGTATATTTTAAAATTTCAGTAAAATTTCCACTTTTTTTCTAGCTCTTACACAATTGAATGTGCATTTCATCATCCTTCATCGCTGAATACGCCTAAGATTCCTTTCCTTTTCTCAAAGCTGTCATGAAGCTTATTTCACAGATCAATCTTGATTGTATCATTTCTCTCTTTTTTTCTTCCACAGCAAGAGGAAAACCATACAAAACAGTAAATCTAACAGAAGCAGAAGTAAGAGGTTTATGTGTCAAATCAAGAGAAATATTCCTTAGTCAACCAATCTTATTAGAATTAGAAGCCCCTCTCAAAATATGTGGTAAGTATGTTATTTGTTTTCTAACAAAATCATGAAATAGCTCAGATTGGAGGTTTAGTGATTTGCTCAAAGCTGAATTGATTTCACTGGCATATACATTCATTCAACATTGTAGGTTTTGATCAAGTACATGTAGTACTGTGTAACTCTTCTGTTAATTCCATATTCCCTTACTAGACACATTTTAAAAGTGTATAGTATGACTGATGGTATTATTCTTTAGAAAAATAAAATGTAGGGGATCAAATTTCTGTGTACTTCTAGAGGTCTTTAATATGAAAAGGCAATCCATCTCTAGTTAACAAAATTATGAAGTATTCTAAAGTGGGGCATTATGTAGCTTACAACAATGCATGTATTTTAGGAAAGTGTTTAATTATCATGAGTCATTGACTGTTTAGAGCATATTACAACTGGGTATATAGGTACATTGTATTAGACAGGAGACTTGCGGTCCCGTGCAAATGGATCCTTGAGCGAAGGGTTGGAGGGGAAATGTGCAATTTGGATCTTTATTTGTATAGAACCAAGATGGTGAGAAGCAAGCAAGTGTCATTGACTTGTTGTGTACTGTGAAGAAAATATTGTAACAAGGAAAGACAAGCATTAATACCATTTTTTAAAGTAATTTATTGAAATTTGAAGGAATTACATTGTTCTAATAAATATTTGAAGATATGCAGCAAATATAAAGTACTGCGAGACATATTACACTTGTATCTCTGTGTATGTGACATGGGTTAGATATTTTAGTTGGTCCACTTCCTCTCCAGAAATCCAAGCCCTAAAAGACAAGTTTTAGTTGATCAGATGATGTTGTTGGTATATATTTTTTGCATGTTTATGTAGGCAACTTATTGTCACAGAGATCTTTGAAATAGTAATTGAATTACATTATTACACAAGTTTAGTGTACTTTGGAGTTGTTTGGACATTGATTTGTCTACTGTTTGTGGAACTGATCTTCACTTTTGCTGTACTGATGGCCATGCATAAGTACATGTATGTCATCATTTCTTTTATATTTCTGCAAACATGTTTACTTTTGTTATCACCAAGACACAATTAGTCTTCAGTACTGTGCTACATTGTACACATACAGTCATGCATTACATGTACATGTATATGACTGGTACTTGCACAGTTGCACTTACAATCTTAAGAACAGAAAAGTATATTGCACAATTATACATATACCTGTAAGTACTTTGAGCCAAAGGTGATGCAAATTTCAGATAGGGAATTTTGAGAAGATGCAAGGGCCATGTACATGTGTATCAAGGTTGTTACATTTGTGTGGTCGCAGAGATTATTGATTTAACCATGGGTGGTTTCTCAACTTCTGTTGTTGTTGACAATACATCTACAGGCCAACAGTATAGTGCGTTAACACACAAGCAGCAGTACGCATGCAGAAAGGACTGTATGGTACACCTTGTTTGGCTTTGCCAAGATTAGTCATTAATGGTTAACCAATGTTTAGACTACCCTTCATAATATAGTATTATTGAAATGCACATTTTAAATTAATGTGATGCTGAATTACACAGTCAGTGAAATTTTCTGCAAAGAAAAAAATGTTTACTCTATACAAACACTGGGTGCAAACTTTTATAAAAGGGAAGGAGCTTCCATTTGTTTGTTCAGTTCAGCACTGTTACTGATGTTACATGTATGTACATGTAATATTCCATAAAATCTCTTTATTTGTAAGGGGGGGGTAATAAGAACTCAAAAGGAGTGTGTTGTTTTTTTTTCCTTCAGTTCTGTTTTACTTGTCATGAAACAATCATAGGTTAGTAATTGTATCTAAAGGTGCCTAATTTTAAAGGCAAAGTCCACCCCAGAAGTTTCACTATTTCAATAAAAGGAGTTAAATTTGAACAGCATTTTAAAAAAAGAAATGAGCAAAATCGGTCAAAGAATAAGAAAATTACACTCATTTACATTTTCTAGTAAATTACTTTCAGCTCTGCAAATTGGCAACACTGATGACATCATATGCGAGCAGCTCTCCATTCACTTTGTAGATGAAATGTCACATTTTCTCAATTTTCTTGGAAGTTACACATTTTCTAACCCCCATAGTCAATGTACTGTATGTTCAGAAGAATTGCTTTTTACATAACATACTTTGACTAAGGGGTGAGATAAGTACCTCACAGAAGATTTTTTTTTTTCCAAAATGTGTTAAGATTTGGTAAAGATCAGTGAGGAAATATATTCTATTTTCACACTCATTACTCAAACATGTTTGCCAGCCCATTTGGCACAATTTCAAATACAGTATTTAAAGATTGAAATCTACAGTCCATGCATACATCTTCTTTATCCCATTGAGTGACCACAATCAACCAGCTGATTATTCTGTCACTTTCAGTCATGGTTACATATTGCAATAATACTTTCACTTGATGAAGTCATTGAAATTTTTGTGTTGTAAATAAAACCAATTTAACAATATATAAATAAGAAATAAAATTGATAAATGTGCTGTTGGCTGAGTTTTACTCCCTTGACATAATAGCATCAATGGTACTGGCCTTGAGGGTGTGCTGGGAGTGTCCATTCTATTATATGTTACCTAGATAGATCCCTGTCATTTGATTGGTTGTTTGATATTCATCATTTGTCCCATTGCACTATGACGTCATCAATCGTGCAAAAGTGCTCCATTTACCGTGCAATTTTGGATCCATACGATTTGCTCCATTGCACGCTGGCCGAGAGCCCGGCACACTACGTACGCAAAACGCTTGCGTTTGCAATGTGCACCATTGGTCATGGTTACACAATGCAATAATACTTTCACTTGATGAAGTCATTAAAATTTTTGCATGGTAAATAAAACCAATTTAACAATATATAAATAAACCATGTAAATGTACATGGTCTAGGTATGCACAGTAAGCTACATATCATTCATTGCAAGTGTATAATGTTAATGTAATCATTGTAATGTGATTTGATGAGAACTTGCCCAAGGTGAGCAAAGTCCATTATTTTCATCGTGATCTCACAGCCTGTTCACACAATCATCCAAGTACACATATACATGTACGCTACAGTGTACTCTGCTAAGAGATAGACCTACATTGTACATGCTCTCATCTTCAGATGTACATAGTGTAAACCCTGGGGGTGCCATGGATGATGCACGCATTCCAGGGCTCCCACTGTCACACACAGCATACCAGCCACATACCATTTCAAATATCAAGCAAAGTCTGCATCAGTGCCTCTACACTACCATGTAGACTACAAGTACCTGGTTCTCCCATGATTTGTATTGCATCTATGTTGCAGCTGCAGTAGGATGTACATGTAGGCCCGTCAGTGTGTGTTGTACATGTTTTAGGTGACCTACAAAAATGTTCATTCATTTAATGAAGCATTCTGTAATCTAATTCTCTGTTTCATACAGTGTACATGTACATGTCTGCTGTAATGAAGTGAAAATATAGACCTACATGTACAGTGTACACAGTTTTTAAGTTGTGTGGAAAATGGCAAGTTTTAGTGAAAAATATAACCTAGCCACATCCATAAAAAATTAAAATCACCTTGATAATAAACACATCTTTCTCTTATATAGATTATAATTTTTTTAAGGCAGTCTAGATCGAAGGTTACGTTGTAGGGAGTGAAGAAACTTTTCATTTTTCTTTAAATTATCCTTGACATTCTTTCCCTTCTATTTTTCTTTTTCTCTCTTTCTCTCTCATGGTTCTGTTAACCCATAGAGGTACAGTGTCACCTTTAGGAGACGCTTTTGCAGTATCTGTTGGTCCAGAATGTTGGGCAGTACACATCATACATGAGCAGAAACAGAAAAATGCACTGACAAATTTGAGCCCATTCCCATCGCTGTATGGTGTGGCGTTCTCGAATTAGAGCAGTTTAAGTGTAACTAATCATTAAATTCTTTAAATTGGCAACGTAATGAATAATATATAATCACTATTTCTGTGTTCAAATTGGGAATTTCTGATTCAATTTTACAATTATATTTCATTTTGGTTTATGTTATATCCATATTTGTTTTTTTCAAGCTGTGTAAACGTGGTAAAAAAATTATTTGTATTGCCAATTTGAGGATTGAAGGTGATTAATTTAGACCTCAAGAAAGCTCTGTACTGCTATGGGTTAACGTACTTGTATTATTAGCTGAATGGGTTATATTATCAAAAATGCACCCTGTCATTCATCAAAAGAACTGTTTTCAGATATTTCTTGCTTTATTTTCGTTACTCGTCTGTTCCTAAACATGCAGAAGTGACATAAAGAATTATGTCGAAGTTTCTAATAAGACTGCCTACTTCATACACTTATTTGCCCCCCCCCCCCCCAAAAAAAAACCAATCCAAAACACCATGTACATGTACCGGTACATATACATGTGCCTGGATGTCATATGCAGACTGAATAGGGTGTACGTGTACTCTAGGATGTACAGAGTTATATGTAGTATGAAGTATGGGATGCACAGAAATAACTTGAGGTGACAAGAAACTACAAACATTCATTGCTGTGATTGGTAGTGCCCTTTCACTCTCTACATTTTATGATGCATACATTATTGTAGGCTATACACTGCAGGCTACTGAATACAAAATTGTACTGACTTCAATTCCATTCAACTGCCTAGGACCTTCCTGTTTATTAGACAAATGTTGTGTTGTGATTGTACACAAAAAAATTTTTTTTACTATAATAGCCTACTGGATAAATCTTGAAGTTGATCAAGTTTTGTAAATTTGTACTTTTGAGTTCTATTTACCTAGCAAAAATGAAAGATAAGGTACAGATGTTTTGTTGCTAGAAAAAAAAGACTTGACTCTCAGTGATTATAATTACAAAGAACTTTGATTTAGCACACTTTCTGTACAGGCATTTGATATGCTTGTAATGCTAACCCATTGACTACTGAATTTTCTCATTCCCATAGACTTTATACAAGGACCACCCAGTTCCAGTGGCCAATGGACTAATGGAATGTGTGCTTGATTTTTAAAAAAGTGAATTCAAGATTATCAAAAATGGATTTCTTGATATGGTTTTTATTTGCATATATTCAACTTATATTCAACTTGAGATAGAAAAAAATAAAATGTAGTGGATGCAATCATGGATTGACTGCATGTACTTGTATGGTTGATGATACATGGAATAGGGCCTACTACACACTTAGATGAGTTACATGTAGAGTATATCTCTGTTTTTTGTTGTTTTTTAATGCACAAATGTATTCATGTACTTCCCCTGTGATTGCTATTTGTACATGTACATGTACCTAACATAATCACCATCCATTTTCTTTGCTCTGCACAGGTGACATTCACGGTCAGTACACAGATCTGCTTAGGTTATTTGAGTATGGGGGTTTCCCTCCCGAATCCAACTATCTCTTCCTGGGTGACTACGTGGATAGAGGCAAGCAGTCCTTGGAAACAGTCTGCCTCCTCCTCTCCTACAAGATCAAGTACCCCGAGAACTTCTTCCTCCTGAGAGGCAACCACGAGTGTGCCAGCATTAACCGAATCTACGGCTTCTACGATGAATGTAAGTATGAAGAGGTTCTGATGCAAGTAGTGGAAATGTAATGATTGGCTGAAGCTATGAATCTCAGGTTTGAAACTAGTACCTCAGTCCCACCCATAAAACCACCCAAAACCCCCTGATCATCAACAAAATCTTGTCCATATGGAGTAATGTGACTGTTTGTTCAGTGTGGTGTTGATCATGTTGGTGCAACTGCAGTGCAGGGGCAGTATTCTGAAAATTGTTTTATCTTTATCTTATCTTCACTGCGTACCTATGATTGGTTTGAACTGCGCAAATGACCAGCACGCAAGACAAAAGTGCGCGATGTGAGCCTATGGCGTACGCTATTTCTGATTGCTATGGCAATTAAAATAAGATAAAAGATAAAACAATTTTCAGAATACCGGCCCAGGTATAGGGGGCTGATCATGTTCAACGTATGCTACTTGTATATGTACATGTGATATATTTTTTACACTTTCACTTTGAATCTACTCAATATTGAATTCACAAAGACTATGTGGATGCATGAGATACAGCTTTCTGCATCTATTGAAAGCATGTTCTGTCTTTTTGAGATTGATAGGGGGGGGTATCCTACATGTCCATGCATATACATGTATACCATCAAAACTTGTACACTCCAATTACAAAAAAATTGAGGTTGGGCAAAGTAGAAACTGAATGTGTTTGTCTACAATATTATTACATGCATGTTTTCACAACTGATTTTATGTTATTTGACATGTATGGTGTTTAGATTTGCATTGTATGACATCATTTCAAGAGTTTATTACCATAATAGAAACTGTATTTTCAGTTTTGTTATCGAATATATTTCTGGTAATGTGCAGTGCCTAAAGTGATTCACACCTGTATGAATACATAATTAATGGGACAATGTGTTGGGCAGTCTGTTTCACTTTTTATTATGAGGTTCATAATTGTCTTTATTTTCATAAGATCAATTTTTTTTTTCTTTTTTGGTCTTCTTCAAAAAATCACATAGTTCTGGAAAAGAAATTATTCCCTTATATTTCATATCTGTTCAAGAAAACACTGGAAGTTTGAAAAAGTACTTGAATTGGAAGTTAAAGGATGAAAACTGAAAATAATGCTCTGTATGTGTCTCAGGTAACTTTTACCTGATCATTAGATCATTTTATGTACGGTATTTAAATATGGCACTCAATATTTACAACCCAGTAACCTACTGGCTGAATTGTCAATAATTGGGTCTCTTTGAAGGTTTTCATAAGGCAGATGGCTCTAATTCCACAAATAGTATTTTGAATGATGAATTATAGAATTCGGAGACACATATGATCAGGAATTTTCAAGATGTTTTGTTGTGATGAAGGGCAGTGTACACTGTACATGTATGATAGCATTGCAGAGAGAACCTTTAAGCTTTCACTCTGATTTCTCTTGTTGTTATTGTCCTCCTGATGCAAATTGCTAAGTTGTGTTTGAAATTTTATGATATCATGGAACAATTTAGCAATGAAATCATTTCCTACTGACAGAGAATCCTGTATTTCAAGAACAATGTTACATACATGTCTGTAGCCAATACCATTTATATTTCCTGTTCTAACAAGGTTGAAGTTGTTTTTTATCATTTTGTGCACATATACATGTACATGTACCTGTGCACAAACTCACATTCACATTTGTAACTCCAAGTTCATTCAACTTATACATACATGTACTACAAAGTTCCATGTGTTATTTTTGTAAATAAGGCCTATTACCTACATGTATTTCCTTAATGTCATAAGGGCAAGTTCCAGGTTTTCATCCTTTAAGAACTGTACAGTACTTAAGGTTGTAAATATTAACCTTGTCCTGATGATTGTTGGATTGGACCAGCTTCAAAGAAAATTATACCTTTGGTGTTAAGGATACCTTATGTTCATTATTCATTACTTGGTGGCGCATGGGATACAAAAATGAAGAAATACACACATTTATCTTGAGACATGCCCAGTAACCAATAGCTTTTCTAATCAGTCTTTCAGTCATTAGGCAAATCAAAGATTTGTCATGAGCTCTGCTTGTGAAGTATAAAGTAGAAATTTTCTCTGTGCAAAGGGGAAACAGCTCTAAACCAGTATATCCTGCAATTTATGAATTACCACCTTGTTGAGTGATACACACTATATTTGTTTCCTCATGGTAATAGTCTTTTGTACACATTTTTAATTGCATGTCATTTGGTCTGTAAATTTTCCAGTTTTTAGCTCAATGTTACAAGTAGTTTACTGCACTTGTTGGATGATATTATTAAAACCTGAGATTAATAGGAATGAAATATAATTATTTGTAAGGCATGTTTAATATTCACTGACAGATATCAAATAGATGTGCACGGTAATTGAAAAGATGAGCTGAAAAGGAGAAATAAAAGTATACAAAGAGTATACATTGTTAACTTTACATATTAGTGTACATTCCTGTATAAAGGCAAACTAAACCGTGGAAAAGGCTAGATACTGAACAGGATGGCAGCATTCATTTCTGTGACGCATAATTTCATTCATGATGATATTTTCTTGCAGGCAAGAGGCGGTACAACATCAAAATCTGGAAAACGTTTACAGATTGCTTCAACTGCTTACCAGTGGCAGCCATCGTCGATGAGAAAATCTTCTGCTGTCATGGAGGTTTGTGCATATCAAAAGCTTTGCTTGAATCCTATCTTTACTGAGAACTAATTTAGTTTCTAATGCCTGGGTGCAGATTTAATGCTGTAAACTAGGAAAGTGCTATGGAACCGCTTTACCACAATGATTCCTAGTAGTTGTCAGTAGTCAATTTGTCCTGTTTGTTTTGTTTTTGAAGTTATCATTTGGACCTGAATAAAGTTTTTAGTTATTTCTTGATTTATTTCTTGATTTTAACAAAATGATAATAAAAATTATAATTTTATATGACACAGGCCCTTTTCATAGATTGGATCATTATATTGGGTTTCAACCAGTATAATAATTTCTTTGATGGTGTTCATGGGAATATGTGCCTTCTTTTTAATATTTTGCAGGTCTTTCACCAGACCTTCAATGTATGGAACAAATCAGGAGAATAATGAGACCGACCGATGTGCCAGAAACAGGTAATGTAAAAGGTTTGAAAGTGATTCTTCCAACACCAAGTAAACCTAGAAACAAAGATTATGAGCTTGACACCCACATGCATCTAAACACCAGGTTGGAATATTCATTGCATATGATATAAAGCCGGAAAGTCAGAAACTTTTTTTTAAATTGTAAGTTACTAGTCCTTTTGTGGAAAGAAGCTATCGTGAATTGCAGAAGTGCAGTGCTCTGATATGATGATTTTGCACTGAAAATTTATGTAAAAAATAGGCCACTTTCAAAATTTGTGAGGGTTTCTGGTTTTACAGTAGCTTGTCCCAGAGGTAATGTATATTTGTTGACAGGGAAGTGTTTTAATTTCTCAAAAAGTGTTCATGGTTAAGACCAGTGTCCATAGGATGACACAGAATTGCTGCAGTACTACACTGAGGTAAACCAGGTTGGCACATCTATATATCAAAATACAAAGTTTTAAGTAGATTACAACACAGTGTAACATGTTAACACCAAAGGTGGATGGTTGTTATTCTCCACTGTAAGCATTCTTGCAAGGTTCGTATGTGTCAGGGTGGCACAGTATTGCATTTGATATTTTTGAGTGCTCTAAAAATGCAAGCTTGGCAGCAGTGCGAGTGCATTAAATCATACATGTAGACACAATTTCGAAGTATGAGTTGATTGAGTGACATGAAGTTCCCACACACAAGACCAAAATACTGTTAGAAATTAAAGACATGGGTTAATATTGTTATGATTTTAAAAAATCTTGTTTTGTTACTTGAAAATGGGATAAACATAAGGGTTATAGTGTAAAAATACCAGTCTGAAAGTTTCAAAGTATAATATCCACAGAAAGTATTTTTAAATATCAAAAATGTGAACCAATGTTTGAAAAATATACGAGGGTCGGTTGCACAGAATAGACAGGAGTGCGCATGCGCGTATGACTCACCTTACCGTACTGTGTGCATTGGCCTATCACGTGGAGGGAGGCACATAATGGCATTTTCAAATTCAAGCAAAGTTGTCCTCTTAGTGATTGTCTCGTGAGACGAAGGATAATAAAATCGCCTTTTGCATCTAACTTACACTTTTTCATTCCAAATTATGGTTGGTTTCAGGGTTTTTGAGTACAAATACAAGTACTCATACACATGTTTCATCTTAGTTTGAGAATTTTTTAAATCAACTACTCACAAAGTTAGCCAGTGCCTTTAATTCAAATTATTATAAACTCAAACAGTATCTAAATATCCACAAGATGATGCCTTGCCCAAGTATTGGGGAATAAGCAGGCATAAAGGTACATGGATAACTAGACACTTACAAATTGGAATTTAGTCCAAGAAATGAAGGGAAGCATTATGGCAGGATGACTTTTCGGGGACATGCTAGAGCCAAGTTATTCTTTTTCAAGAATAGTTTGAAGCTATTCATGTAAGGGGTTGGGAGGATGTAATATTTTGTATTTCCTTTTTCTCATTTTTTTAAAGGCACAGGCCTGTTACACAAGAATGAAAGCTTGAACAGATGCTTTGATACAACTGAGCAAACATAAAAAGAAACATTAATGATATGAATAAACAGCTGTTCTTTCCCTGTTAAAAAAATATAAAATTAATCCTTTCTCATTCATGAGTAACTGGTGAGATAGAAGGTCGAAGGAATAGAAAGAAAGATACGATGTAGTTATATGGATAGATCGAGAAAGAGAAAGAGGGGTTGGAGAAGGGAGGAACTGAACGAGAAGTTATAAGGTGAGAGAGAGAGAGAGAGATTACTAGCTTGATAACTAGTAGGTTAAATGCATACATCATTCAGGAAATTCACCATTTCCTTTGATATTCATGTTACACCTACCGTAAGTCGGTCTGTAACATATACACCCTGTACACATTCGGAAAGATTCCAAGAAATGCAAATCTGTGTACTTCCCGAAAGATTAATTTGAAAATGCTTTAATCATGGGATTATGTGGCAGATGATATACTGCTTATAACATACTGCTTACATCCCAATACCTAATACTGGAATTTGCGACATGGGCAAAATTAAAGATTTTGTTTTAGGCTTCCTTATTAAAATTATTTCCCTTAAGCTGTTACCTCCTTGTCCCTCAGCTGTAGTACGTGATGCACATCCTGTTTTTGAATGAATGAGTCATTACATAATGCCTGTCTGTGGGAGTGTAGGGGGTAGAGGGGTGTGTTTCCACTGTTAACAATAACCAGGAAATTCTCAATGAATAGTGCGTGAACCTTTGTCCAAAAATAGAGCCTTGAAATATTTAATCAATGATATACTTGTAGCAGTGTATATGAGTTTGGGGCTTTAAACACTGGATGCAGAAATTGTAAGGCATCTTGGTAGTTTCCATGAATGGATCTTTGTTAGAAATATATCAACCCCTTCAGCTTAGCAGTTGAAGAAATGCTACATATGCATGTATGAAACACAGTTTTAAAACCCTTACTGCAGTAAGTGGCCACAATTTGATTTTAGTATAAAACACCTTTTCAATAGACCTCAGATCTTGGGCATAAATTTAGTTTTCAACATGTTATCAGTGATTTTGACATGTATATATTCACATGAGATTCTTAATCTCAAACTCAACATGATCTAAAATTGTAGTTATTGTCATTTGAACTCAAGACAGAGATAAAGTCCGGCTTGGTACTCAGTTCGATACACAGATGGCGTAATTAAAATTACGTAGCAGTTTACTTGGCTAAGTAAAATGCCTTAACCCATATTCAGATCACTTCTAAGTATTTCACATCAGCAAGTCGAATTTAAGGCAAAATGCTTATTGATAACCACTGTGACATCGTAAAGTCTATGCCGAATAATGCGCAGTATAGACATTGCATTGTATGCATGGTGATAAAATTTACCTACGGTATGTGCAGCATATCATGACTGAGCATACCTGTGAAAACTACATGCTAGCCAATCAGACTTGCAAAGTAATTTGCTTAAATCTGCTAGGTGGCTGTCTTAGACTTAGGGTACAATACTTAGTCCAAAGATTCAAACTGAATATTAGCCCAGGTAAATGTAATGTGAATAAAAGTGGAATGTTGTTATCTAGTGATTCTTTTATTCATGTCTACCTTAGTACCTTATCTTATTTTAAATTGTATTGAGTCATCAAACCTTGTTGTGTAACCAATTGTAAGTTTCAAAGTGCATTCACTTTTGACATTGAAAGATCAACACATGCATCATTTTTATCCAATAAATAAATGCAAACAAACTTGTAATACTTGATCATCTTTCAGAAAGTAGGAATCCACATTTCTTATCAGTCATGCCTCATGTATTTTCCTTAAATCAAATATTTTAGTATTCTTTCATAATGCATTTCTTAAACATAATTAAATCTCTTTTTGTCATTTTAGGTCTTCTTTGTGATCTACTGTGGTCAGATCCTGATAAGGACGTATCAGGGTGGGGAGAGAACGACCGTGGTGTCTCGTTCACATTTGGCAACGACATCGTGGGCAAGTTCCTCAACAGACATGATCTAGATCTAATCTGCAGGGCTCATCAGGTACCCATCTTGATTATACAGTGTGTGGATTAAGGCTTGTTCAGATATGACATGATAAACCCCAGCATTTTTTTTTATGGTTCGATATGGTGCGGCAAACCACGCCACTTATGTTGATTAATGAATGAGCATTAATGCGTCAACGCTTAGTAAAGGATATTTTTGTCAAAAGTTGCGCAGACAAACTCATGACATTATATTTTGCACTAACTTTTTAAGAATTTGATTGGTCCACACCTCTTTAATCACTGGATGGCAAAAAGTATACCTCTTGCCTCAGCATTTTTTCTTTTTCTTTTTTTTTTTCCGCCTCATATCCCATTCACTTACTACATAAAAAAAAACACTTGGGTTTGTTGCAGGGGTTTGTTGCGACATATCTGAAGTTCTGAACAAGCCTTTAGGATAACTGTTTAAGAGTTTTCTTCCAGTAATGATAATAATGATATTAAGGATATGTACATCTACATTACGAACATATTCCTCTCAGTAGGAGGCTCAAGGTGCCTATCAAACCTTGCTATTACCTTTGCTGTAGCCAAGCTGTCACAAGGCACTGAATGCTTTCAAGGAATAACTTCTCAAGTTACCCATTTACCAATCCGGGGCCCGTAACACAAAGTTTAGCTTTTGATCGTACAATCTGTTAGTCAATTGTCTGCTGATGTTTTGTGATCAATTGCGATATACAATGGCCTGACAGTCAACCTTAAAACTGGTATTCAATTGCTAACAGATTTTTTGTTGATGAGTGTTTTGTTAAGAGGCCCTAGGTTGAGAGTGGCAAATGTAAATTCATCTCTTGCCAAATAGCATAAGTACCTTGGTTTGGATTCAAACTGTGAACCATTTGATCCACTAGACAACTGCACCTTAAGATTGGTTTGTAGAATTACCAGAAACAGAAACTGTTCTTGGTTTTTTGATACACATTTAGGCCAACATTTTAATGTGTTGTGTTTGTGTGTTAATCTGTTGTTACTTTACAAGTTGCTACTTTGGGGAAAAATCATGAAAATTACTTGCTTGTAAAGAAAAATATATTCTAGAGATATTAGTGAGTTTGTTGGTGCTCTCCATGATACTTGATTTTCACCATTTTCAACCAGGTTTCTCTTGTAGTGCTCCTCCTTAACCAGAATTCAAGATTTCCTTAAACAGCACACACATTGTTACTAAAAATCATTCATCATAACATACCTCAAACCATACATTTGTCTATGTTCTTTCTCAGGTTGTAGAAGACGGGTATGAGTTCTTTGCCAAGCGTCAGCTCGTCACCCTGTTCTCAGCCCCTAACTACTGTGGAGAGTTTGACAATGCAGGAGGAATGATGAGTGTAGACGAAACTCTCATGTGCTCATTTCAGGTAACAGAAACTTTCCCTCTTTTTATCCCAACAATTATTGTTTAGCTAGATTGGTGCACAAGGTTTTGTAGAAATGTACAGAGGAGCTAAGTAATAAGCTTGGAAAAATGTGGAACTTGAGCTTATAACTAGTGCCAAACCCTTTTCATAACACATGGTGTCTTGCCATGTGCTTTTTTAACTTTCACACATGGAGATCAAACTCACATTGAATTCTGAACACTAAAAAATACAGAATGCTTTTAACCTGTTGCTTCCTGGAACCGGGTGTTCCCTGTATTAAGTCTATGGTAGTTTGAGAAATTCAATACTCAAGGGTTGACAGAAAATGGCTGAATGCCAGGAAGTGTTTGGAAGTCTGATCTTCATTTTATACTTTGCTAGTCAAAACAACCAATCTATATCATAATTCATGTAGGAATATGTTTTTAAAAAATTTTTCTGGAAAATTAATTCACTTTATTACCAGAACTCAGATTTAATGATTAACATGATACTTCCATCTTCTATTTCTTTGACTTGTTTTTTTGTCACTAATATCTTCCATTTCACTTTATATTCTCATAGATCCTGAAGCCATCAGAGAAGAAAGCAAAGTACCAGTATGCTGGCATCAATTCTGGCAGACCTGGAACCCCTCCTAAAGGACAAGCAAAAAAGAAGTAGGGCCATCAAGGGACTCATTAAATCTTTATAACCTTAACTAAGAAAGCCCATGAAGGAGTGCTCTCTCAATGCAACAAAACGGGCATTGCGACATGGATGCAAGTTATCTCATTTGCCTGAGATATAGGAAACAAGACAGCAACAATGTGAAGAAAGAAAATATGGTTTCTCTTTTTTTTTCTCTTTTTTTTTTTTTTTTTGGGGGGGGGGATAATTTTCAAGTGCAAACACTGTTAAACCAGAAACTTTCAAAGCATGAATCTTTTGCTCATTGTACATGATGGCTGTTTTGCCCAAAGGAACAATTGCAAATCGCGACGATTTATTGCTGTGATTCAGTTATTTCATGCCATGAAAAGTTTCATGTACACCAGAGTTCCTGGTCTCACAGCGTTTGCTGATGTATAGACAGTGGTCACATATCTTCCTTTTTAATATGAAGATTGACTGCCACAAAATTATGAGGAAGAAAATTGATCCATATAAAATGGGTATTTTATCAGATTCTTTTTGTTTACGTTTGATTATACAGAAAGCAACGGCGACATATGCAAAGTAGGGCAGACTAATCAATCGGGCATTTCGTGATTAGATGAGAGTTAGATGAGAGTTAAATACAAGTGGGAACAGAGTTTGGAAGAGTGGTTTGCTGTATTATTGTAGAATGATCTTGACATGAATGATTATAATGATTACATAGAGTAGGTATGTGATTGGAGGGATGTGATCACATTTTGAGTTTAGACTGTGCATATAAACAGACTGCAGTTGATCAAATAATAATTATTCTTTATCGATTCTTTATATAGTAACTTTTATAAGGCTCACACAATGCAGTCATTGAGATTTTTGTTTTTCCTTCATGCAGTGTTTATACATAGCCAAACATGAAATGTGAGTTATTACTTGTAAATAAGAAATACAGATAGCATTGACACTGGTATATTTCTGTAGCAGTGAGTTTTTACTGGACTGCATTAAGATAGGGTTTGTTAAGATATTTAAATGTTATATATTTATTAGCTGTGTATATTGATTTAATGTTACCACTACTTATGTAGCGTAAGAATGATGTAAAGTTTTAGTTGTACTTTTTATGTGGAGAACCCAAAGAATAGCGGAAGAATTTTGAGCTTTCTCACAACTTTTATTGCCAAGCGATGTCTGACTGAAAAAAAAAATGCTATCAGTCTGGTACTGAGAATAAGGAACAGGACCTTGAATTGAGATAATTCTGTAGAAATAGTTGGCACTAGTTTACACTGTTAGTTTGAGAAAAATGAAATTAAAGACAATTGCAAGTTCACAAGCTAGGTGCTGGTTACTTCTGGAAACTATCCTAATGAAAATAATGGATCAAGTGATATTTTTGGAATGTGAAATTGTGGATTAGGATATTCAAATTTTAGAGAGGAGGTAATGAATTGATTTAAACTTTGTAGATCTCTAGCCTTGCACTCCATTTGGATAAAAGACAAATGAAGTATTCATTCAAGAGACACTGGTTGAGGTTATCACTTTGTAACATACTGATAATAGAGGACAGAGTTTTTTTTCTTTCAAATCCATGTGTGTAACACTGTGACTAATCTTTCATTGTTACATATCAACAAAAATAAATGTTTTACCAATGAATGTTTTAGTAGTAGGTTTCATTTGATTTTTTTTTTTTAAACCTTTATGGTGGAAAAAAATAATGTGCCTTGTGTATGTTTGTATGTATTGTGAGGTTTTATTATGATTTTTAGTTTATATCTTTGCTTGCAGTTGTTGAGTAGTCCCATAGGTAGAATTTGATTTTGCCCTGGTGGTATTAATTTTTTTTTTTTTAATTCTGTTTGCCACCTCGATCCATGCTTTCCTAAAAAATCATGAGTCTTTGTGTAGAGGATTCTTTGCTTTTCCTTCCAAAATGTTGACTGAGCATTTTCTTTGAGATATTCTCAGTGCAGCAGTGTGCCAATCTGTGTTTTCCACTTCCACCTTTATAGGCAAAAAACCCCTAAAAAAATAAAAAATTGTGTTATGTAATGCTTTTATTTGTCATTCTAATGGGAAATACATTGAGAAATAAGCAGATGCCAAAAGTCACTGGGTGCCTTTGCTGAGAGAAATGATAAACCCCATTTAACATATTAGTCATGCATGTGCTATGCCTCCACTGATTCTGTACGAGTTTGCATCTCTGAGGGATAAAATGTTTTAATGACTCTTATGTGTGTGGGGGAAAGAATCGACATATATATAAAGGGTGACGCGACATTTGCTCCCGCGATAATTGCTCCCATCTTAATTTCTCAGAAGACATAGGGTTAGGGTTAGGATTTTGATAAGGGTTTGGGTTCAGAATGATGTGAGGATAAGGATCAAGGTTTGTGTTAGGTTTGGGGTTAGGTTTTATGTTTTATTTAACGTGCATATTTTCCATGGGAGCAATTGTCGGAGCAAACGTCATGGAATCCTTCATATAAAGATGTCGAAAGAAGGACAGGTTGTTGGAGGGTGATTGTGGATTTTTCAATATGGCTTTACATGAGCATTACAAAAATGAGTTATGATCATGGTTGTTGGTTATTCCATAAAATTCTAACATTGCTTGGTGTATTACACTTAAGAGAGGTATGGCTTTGTCAATTTCAAATTAAGTAGATTGACCTGTCAGTGTGCCCCTGTTAACATCTTCATGGGAACTCTCACTCCTGAATTACTGCAATAGAGTGCAGGAATCCTGTGGTGTCATAGTCACTGGAAATACATGTAGCATCAAGTAAAATTGTTTTCAGTAGGTCATTGTGTTGTATGTTGAGGCAATTTCAGTGCTAGGCCTTTGACTTCTCTGTTCTTTATATTTGCTGATGCTTTGCTGTGCTTATATACCTTTTTATATACGGTGTACAATTGCAGTATTTTTTCTGTACCAAATGTCTTTACACATATTGTAAGCAAAGTAAGAGGTTCATGCTCCACATAAGCACTCCAAGTCTTGCATCATTTTCATGTGTTTTAGCAAGCTATTTTGGGAAGTAAGCTATTTGACCATGGATTAACTGGTTAAGTTTGGGAAGACAAGTGTATCTCCTAGTAAAATGCCCAATTTAAAGGTATATGAGGGGAAAATAATCAAAAGTGGATGAAAAGAAGTAAAATGAAGAGAAGATTGTCTTCTTTGGTTGTTAAAGGATAACTATGTTGTGGAATAATAATTAGTCTGCTGAGAGGCCAGAGCCAGATGGTTGTAAATCTCTTATGATTCTACCCAGCATGCCCTTCTGGCTCTGAGCTGATGAAATGTTCAAGCTAAGTTTGACATCTGCCATTTTGTGAAAGGAAATATGCCACTATGGATATCACTCTAGAGTTATTTATCTTTTTCTGAAAGTACGGCAGTGATTGGTCCAGAAGTATTTCACCAAATGAAAATCTTATTTTCTTCTTTTGTTTAGACTTCCAAAATTTAAATTCATGGTAAGCTTTCATACTTTAACTCGCACTTCATTTCTGAAAATTTCTGTTATATTTTGTGTTGAAGCTTTTGCCTCGATGTCCAAAAGAGCCAAGAAAGCTCTTTTGGACATGATTTTAATCAGTATGCTATAATTATCTGACTTTTGTGAACTTTCTAAATCCAAGAGGCAAATCTGTTTGAGTTGCTTTCCATCTCACACAATCAATGGTGCTGGTTTTAAATTATGAAGAGAGGGATGAATGTTTAGCAATGTCTTATTATAACCATCATTTGGATCTGAGAAAGCTTATGTTCTGACAAAACATTACTTTCTTTATTATTATTTTATCTGTTTTTATTGTTTCTTGATATAAAACTCTCCCAGATGAACCCACATTGGCACATTTGTCATTGGAGATCCATTGCAATGGTATTAAGGGTTTGTTAACTAAAGATAAATACATAATAAATTT
Source organism: Echinometra lucunter (assembly GCA_029962745.1). Lineage (NCBI taxonomy): Eukaryota > Metazoa > Echinodermata > Echinoidea > Camarodonta > Echinometridae > Echinometra > Echinometra lucunter. Next base: position 29,420,467 of record CM057152.1, read on the forward strand.
AAAAAAACGTTTTCATCTTAAGTGGTATATACATGTACTCTTTGTCTTTGTTGCAGTGTATCTTACTCATAGCCATCTCTGCTTTGAGCTGTCATTTTAATGAGGTATAAGAGGCATTTTTGCAATGGCTTTGAAAGGGAGAGAGACACTGGTAGAAAGCCTTACTTCTTAGAGATTGGGAAGGGAGAAAAAACGGTGAGGCGGAGGAGAGAGAGGGGGAGAGAGGAGAGAGAGAGAGAGAGAGAGAGAGAAAGAAAGAAAGAACGGCGTTGAAGAGAAACATAGTAATGCAAAGAGTTTCCTAATTCTCAAGTTGACAAAAAATATAAAAATAATGTGGATGTACAACTGGCAGTCACATGATTTTGAGTTGGTAGAACATGAACGCGCATTTCAATATCCAATGAGAAAGTAATTGCTCATGTATTTATGTCAAGAGAGGCCAACACTTATTTCTTATTAAAAATTTTTTTTTCGTAAACGTCAAGTAGAGTTCCCTGTTAAATATTTATTTGTGTCAAAGAAAATGTTACCCATTACACCTAGTCGCAGCTACAAGGATGGATTTGCAAAACATTCAGTATTTTAACGAGGAAATTTTCACGATTTCAGCAGACCGATCAATCAAGAGATACCATTGATAATGATGAAATCCTTCCTTTTTTATGAAAGAAAAATCAAATTTCGACGAGGGTGGGATTCGAACCCACGCGTGCAGAGCACAATGGATTAGCAAACCATCGCCATAACCACTCGGCCACCTCGTCAGATGAGAAAAACTATGAATCTTTGTTTTGAAAAATGTTATATTTTCAAATGAAATTTCAAGTTCTTTCATCATCAACAAAGTTGGGTTGGGTATTGGGAGATATTGCGCAATAGGCCAGTTCGGAAAGTTGGAGATTGTTCATGGGCAGACCGATAGAGGTCGTCTCGGTATTCTTTTAAAAGAAAAAGGGGGGGGGGGGGGGAGGGTTAAATTCATTCATGAAATATCAGTAACACTTCGGAGTGCATTTTCAGAGTGGAGTCATTCGAACACTCGAGTTCTAATGTTTTTGATAATTTTACTAAATCAATACAACTCGGATAACTGAGATAAGTCCAACAGGAGTCTGACACCCTATACCATTTCTTTTGCTTCTTTTTCTTCATTAAAAATACATACATATATATATATATATATATATATATATATATATATATATATATATATATATATATATATATACCCTGTAAACCTTGGTCGGAAGCAGGGATTTATTTGCAAATGTATCATTTTAAAAAGGATACTTATGATTTCAACAGCCGGCCCAAACATGAAAATTTTAATGCTTTATTCTTTAATTTCTGTAGTGAAAGAAAAACACATTTCGAGGATAGGGGGGGGGGGGGGGGGAACCGAACCCCCTTGCGCAAAGTACATTGGAGTTATAAACAGTTGGACATTATCATCATAACCGAGGCTGGGCCACCTCGTCAGATTTATTTATTTATTTATTTATTATTTATTTATTTTGTTTTATTTATTTTATACTGCAGGGTAGGCCTGTTCAGTTCTTAAAACTGCTTTACAAAGGCGCCCTGCAGTTTAAAATACATGTCAAGATAACTATAAAATATATCATCAAAAACAACGTCAAAAATACAAAATACAAAATATTTAACATCAGAAACAATTAACACCAAAATATAGAGTGGGAAGTGACAATTTAAACATACAAGTACATAGCATTGTAAATCAATGGAATATTATTTCGCTCTTTATCAATTCGTATGAAAGGCTTTGCATAATTTTTTAAAAACTAACAAGGAGGTACAAGCTTGTAAATTTGAAGGAAGTGCGTTAAATAATTTGGGTCCGACATATGCGAAAGACTTTCTTTTATATTCAATTCTAGCTTTGGGAAGCTGAAGGGGGCATCGCAAAGAAAACTGTGTCCTGTATTTACCGGGCCGTTTACATACTAAAGGTTTTAAATAATTAAATAATCTGGATTTTCCTTCTAAAGAGTAGATTCATCAGATGTAATGTCATGTCGTTTCATCATCCCAAGTGGGATACTCGCAGATCCCAAACCTGTAGCAGATATTGTGCAATAAGTCACTTAGTTCTGGTCAAGTCTGAGCATGAGCAGATACATGAATAAATGGTCGATTTTTAGACAAAATGCTGGATACAAACGTGTAACAAAACTAATTTGACTCGAGACCAGAGGGGGTCACGGGTCCAGACACCGACCTCTCCCCTTCCCAAATTTAGACAACTAGCTGCCATTATCTACCCATGTACCCTGATTTGCTCCTGAAATTAAATGCCAAAAAAGACAAAAACAAAAACAACACAAATAAGCAACGAGACACTTACACCATTTTATAAAGGAAAGAAAAAAATAGTAGCATTTGACAGGTGTACTTTTTTTTACCGGGGGGGGGGGGGGGGGGGGTTACATCATGCTGAGCTCGAGGAAGTTAAGACGTGATGCAAAAGATCACAAAAAATCCTGGCGACGAGGATGGGATTCGAACCCACGCGTGCAGAGCACAATGGATTAGCAGTCCATCGCCTTAACCACTCGGCCACCTCGTCTGTTAAAATAATATTGTTACACTAAGTCGTTGTACGTGTATATGTTCATTCAGAATGTCAGTAAACAAAGTTAAAACACCTGTGAACATGGCCTTTGATCAAGCACCACTGCACTCGATTGAGTTAAAGTTTGTATTTGTGTCTTGCTTTTTTTTTTTTTTTTTTTCTTGTAATGCCTACACAATACAACAAAAATACAGTACTGTGCGAAAACATTGATGAGCATTATAAGAAAGAAAGACTATGAAATTGGTAAAATGCATTCTTTCAGAACACCTCTATGTAACACACACGATTGTAACTATAAATAGCATTTTGGGTATGACTTCTCGAGTCAATATTGACAAATGCTGATGAGAGTAATCTGCTGATAATTCAGTGAGATAAAATGAAGAAGTTCTTCACAGCAAGAGAAATTACTAGAGATTAAAGTTTTGATGTCCCTGCTTGAAATATTTTAATTGAATTAGTACTTTAGTTTTCCTAAGTTTGCTTTAATATATTGAAAAGTAAACTGAGTTTTGACATATTTAAATTAATGCTTGTATAGTAGATTAACCAAAAGGTTATTGGAACCTTGTAATATCTGAATGTTGTCATGAAGACAGTTTTATCTATATAATTATTTGTAATACATCTCTGGCCTCTACTGAAGTCGGATGCATCTATAAACCACCTGCATATTTCAATAAAGATTAGTGGTGTGCAAAGATCTGCCTGTATATGCAGTTCATATAATTATATCTGTAAAGCACCGGATTGGAGCTATGCACCAAGATGATAAATCTATACATGTCGAGGGTTTAGTGCAACAAAGGGCTATCTGCATTTTTCGATCAAAATGAGTTTTGATATCCAAATGATCAATAAGAGACCAGGAACCCATTGGTAATAGTGGTTTCTACAGCAAACTTTGCTACAGCAGGGTATCACCCAAAGTAGGTATGGCCATCTGCATTAAACCACTGTTTACAACATAACTTCAGTGCAAGTTTTCTCAAAATGGCCAAAAACACAGTTAGCCCTTTGTTGCACTAAACCCTCGATGTATACTTGCAAAGATAATAACATGCCATTTGGAGCAGGAAATAAAATTTATATACACCTGTCAATTTTATTTCCAGCACACAATGTGTATCTTCTCATTCTTGTAAACACTTTCAATTTTGAAATATAATTAATAATTGTATTCATTTCTCTCCCTCTCTCTCTCTCTCTCAATCTATCGATCTGTCTCTCTCTCTCTTTCTCTCAGTCTATCTATCTCAGTCTCTCTCTCTCAATCTATCTACCTTTCTCACAGTCTCTCTCTTTCTACCTCTCTCTCTCTCTCTCTCTTTCTACCTCTCTCTATCACTGTCTCTATATCATAGCCTCTCTCTTTTTAATGAATTTTCTCAGCATATAGGTTCAGGTGCGGATCTACAGGAATCTGAGAGTGGAGGCACAATACAAATTTCGGAAATGAAAAATCTTTGGAAAAAAAAGAAAAAAAATATTTTGGGGTTTACAGTTTGCGAGAAAGAGAGAGAGAGAGTGCACAACACAATTATTATTATGTATTTCCTCTATTGGAATTAAGAAATGAGTTGGCTGATAGGAAGGCGTTGGGGCACACGCCAGTGTTGGGCAACATTTGCTCTCCCCCCCCCCCCCCCGGTTCATTTTCCGAATGTTCATAATGCTGAAAATGACAGAGGGTTCATAATTCATTATTCAGTATGAAAAAAAAATGTCATCTGAGGACATTCACGCTCCTATAGACCAATTTCACAACGCAAGAGGGCAGCAGACTGTTCGACACAGTTCGACATACTGCGGTGGGCGCTCCAACTTTAATAGTACACAAGTCAATAGCGCGTTATGTACATTCGTTCGATTTTTTGTCTCTTTTGACCAATATATGCAGATTTCTTTTAAAATTTGCAACGAGAAATTGTCAGGGAAGTTCAGGTCGCAGCTGTGCGGTGCTCGAATGCCACAAGAATTGGAGAAAGTTTAAAAATTGGAAGCTAACTGAGTGCGAAATTCACTCGCTTTTGACTCATGAAGCCTGTTTGTGTGAGAAGCCGTACTCCCTACACAGGTTTCCGTAAGCAATGCGAAGGAATCAGTCGCCAGTGGGTAAAAATATCAACAGAAAGGACTTTGAAGTCAAGAAACATTATCATTATGTACTTTGGCGTAAACTTTAATGAGTAAAAACAAAACAGGGTAAGATTGAGGGCTCCCGTTTACTACGGCTTCTATGCTGCAATCGAACTTTTACTGACAAAACTAAGTTGAAAAACTATCGAAAATACAAAAATACATCATACCTTCATCTGTCAGATATGGCCATTGCCTTACCTCATGTACCCATGTATCCCTGCTTTATTTTATTGATCTAGAATAAAGTAAATGGAACAATATTAGGGCATATCTCATATCTTACATTCATTTCGTACACAGAGCCAATCGCGGTCAGCGCGCTTGCCCACCGCAGCAATGGAGTCGCCGATAGAGGGCCAAATACATAAACCGGAGGTGAAATTGGTCTATAAAGAATTTGCAGACTGGTAAATTCAAGAGAAATGCACCTCCCCCCCCCCACCCCCCACCTGCCTCCCGTATCCAGGGGCGTAACAGGTACCTGTTATCAGGGGGGGGGGGGGCAGAGCCCAAAAATTTCCCGGTAACTAGTCTATGTCTAGAATTTGTGGCGTAGCTAGGACTGCATTTTTAGGAGGACGGTACTAGTGCTCATCGGCGTAAATCCAATTTGAGGAGTGGGGGATTAAACACTTTTTTAACGATTTTTTTCCCTGTCACACACATTTTGATATCTATTTTGTGAGCGAGCGAAGCGAGCGAGCCGAAAATAATCACTTTTTTGCTTTTGAATCGCATTTTCGAATAAAAATCCAAAAATATGACGAAAGAGCGATGCAAGCGAGCCAAAAATAACCACTTTTCTCGATTTTAATCGCATTTTTGGATGGAAATCCTAAGATTTTGACGAGAGAGCGGAGCGAGCGAGCCAAAAATAACCACTTTTTTGTTTTCAGTAGCATTTTCAAATAGAAATTCTAAAATATGATAATTGTTTATGACAGATATATATTCAGAATTTTACTAACTGATTAATAATTAAAATATATGTTCTTCTTTAAAAATTGTGTCTGCATGGCGGGAAATTTGTACACACCATCCCCTCTCTCCCCCAGATGGGGGGGGGGGGGATGATCCCCCACCCCCCCGGAATTTACACCAAGAGGGGAGGGTGCAGGGAAGGGGGGAGTTCCCCCCCCCCCCCCTCCCGCGCGAAGCACGGAAGCTCCGACGTTTCTCTGCATTGCTAGTAGGAGGATTTCATTTTAGGAGGACGGTAGTGCTCCCTAGGAGGGAGGGTGCAGGGAGTTTCCCCCCCCCCCCTCCGACGACGTTTTTTCGCTGTCAGTTCCCGCTCTTCTTACGCTCTCTGCTTGTTATCGAGGGGGGGGGGGGGGAGGGGCATACGCATAGCCAAAAATTTCCCGGTAATTAAGTTTAGAATCAGTGGTGTAGCTAGGATTTTCTTTTAGGAAAACGTTAGTGCAAAGCGCACTCCCTAGGCATGCTAGGGGAAGGGTGGAGGGACGGTGATTTTCCCCTCCCGCGCGAAGCGCGGAAGCTCTGACGTTTCTTTGAATATTATTGTTCGTTGTCTGTTACCGGTCTCATAAATTTTCTGCCTGTTATCGGGGGGGGGGGGGGGGGGCAGAGCCGAAAATTTCCCGGTAACTAAGTCTAGAAATAGAATATGCGGAGATAAGCCCGCACCGCAAGTTGCTTGTTGCGAAGCCTTTAGCGGGTGGGGCCCAGGGTTCTGGCTTAGGGCCCCCTGATGGGGGTCTACAGGGAAGCCACTGCGGTTGTCCAGGGAATGGAGCACCGGGAAACTCCGGGTTTGGTACTAAATTTTCCCTCATTTTTTTTTGTTTCCCTTTGCTTTCTTCTTTTTTCCCCTTTCCCTCTTTTCCCTCTCTCTCTTCTTCTTTCTCCCCTTTCTCCTTCTTTCTTTCCCGTTCTCCTTCTTCCTTTCCCTTTCTCCTTCTTTCTTTCCCTTTCTCCTTCTTTCTTTTCCTTTCTTCTTCTTTCTTTTCCTTTCTTTTTCTTCCTTTCCCTTTCTCCCTTCCTTTTTCTTCCTTTCCCTCCTTTTCATTTTTTCCCGGTGGTTTGGTGGTTTTTCCCGCTGAAATCCTTCAGGGGGGGGGGGGGGGGGCAGAGTGCCCCCCCTGCCCCCCCCCCCCCGGCTGTTACGCCACTGCCCGTATCTACTCCGAGTTTATACTCCACTGCGTTTGTCGGAGTTCCAAATGTTCCTGGCCGAGCTGATTAAAAAAATGCAAGGAAAAAGTGACCCCTCTAATTCGAATCGTTTTGTCAGACATAAAACCATGAAAAGAACAGATATCAACTCAACAGGATTTACATAAACACAGTTTATATATATATATCATGTATATATGACAAACATTGGAATACGCCGCAAATAAGTATACAGATAATGAATGTTTTTTCATTCGTGCAATGGACAGAATATTTCATGAGGTGAAAGATTAAATGATACATTCAACGAGGCGCAGCCGAGTTGAATGGATCAATAATTTCGTCTTTCACCGAATGAAATATTCTGTCCATTGCACGAATGAAAAAACATTCATTATTTGTTTTATATGACACCTGAAAATAGATCAAATCGCAATAAATCAATAGCGCTATACACTAGCGAGCTGTTCGTGGTGCATGCATGCACATTGCAAACGCAAGCGTTTTACGTACGTAATGTGCCGGGCTCTCGGCATTCGTGCAATGGAGCAAATTGGATCCAAGATTGCACGGTAAATGGAGCCACATTATTGCACGAATGATGACGTCATAGTGTAATGGGACTAATGATCAATATCAAACAACCAATCAAATGACAGGGATCTATTCAGGTGTCATATAATAAATAATGATACAATGCAAGGAAAATCTGGTAAAGCCCAGAATGAAAGCCAATAAGTACAAATGAAATGCGGGGATAATAGTAGCGTAACTAACTCAATGTTATAAAAGCTTGCTTAAGATTATAATGTATATATTCGTGTTGATTACTCTGTTTTCAAAAGCATTGATATGTCATACTGAACTTATCGGAGTTACATGCAAGACAATGAAATCAGATATATTGATGTTATAAAATCTTGCTTAAGATTATAATGTATATATTCGTGTTGATTACTCTGTTTTCAAAAGCATTGATATGTCATACTGAACTTATCGGAGTTACATGCAAGACAATGAAATCAGATATATTGATATATTGAACATTGAATATTGGAGATACGTTATTGTGTTATGTAGAAACTGTAAAAATTCTTGGAGTATACATTGAAAAAAATTGAAATGGGATATCCATATAAATGAAGTTTTAAAGAAATGTAGTCGGAAACTCTACATGTTTAGAATGGTCAAGCATTACAAATTACCTATTCCAGACTTAATTCAAATATATGTTGGGTATATACGTCCTGTTTTAGAGTATTGTGCACCTGTTTTTTAATGGAGGTCTTACTGTAGAAGAAAGTCAAAGTTTAGAAAGAATCCAAAAAGAGTATGTAAAATTATATTAGGTAAAAGTTATGTAGATTATGAAGATGCTCTCAAAAGATGCCAACTTGAACGACTGGAAGTAAGGCGAGAAGAAATGTCTTGATTTTGCTGAATCTCTAACAAAAAAACCCACACTGTATAGGCTGGATTCCTGAACGAAAATATTCTGGTATGATTTTACGAAATATGCAAAAGTTTAGCCAATATAAATGTAAGACCTCCCGTTCAAACAAAGTGCAATACCCTATTTCATTCACCTTCTTACTCATCAATGACCTTTATAGCCCATTTGTTAATCTCAATATCAATTTTATCTTGTATAGTTTTAAAATTGTTTTTTTTTTGTAACCTGGCCAGCTTTTTAACCTTTTAAACTTTGTAACTACTTAAATTTTTAAATGTTTGTAAACCGCTGATTTGTTCTATTTCCACATGTTCTACTTAGTTTATTACTGTGTTGCAGCATGTGCATTTTTGTTTGTATTTTGCCATGTCTGCTTTTTGCAAAATAAACCATGAATTGAATTGAATAGACAAACTGGAACTAAAGAATATAATCCCATAAAACGTATTAAAAGGAAAAGGGGATGGTCTTGCATGAATTTTCTCACTTTTAGCCTTTTCAGCCCCTGAAACTATAGTTTTGCATTTTGATGGAAATCGAATATACATCTAGCAGTCAGTTAGTCCATGCACGGAACCTTTAGTTTTGAGGAGACTGGTTTGAAATTCAGACTTCTTTAAATTCGACGGCACCCCGACCGCTGGAAATGTACCAAAACTTCACCCTTTGTCAAACATCAAAATAATAATTCTAAAGATATAAATCTTATTTCTCTTTCTGTAACAACATCAAAAAAATGTCTGTGAAAGAATTCCACCAAAAAAACAAAAAAAAAATGGAAGACTTGTCAGGCACTATTATCTGTACTGTAGATGGAGATAAAAATATAATTATACTATCAGTTTTATAGGTGATTACAACAGGGCATTATGAAGAAAATTATATCACACAAGTCTATCAATCAATTATTATATAATCGCAGGCGTGAGATCAGACACCTACAGAGAGAAAATATAACGATTACAGGGCTACAACAGTTGACTTCTCAATACCATCCGGCAGACTGGTAAATTCCAACACACTCTCGAAGAACTCCGAACGGTACTTCGGCGAATTTCGGACGTACTCGACATACGCCGGCGCCCCTGGGATGATGACGTTATCGGCAACAACTACGGTTCCAGCTTTCAAAAGTTGCTGCTCTTCTAGGAGGATGAGATCGGATTTGTACAATCTTTTCACGTGATCGATGAACACGTAATCAAAAGTGTCGATGTTGAATTCCTCTTTCAGATTTGGGATGACTTTCGTAGAAAAACCTCTGATGACTTGGACCTGATAAAAAGATATTAAGAAAGAAGATAAAGAGGCTAAATTAATAACATATATAAATTTCGGTTTAAGGAAGTATTGCTCCCTCGTTTCGTCTACATATTGTTTCGATTTTCGGCTTTCTGTTCATTCATTCGATTTTACTCTGATGAGTGCATGTCGAAAACCTTAAGTATGTCTGTGTTCAATGCTATTTTCAAAAGTGCAGATGATGGTCAGTATCAATCACTCAAATCAATCAGAAGGTCACTTTACAGAAAATACCATCTCTTCTTGTTCGTTTCCCACCGTCAGTTTTGCCTCCGGCTCAATTTCTCCGACATGATTTTCACTATATTAAAGAAATTGCACCCCCCCCCCCCCCCCTGCCCGAAAGTACAAGTAGAAAGTGACTTCCCTCGTTCATTTGTACATGAAATGTTAGAACCTTTAGAACTTTCCATGCTAGAATAATTTTTATAAGTCTTAGTCACCACATCTTGTAATCCTGCATATTCGATCATCTTTCTGGCCGTAGCAGCTCTCATTTCGTCAGCTTCCACGCATATGTAGCGCGAACCCTCCGGAAGAGTCCGAGCGGCGTTGATAGCCGAATAGCCGACGAAAGTGCCAAGCTCCAGACATGTCTTCGGCTTAGTTTCGGTTACGATCTTTCTCACGATGGCAGCTGGTTGAGGATGACAGAGAGAGGGAGAGAAAGAGAGAGAGAGAGAAAGAGAGAGAGAGAGAAAGAGAGAGAGGGGGAGAGAGAGAGAGAGAGAGAGAGAGATGGGAGGGAGCGTGAGGTGGGTAAAAGAGATTGAGACAAAAAGAGGCAGAGATAGATGGAAAGAGATTGGGAGATCGTGAGATAAAGTTATAGGGAAAGAGACACGCAGGGACAGAGAAAACGAGGAGAGTGAAAAGGGATTGGGATTGAAAAGCAAAGGGGATGTGGATATTATTTTGGAGTTTTGATTAATTCGACAGTAACAGTTGTAGGTGCGGCCTAGAGTACATGTCAGCTGCGATAAAACAACACAAGAAACATCTTAAGATCACCAAAAAAAGCGCCGGGGATTGGACAAAATTTGAATTGTGTCGACTCACTGATCACAGTGAGTCAACGGAATAACTACTGCATGTGAAGCGTCAAAATATTTTTCTGCGCCAATAAGGACATTTGGGTAAATTAACGAGTCAATAAGTCAAGACGCAGTTTCCGAGCATGGGCGCGGTCTCTTGGCACAAAGCGAAAGGCATATAGGGATCGGCGTTGTGGCAATGAATCTTTGCAACTGAATATAGCAAATCAGACTCGTTTTCCTGATTTTTTTTGTTTACAGGTCATGAATTTGCTTGCATCAATCGTACTAACGCAAACTAATGTTTCGTCAGCATCGATTTCTGATCCTGGCCTTGTGTCAATATGGTGTCTGCGCCAAGAGGCTGTACCTGTTCCTGCTTGGGTTGCCCAGTTTGAAGCAATAGAACTGGCGTCTCAGATGCATAAGTGCAGCCGACACTTTCATGCCCGTTGCTAACATGCAGGGTGTCAAGTTTACCAATGACTGCGTCAGCGACTTGCGAGTCTTTTAAGTCTCAAAAGGTGACTGCAAAGTGAGCAGTGCAAATATTGCACTGAATCACTGGCGCACGTTCCAATTACCGTCAGAGCCTTGACTGGTGTATATAGCAGTTGGTAAATAATGGTAGACTTGCAAAGGGCATTTAGCAATGGAGGTCAATGTCATAATAAAATGGAGGCTACCTGTATTTAAATTCATCATGTCATCTCCCTTAAAAGCATTCACAAAAGTCACATGGGTGGGGCATTGTGTGACAAAATGGACAGTCCGTCATAACAAATACTCTTTGATCCTGTTTCTTTTTTTCTTTTTTTCCTTCTTGTCTTCTTTCTTTCTTTTTTCTTTTAATATCACATAAGGTATTACCTTTTTCGTCACCAAGGCAGAATGTCCACTGCTGCTCACGGTTGAAACGATCCAGTGCATCCATGACACTATCTGGATTTCCCCTCTCCCCATGCTCAGTGACATATTGATATATCCGATCCGTCAGTGGCCCATACCATCGATCGTAAAATCGTTTCAAGACCCCTAAATCGAAAAAGAAGGGGGGAGACGTAACTCATTATTATACTGAGAGGAGTCACAACCTCACCGAGATACATCAAAATAAAGAAGAAACATACATTTCAAACGTATAAATCCACTAAAACCTCGGC
>CM057152.1:29432798-29600945 GCA_029962745.1 Echinometra lucunter
TCCTTAAATTGGCAATGCTAGAAAGTTTAAAATCACTATTTTCCTCTGCAAATTGGCAACTTTTTGACTTCTCATTATTTCTGTCAATTTATACTCATTTCAGATACATGACGTTTTATAAGAAAAATTTAGTAATAAAATAAAAATGTTGGTGTTGCCAATTTGAAGAATAAAAGCTGATCAAATTAGGCTTTAAATAATTCCTGTCATGAATGGGTTAAGGTTGTAATCAGGTATTCAGGTTTGAGGTTAAATAAACCATGTAGGATTAGGATTGGGTAATCGGTATATGAAATTGTGGTAAATCCAGGGTTGAAGTAACGATTTCATTTTGTGTAGGAAATTAGTAAATGGAGCAAACTAGGAGTTATGCAGATATTGTTCTTAATGTTTGAGTTTGGGTCTAGTTTGGGTTTGACCCCCTTCTGCAGTGAATATGAAAGGGGTATGACAATATGACAAGAGGTGTGAGCAGTGTGAAAGGTGCTTGGGAAATGTGAAAGGGGTATATATACAAGATACAACAACTAAGTTAATAATTAATACCTCCAAGATGGCATCCGGCAAACAGGCACCCTGAAATAGCCAGGCTGCATCCATCTAGTTGACTGGGATGACCCCACAGCTGATTAATGTCTTATCCTTGTTTATCATCATCTTTCTGTTTCCATCTTCTCTCTCTCTCTCTCTCTCTTACCATCTTATTTCTATTTCCTGCTTTAAACTCTGCCTATTTTACGTCTGTTTTTCCTTATATTCTCACATAATTTTTTGTGCTTCTCTGAATATTTCTCTTTTTTGTTTTAGGGCGTGGGGGTGGGGCCTATGCCTACGTCTAAGTATATGCAGATGTTTTGTTTTTAATGCCTGAATCTAGCATGACACTGACAAAACTCAGTTGAAACTATCTCTAGTTCATTATTTTAAGGAGCTCATGATAGTAGGTAGTATTGTTTTATTTCATTGTAGGAATTTCTGATGTGCTGTTTGAAAACAAAGGGCTTTGTTGGTTTAGAAGAATTTCTAAATTGCAAGAATATGACTTGCTATGTAAATTAAATGAAGATTTCATTTTTATATCTTGATTTTTTTTTTGAATGAAGAATTTCATTTTTGTGAAAACAAACCATAGAAACTGCCACATCAGCTGTTGACTTATTTTTCTCTCTTCTTCCTCCCAACACTCAGGTCTCTGGTTCACAATGACTACGACGATGTCGGTCTCGGAAGTACCGATAACGATCGTCAAAGAAGGATGGGTGCAGAAACGAGGTGAGATGGCTAATCAAAAAAACACTCACTCAAATTTGTAAACAACTCCTGTTTGTTGTAACAAAAGATTACGTGGTGTACTATTTCTCATTAAGAATTAAAATTTCATGTTCATCCAAAGTGTTTTGAAATATTATATCTGGTATTACTTCTGAAGATGTCAACTTCCTGGTGTGTGAATAGAAAAAACAGATTATTTTGCATGAAATTACGTACCATGATATATCATGATATATGAGTGTATATCACTATGTTCAATCTCCATATTGTTGTTTTCCAGCATTATAGAACCTTGTCTTATATCATGTTCTACAGAAAATGGGAGAGGGTTTTTTTTTTAGTAAACAATGTAAGTGTTTTCAGTGACTGAGAAACTCAATATGCTATCCATCAAGTGCTTGGCCATCCTGTACATTGTATATTGTGTTAGATACTGTGACTTGTGTGGCAGTACTTTCAAAACATTATAGTAAAATGCAAGTCATTCTAGTTTATGGATCAAGAAAATATGTCAATTTCAGAGTGTTATTAACTCTTATAGTGGCTTTTTGGCATTTCACTAGTATCCTCTTCTTTGCACACGAATGTTTGTTTGTTTGTTTTTTCTACCTTTGAGCTCTGAATGACTTGAGTCAGTATTTTGAAACATAAAAGACTAAATATACATGTAGACCAGAGACAATTGTTATCAGCTGGAGTGTGCAAGTGCATATGTTTTTTGTTTTGTTTTGGGGTGAGGTTTTTTGTAAGTGTGTTATTCTATTTTTTATTTATTTTTTTTTTAATTTTCATTTTATTCATTTATTTTTTGATTTTTTTTTTGGTGTTTTTTTTTTGTTTTTTGTTTTTGTTTTTTTGTATTAGTGTATTAGTGTGTTGACTGGAGTTGTTAAAATACCCCCTCAATCTCTTATGTGATACTGTAGTTAGATCTAATTTCAAGATTGAAAATGAGGTTGATACTTGTCAAATCTCAAATTGCTCAATGTCTGCTTTTGAATTCAACAGATAAAAAAATAGACTTAAGTAAGGATTTTGTTGTTTATCAAGGATGTATACTTGCGCAAGAGTGCAAGTTCGTCTATGCAGTATGCACTTGTTTTTCCTCACTGCTCAACTGCAAATTGCAGTGGGAAGAAAAACGTTCTTTTAAAAAAATCCAAATTTGGTTTCCTTTTGTATATATTGATCCCTTAGCCTGCAAATTATTAATAGTAATGTTTGGCTTCTTTTCTCCCTCATTGTATCTGAATTTTTTTTTGTCCCCTTCCTATTAGAACACCATTCCTAGAATCACACAAAAGAGAGAGAGAGAGAGAGACACACACACACACACACAGAGACTCATACACACACAATAGAGGGACGATGCATCCATGTTCGTATGCACATAAACAACATCCTCCCTGGTGTCCCAGAAATAGCACGTCGTGTAAATATATGCCCCTCGATTTCCCTTCTCCCTGGCTGTCTTGTGCTCCTCTCGCCGACGACGACGGTGCTCTCTCTGCCTCTATCCTGGCAGAGCAGCTCCATCATAATAAGTATTTACGCCAACAGACATTACATGGCTTGTGCCTAGAGCAGCTCCTTGCCATTCTCCGCTTCCGTCACGTGAGAGAAAGAGAAAAACAAACGGAGAGAGGGGGGGAAAAAAAGTTGTTTTCGCCTAGGAATCGATTAAAATGGCTTTGACTTGTTTTATCATAAAACAGTCTAGCCTTACCATTTTTTTTTTTCTCCGTGCTGTTGCTCAGGCTGAAATTACCTGTGCAGAATACGACCAGAAATAGAGAAATTATATTTGTTTTGATTCTATTTTGGCTGCCCTGGGATGAGAGCCTTGTTTGTGGCATATTGAAGTGGCCATAAGCTGGAAAAACAACCCGAGTATATTGCAGGGTTTGGATGTTATGAGATATGGTTATTTTGTGTTTAATGATAATAATATTCTGTTTTTGTCTCCATGGGTTTACAAAGTGGAAATTCTTACCATGACATTTAGCTTTTGTAGTCTTGTGCTTTTAATTGAAAAGGGGGGGGGGGGAGGTGTTCAAATATACAAAATATACAAAATATACAAATGATATAATGTGCTATGTACATGTATTATGGTGTCCGCTAAATTGTCAGAAAAAAATGATTTAACAATCTTCTATTTTCTAGATTATTCAGTGAGGTACATTGTACTTATATTTTAGTGCCACATCAGATACAGTAGTTAAACTCTGTCTTTTCATATTTTCCTGTCTTTCATAGTAGGAAATCATAGATATACATGCAGAGGTTTATGAGACACTGACATGTTGACCAAGACTTTTTATGTGAAAGTTGGAACAAATGTTAGATTGTGAAATCTGCATTTTATGTACATGCACATTAAAAATACAGCAACCAAATGGTGGCTGTTTGGAGCCAGAAAGGCATTAAGTCTGTACAAAATTATATAAGTTAATGCCCTTCTGGCTCTGAACAAACATCGTATAGATTATTTTGAGGGCGAAAGAAAGAAGATAAAAGCCAGAATCATGTGGTCAGTGAAACACCTGTCAAAGCATTATTTTAATCCAGTAGGGATTGCAATCTACTAAGACTAGATTTTAATAATAAAAAAGATAACAGTGAGAAAACTTGTTGTGGTTATGGCTATTATTGTATTAAAAGAAGCATTGATTTCAGTTCAAGCTACCTATCTCAGTGTTGAATTTTCTTCGATCTTCAATCTAGGCATCCATGTTCGTATTATCAAGAGTGAGATTACAGTGCTTGCAGACGACATACTATATGTATTCCATGGGCCATGTACATGGGTATCGGTGTACAACATACAAGTGAAGCATGCTTGTAGATAAGTGGTATCATGAATACATCAGACATGTTTTTCAAGTCTATGACCTACATGCCTGTCTAACCCCAAAGAATGTAAACATCGAGTCTGTTTTCTTCTCAGTTGGGACAGCTGCCATCGACCTGTACAAGGATAGAGGCATACTTGCCTCCACCTGATGGCAGATGAGAGGGTTACCCCTGTCGCTGCTGCCGCCATGAGGCCTGTTTTCATTAGGCCGCCACTTTGAAAGGACTGTACAGTGAGATTCACCCTATCACATCCAGGTCGAGCTATTTTGCAGTGAAGATGAAAAACTGCATTATTTCAACTCATATGCTGCGATACATCGTCTGGCCGTATTTGCTTCAGGCTTTATTTCTTCACAGATTTAGATATATATCAAGATTTTTTATAATAATGAGACATTGAGATGCACATTTTAATGCCTCAATAATAGTTCATGCTCAAAAAAAAGAAGAGTTTGCCAAAAGTTGCGCAGACAAACCGGTGATGTCATATATTACGCTAACTGTAAAGAATTTCATTGGTCCATACCGTTTTGCTGCCAGGAGGCAAAAAAGATGCTTTTTGCCTCAGCATTCCTTTTTTTTCTTCTTCTTCTTCTTTTGTTTTACCCCCTTACATACCATTCATGTACTAGCAGAAAAAGATCCAGGGTGTATCTGAACAAACCTTTAGGTATAGTGTTTTGATCCAGGGTTGAAGAAAAAAATTGTTTAATGTGGGACATTTCGCGATCGGTATCCTGGTATCAGCTCAAGCTACTTGCACATGTATCATTCCATCTTTACAGGTACTAGGGTTTGTTGATAACATGGTGCCCTATTTGGACTCTGTGAGAGCTAATGTGCTAGGAGAGATGACCATCGGACTATCGTGCTCCTACAGCTGGAGCCAATATCTCAAACAACTTGCAATCAGGCAGAGATGGCAAACATGAAACTGTTGGTTTTTCACAAGAAATGCTGAGCCTGAATGGTCTAATATAGCCCAAGCTTATTCAGAATATAATGAAAAGGCACTTCCTTCATATACTTGCAGTGAACCAGGAGTATTTGGACTCTGTGAGAGCTAATGTGCTAGGAGAGATGACCATCGGACTATCGTGCTCCTACAGCTGGAGCCAATATCTCAAACAACTTGCAATCAGGCAGAGATGGCAAACATGAAACTGTTGGTTTTTCACAAGAAATGCTGAGCCTGAATGGTCTAATATAGCCCAAGCTTATTCAGAATATAATGAAAAGGCACCTCCTTCATATACTTGTAGTGAACCAGGAGTACGGTACCTTAAAGTTACAGATGACCTTGTACATGGCAGTTCTGTCTCTGGTACGCACACGCACACGTTCAAATTTTTAAATGGGTTAGAGATCTTAACAGTAACTTGGCATGCATGTAGACAGTCATCAGCCAGTGAAAATAAAATGAACATCTAAGAAGTGGAATTTTATAGAAATACTTCCCTTGAGCTCTATTTGGCACTAGCTAAAATTGAGGCTAATGTATTTTTCAAGGTTTTCTTTTTTACTTTTCTTGAGTTTTGTTTTCTTTGCTGAAATTTTGTTTTGAGCAAAATGAGGGTAAATGAGGAAGTAATTTTTTTTTCCTTTATCTATCTTTTTTTGAAAATAGGGATTTTTACTTGAAAAGCTGATGCAATCTCAAGGAAACCATCCACAAAGTGGGAATTTCTAAGCTTATATCTTTAGACAGAAATTTGCTGTAATTGCCATTTCTTATCTTTTTTGTTCTCACTGTTTCCTCTTGCCTCTGATTATTTTCGTCTGTTCTTTCCTTTTTATGATCTTTGAGGATGTTTTTTTCTTCTTTTTTTTTGTTTCTTTGGTCTTTTTTAAAGAAGAATTTTTATATGAACAAAAAAGCTGATGCACTCTCAAGTACACCTGCTAGATTGTATAGGAACTTCCATTTTAAACCTTTCAGTTGAATTTCCTAGTGTTATATTTTTCTCTGCTCGCACTCATTTTTTTCCTATCAATAATGCCTCTGATTATTTTCATTTGTTTCTTTGAGGGGTTTTTTGTTTTTCATTTTTGTCCTTCTATTGTTATTCTGCTTTCATTTTCTTCTTTCTTTTATCATCCTTCTTCCTCAAATGAAATTGAAATCATCGAAGCTTCTAAAACAACCTTCTAGATTCATCTTCCATGTTTAAAGACACAGATATTCAATTAGGAGCTAAGTGATGATCGAATTGAAGATACAGTCAAGCTTCTGAATCTGTTGTCTGTTGATTCAAACAATTTACTCCATCTTCCCAGGGCATGCCTTGATATCGGTGTGCGATGCCAGTGAACTCAGGCTAGTCACAGTAAAATATCAGAACAAATTGCTGCGACTGATGCACATTGAATTCAAATTCCCTCTATATAGATGCAATTATGTTGTTTACAAGTGGAACTAGAAGGAAAGATTGGAAAATGGCTTGATGCTTGCCTACAAAACCTGCTGTGGTGCATTGATCAATTAACTAGCTGTAGGTACAGCCATGTATAATGTGAGCTGAAAACCACAACAAATTAGAGCGATAATCTTGTTAGTAAATTGCAAGAATAGCATTACCAGAGGAGATGTTTGTTCAATGTCCTTGTTGATGATTTCTCCTCTTGCGTTGATGAGGCACGACCAATTGCCCATTCAGACAAGCAAATATGCACGTCAATTGCCTACATGTATTTCAAGTGATTGATGTTCTCGAATGAATGTTTTAAAATAATGTACCATGTATTGGAAGTGGAGGTGTGAGCATAGTTTGATGAACTTCGAATAAAAATGTGAAAACTTGAAGAATTACGATCTTAAATGGTATAGCATATTCATGTGTGGTGTACTACATTGACTTTTAATTGGGCAGAGCGTATTTTGAGCACACCTGGCGCACCAGGTGTTATATATTAGGTGTTATGCCATTAACAGTGCTTATGACATAACACTTGATGTATAATAGTGTAACCTGACCTTCCAAAAGTACTGATTTCCTCTGTATGAAATCCCTTTTACAATTTCATAATCCAGTGTGAACACACCCTTTGCTCTGTTGGTTCAATGGCTTTTCTACAAGTTACGTGTACATTGTCCTTCCATGTGAAAGAGAAGGATGAGATGCACTATCATGATGCAAACATGATGGTGTGATGCGGTGGAATCATTAGGGACATTCAGATGAGTTGTTTTCTACACCACTCTGTGATGTGGTGCAAACATCAATGCAATTTCAATTAGATTGTGTTTATTAAATGTACATGTTGTTGTGGATGGTGATCGCATTATTATACGAAACCAGGGACGTGAATGTACAGGGAGAGGGGGCTGGAGGATGTTTATCCATTTCATGAAAGAATGTAATCAAGTTTGTCATACAAAAGAATTATTCTTAAACATGTAACAAGTTTAAACATTGTTAGTTAATTTCTGAATATCAGGAGTTAAAGTTCCATTCGATTTGATTTGGTTTGAATTTATTTTTTTCCGCTCTTGTTTTTCTGTAACAACTCACAATTACATATAGGTATATAATATTGGATATCATCAGAATATAAACAATAATAGTAGAAAAACATGAGTATAATACAAACATTCAATGAAGTGATCAGTGTGATTGATAAGGAATTTATAAGTAAATGAAAGTGTTGGAACCAAATTTAAAAGCATTACTTGTACTACATACATGTAGGTCCCAGGAGATACTGGTATAAACTATACTTACCAACTCATTTTTCAAAAAAATGAAATGAGTAACTGAAAAAATTTCATGAGTAACTAAAAACATATATACGTTTAATAATAATGATAATGTCTGACAAAAAGGGTAGCATCGAAAAGATTATTTATGGAAATATTTGGTACTAGTTGAACAAGACATGATATAACAAATTCAGGTTATTTAGCACAACAAAATTTCATGGACTGTCTTTTTCCTCTTTTTTTTTGTTTTGTTTTTTGTTTAGCATATATATATTTGTATGGTTTCATATGAATTGTGTTTTTAATAAGCTCTTGTTAATCCTGAACTACAAATTAGCCTCAGTAATAAAAGTAATTCTGAGAAAGAAAAATCAAATAAGGATTTGTTCTGCAACAAAAATTTTGTTTTCTTTTAGTTCCCCCTCCCCTCTCCCTCCCCCCCCCCCCCAGCTTTCATATTTGACTGAATAATAGCTGTTGCCAAGCCTACAATATTCCCTGTAGCAACTGTAGCAATTTTTCTTTTTCATTTTCAGGGAAGATAAAAGGTGTATCTTCAGAGCAATATACCATTTAACATTAAATTAGTAATGTTTTCTTTCCTCAATCTTGAACAAAATGGGTGTATTGCTTCTACAATGTAGCAGAGCTCTGCATTAGAGAGCAGAGGCAAACTAGCACCCTGCGTGCATGTATTCATGTATGTACATGGACCCTGTGAAGAGATCCAGGCATCCAACATTCATTCATGATTCAGTCCCTTTTTTACCAGGCATTGATTCTCAGAGCTCGGTTAATTTAATGAAAATTAATGTATTTCTCTGAAAAATTTAAGCACTTACATGCATTCTGTTATGGCTAGTGCTATATAGAGGTGAAATTCTTCTCATGCATAATTTTGACAGATTGTAGCATTCCACATTTAGCAGGGCAGGCAGACAATTGGAACAATACTTTCCCAAAATATTAGTATAATAATTACACATAAGATGACTGGAAACAAAATTGAATAAAGAAGAAAAAAAAAATCACATTAGGAAGCAATATAAGGAAATGTATTTTTTACAGAAATGTGAGGATTTTTGGTGTGGTTTCTCTTAAACAGGAAACCTACAACTCTGAGATAACTTTACCAAGTCTGAAATATCCCTTTATATGATATCTGCTTGAAACCATGATTAATTAGTATTTGAAAGTGAAGGTATCTTTGAAACGAATAAACACATTTACAATGCTGTGGGTTCTTTGTTGTTAGTTTAGATGGAGGGAATGAATAGAACTGTGCATGCAATCATCAGGGTGCAAGGTGCACGGTTAGAGGCAAACAAGCACCCTGCATGCATGCATCCATGCATCCATGTACCCTGTCAATCCAGGCATCCACTATTAAAGCATGAATCAGCCCCTCCATGCCAGGCAGAGGATCTTCCTGTTTACAACAGTCTGCCAAAGTAGAGGCTATTTTAGGAACCCAGATGCTGAGTAATTGTACTATTTGAACAGTTAAGCACATCCTCCCTGTTCTCTGTACACCGCTCTGTCTCTCTTTCCGTCACTCTCCTCAACATGATTTCGTCCTTGGCACCTGGTAGTACATGTATTATGTATATTGCTTATTTTTTTCCTTTTTCTATCTCTCCATTGTTAAAGCATAAAATTCTCATTTGCAGTGCTCCTTTTATTTCTCTGTTGATCTCTCTCCTCTGATCTTCATACGACTTTCACTCTTCTATTCGTCTTTCCTTTCTACCTACCTTTCATCTGTCCTCCGTCAATTGGTCTATCATTCATACTTCTCTCTCCCTCTCTTCCTCAATCATTTTCCTTAGTTTCTCTTTCTTCATCTATGAAATTCACTCTTCTTATTTTTCTCTTTTGCGGTTCTCTATTTCTCTGTTTTCTCTTTCTTTCACTTGTATATCCCCCGCCCTATCTCTTTATCTATTTCCCTGTCTTTTTTGTCTAAGGTTTAGTGTATTTTAATACTAATACCAAAATGTGATCTTGGCCTGCTTTCAGCTGGAGAGAGGCCTACATGTAGTTACACACTGTCTCAATGAATGATGCTATGCCAAAACCAAATTGGTTTTAGTTTTCAACACTCATGCATTGTAGAAAAGTAATTACTCATCTCTGTACCCACTTTAGACGGCTAATGGCCACTCCGTACTAAATGTATAATGCCTATTTTTTGTTTTAGGGCAAGCAAGAATATGTTATAAGCATCCATTTATTGACAGTTATTGTTTCAGAAGTGATTTAGTCTTGTCAGTTAAATATAGAGAGGGAAATTCTCTAGGAAATCCATGCCATTATGCATTTTTGGAGAGTAAACAAGAAGAGTTTGTATAAAGAACAAATACTGAATCAATATTACATGTATTTCATGTCAATGTCAAATACATCTACAAGATTTGAATTCTCCAGTAGCTATTTAAGGGATCCATGAGGATTGTAAAACTAACATTCTAAAAGTAGTTACGCAAACCTGATGGAAAACTCATAGAACTGCTTCAAAATTATCTCATGATATGTATACCAATACTGTCAATGTCATGTGCTCAGCTTAAGAATTGTCAGTATGGTCATGTGAGAGCACCATGTCTGATCTTATGATGATGTGAATACACCAGGACTGTATTGAAGGCTTGTGATACTGTCCTTTAAATCTATGTAAGACTGATTGTAGGATGGTATCATGGTGTGAATATCCCAAGGCTGTTCTTGTGGTCATGTGAATGCACTCACATTTGACATTGTTTGATTATCAAAGAGCAATTTTAGGTTTTGATGTTTGTAACATTGGCTATCTATCTTATCTTTAAGTACTGAACAGGGTTTGCTCTGCTCTGGAGATACAGCAGCTAATGAATTAGCTCATAGTGGTGACAAACTGGAATCACTAATTTGGCTAATCTTGGCTTATAAGTGCACTTTCTTGCAGTGAATTCATTCTTGGAAATGACCAACTTGAGAGCATCATCCATCAGCAGATCATCTCCCAGAGAGAGCCAACTTAATATCATCATCTTTCTGGCTAATTTCTAAAATCTGAACGGGGTTGTTATTGAAATACCGCAGACAGAGCTAGTGATGAATCATCTCTAGAGGATGGCCAACATGGTAACATCCTTCAGCTAATCTGTTAGATCTGAACAGGGTTCTCACTGGCAAGCCTTGCAGACATTGCAAGTAGTGAATCAGCTCCTAGAGATGAGGGACAAGACCTTCCTGTTTACTACATTCTGTCTGCCTCCAGTCTCACATTTCCTCTCTCTTCTCAATCTACCCCTCCCTCATATCATGTAGAGTCCATGCTCATATACTTGAAGTTCCCTCAACCTGGCTTTTCAGGTAGCAACCCACATGCAGTCACGCTCATAGAAAGGTAATGATGAAAGTGTCGTGATTAGAGACTGATGGCCGTTACCAGCTTATGCTAGTAATCGCTTCAGACAACAACCTTTTTAGTGGTTGATGGTGGTTCCTTCACTTCCAGACCATGATGAAAGAGTGTTCCACTTTTCCTATAGCTGCTCCATAAAGATGCTCCTTCCTGCTTTCATAAAGACTTTTGTATATTATCAGTTTATTTGACCTGACTGACTGGTGCCTAGAAATTGTAGATTAAGGCAAGAAGTAAGCCTAGAGACAGGGAACTTGCGGGTGTCTTTCTCAACAGCAAGAACCTCCAGATTAAAGACTTCTGTTCCTCCACTAGTCCTCTACTAATCATCACACTTCTTTAAGTCATTGATGGAATGGTTGTAATTAGGAACTCAATGTATCTCCTTTCTTCTATTTTCGTGTTGTTCATCAGCTTTCTATTTGTACCTTGGCTATTGAGAATTTATTTTTGATCTCAGCTTTTATCTTGATGAAAAAATACTAAAATCCAATGTTGGTTGACTGCAAGTCTTTTAGTCTGAGTAATGGCCAAATTGGCTTTAATAAATCTTGGACAGTGGCAAGACTACTGTGGTTCCATTACATCATCAGCTTTTCCTGCAGCAAGGAAGCTTGCAGTAGCCTGGAATTTTTATTTCTGTCTTTTCATAAATTTCTTGATTTTCATGTAAAGCACCATAACATTTTTTTTCCGAATCGGATTGCAGGCCGATCTTGTAGCATTGGGTGGGCTTTGTAAATCAAGCGTTAATTGATAAGAATAATAATGATAGTGGGTTCTTGTATAGCGCTCATGTCTGGCAGAACTGACACTCCTGGCACTCCACTGTTATTACCCGGTTTTAGCATGATGGCCATTAAAGCCCAGCGCACACCTTACGATCCGACTGGCTCACGACTGGGTGAGAGGAGGTGAGTCGTGGGGCAGTCGTAAGCCTCGACACCGCACACTTTGCGATTCCAGACCCATCCGACTACTCTGACGTCATATCAATACTGCTGTCTGATTGGCTGGAAGATGGATTGAGCCTGCGATCTCTTGCAATCTAGTCGTGAAGATTCAACGTGTCAAATCCTTCCGACTCCCCTTCCGACTGGCCGCTGACTGGTCTACGACTCACGACTGACCAGAGCTGTGACGTCACATCTCCTCTCACTCAGTCGTGGACCAGTCGTGAGCCAGTCGGATCGTAAGGTGTGCGCTGGGCATAAAGTACTCTTGCATTTCACTAAAATTCTTCCTACCGCGTATCCATTTACTACACGTGGGTCAAGAATGGCAATTGTAGATTAATGTCTTGCCGAAATACATTGGTGCCACAGCAGGACTCGAACCACGTACCTTGTGATCTACAGTCCCACATCGTATCCATTAGATCACGACATGTACCTGTCCATTTCCTCTAATAGAGGTGCTATTATGTCATGAAATCACTAAAGTCAAATAGCGTACCTCCTGTCAGAACTCTTGAATTTCTAGCTGAACAAGAAGTCCATTAAATCCATCCCCAGAAGAACATTTTCGGACATCAGAGCCATTATGTAAATTTAGGCGGAATCTTTTGTTTGTGTCGCAATTCTTGTAAGCTTCCTAGACATTTACTATCATCCATTTTTCCCCCAAGCTCCAGGTATGTTACATGTACATATGCATTTTGCTCACTGAAGTTCATAAGTTTCCTGGGGCATTGGAATATTATTAAATTTTTCAAGAGATCTTTCTTTTATAGCTTTTCTGAGCTTGATACATTGTATATCACACTTTTTTTTGTCAGTATGCAAATGGCAAATAGACATGAATGCGATGGTATGAGATTTCACATATGGTGAAAGAGTGGCCGTCTATTCAATGAGGCAAAGTCAAGCTGAATAAAAGTTACGTCACTTTTTCATGAGTGCAAAATCTTGTACCATTGCAGGAATTAGAATATTCACTATTTGCCTTGTTCAACACCTCAGAAGTTTGATGAGAAAAATAGTAACATTTTGGTTTACAATTCAAGGTTTGAAAACTAGGGAAAGAAGTTCCGACTGCAAATGCCTTGCTGTGTGTTGTGCATGTTATGTGATGGTGTAGTGTCCAACTTTCTTTGCCTCCACAATTGAATACATATACTGTGCAAGCTAATTGTGACATCACAAAATAGACAAAATGGCTAACTTGTAGGATTGCCATACCAACATTTTGGATGGTATGCTTGCAGTGGTACAAATGCTGCGTGTGCACCTATAGACTTGTGTACAGCAAGCTTAGTAGGCATTGTACGGTATGAAATGGCATACCTGAATGTTGCTTGCGGTTGTTTTGTTTGTTCGTTTGTTTTTTGAAGTCGTAACTTGACAGTGATTAAGGAGATACATGTACAATCAAAATGGAAACCATAGGGGAAGGAAAAAGACAGATTTTAAAACATAAGTTCTGTATATTGTAGCTCTTTTGGGGGAGGGGATCTGCTACAGAACAAGTGCCGTTTCATGGCTGTCATTTTGATTTGTGTTGTTGTTTTTACTGAGTTGAGATTCGGTTCTTCATATCTAAATTGCTTATCACTCTTCTTTATTTTTTATTGTATTTGGGGAGAGAATCGCCCCCACCTGTCATGCATTCTCTGAATTACTCACCCCTCGATGGATCTCGTCCAACGTGCAAAGTCATGAATATATAATGCTGTTTGCTATCTGTTTATGAGCGTGATGCAGCACAATTTCTTGAAATGGTCTAGACTTGTTTTTCCCATGACATGAATTCATGCATTCAAATCCATTCAAGAAAGTTTTATTGGAGGTGATGGATACACTGTAGAGGTAATTAAGCAAGCTTCCAAGGGAGGTTTGGATATTGATAGGTGAAAAAGAATATTTGTGGGATCATCTCAGCTCTTTATTTCCCATTTTTGAAAACTCTGTATTTACCAATAACATCAGAAGGATCGTGCGCTCAAATTACTCTCATATTTCAAATTAACTACATGTATAAATTATACTTTCATCATAGGGGCCAAGAGATTTTTGGTCACATGTTAAATGTAGTCCCATATGCCCATATCTGTGTGCATGGTGTACATGTTTGCAGTAGTTGTGATAGCTTTTCCATGTTTTCAAAACACCACACATGCAATACATGGTATCCGTAATTTTAAAAAATCCCCAAAGCTTCTATGCAGATGATTTTGAATGCACTTTCATCCTCAGAACTTTGACTTACTTTTCATCAATTCATTGTTAATTGTTTTGCTTATGTTGATTAGATTAATGTAACAACATATTTCCTTGGTCAGTCAGTTCACATGGAACTACAGAATTACATTTTGACCAAGTTACCCTTTGCATATGGAGCCATTATTTAAAATCATGCAGAAGCAAGTAACACTGGAGTAAAATACAATTTATGTGAAAAGGAGTGTTTTTATACACCTGCATATTTCTCAATTTGATGTTCCTGTAGAAGTCTTTTTCTTTCTTTTCCTGTAAGGATGTTCACTCCTTGAATGGATTATGTGTAGTTGCTTCTGTATTTACTCTGCTACAAGTTCTTGCATGCAAAATCTCCAAAGGTATCCATTTTTTCACAGGGCACCAGTACATGTGTATACATGAAACAGGATGCCAATATCCTATTTATTTGTTGTTCATACATGCATGAATATTGAGGCAAAATATATCATACGAATGTCAATAAATAGATTTTTTTTTTTTTTTTTTTTTTTTTGCCTTTGATACTGACCTCTATTCAGCAAACAAAACCTCTCTCTTGTTTTTCCCACAAGGCATGGGCAGAAATAATCTGCATATGAATTATCATCGGTTACAAAACACAAGAGTTGTTTACAAAGATGGAGGTAGAAGCATTGCATATCAATTCATTATGTCAACTTGCTTTTCGGTGAGAGTACGTCTGGGAATACCCTGGAGGTGTGTTCTTGTTACAAATACTTGGCCATTCGTCTTGTACGAGGGGCATTCTCATTGATGTTTTGGCATTAGATTCGAAATAATTGCTAGTTTGCATAAGCTTGTTCTGTGAATTTATTTATAGTATTGTCACTTTGGGAAAGGCAAATTAGGATTTTGCCGTCTGGGAAAGTTTTCAGGGTTTTGATTCAGCTTTTGGCTCAAAAGGTCACTTGCATAAGATTATTTATCGGCGTATTTGCTGATAAATTTGGTTTGCTGATTTTAGAAATTTTTTTGTTTTACCTTACGTGAAACAAGGAATATGATTTGCTGTAGCTTCTGCCTTTTCCTCCCTTGTTATCCATGAGCAGTACCATGCCCCCTTTTAGAGAGACTATCGCAGTTTTCTTTGGATCCAAAATGCTGTTATTATTATTATTATTATTATTATTATTATTAGTATTATTATTATTATTATTATTATTATTATTATTATTATTATTATTATTATTATTATTATTATTATTTGGTTTGGCATTAGCTGTGCCTGGGAGGCGAAAGCGAATTGAATCACTGCAACCCTCGGGTCTCTCCTCCCGATATCACTGATTGGGGGTGTGCAGGTGGACCACATACACCAGGGTTACCCCCTACTCTTATACGAATAGTGCAGTGGGATCTTCAACGTGCAAAGTTGGTGACTCTCCTTTACACAGGACCTCCATTTAACGTCCTATCCGAGGGACGGAGTGTTTTCCACTGTAGCATAGCCTGCGTCTATGAAATAGGGGAGGGGCACAAAACACACAACGAAGGCTGCAGTCATCCGCCTGGGTTGGACTCGAACCCACGATCTTTGGTTCGACAGGCAGACACTTTACTGACTGAGCCAACTCGCTCCCTTGCTAGAGAATACACATCATACGCATACCTGAGCAGAAAGAGCGAAATTCACAGACAATTTTTAGGCCATTTCCATTGCAGTATGTTGTGCCATTCTCGAATGAGAGCAGTTTCTCTAAAAATTGGCAGTTCAGCCTGACAAGTATAATTTAAATAGACAATTTTTCTGTTACATTTTGCAATTTTCATTAACATTTGTTATTGTTATTTATATTTTTGTTCAAACCTTGTATTAGAGGACAATACATGTAGGAATGATTGCTGCCAATTTGGGGAAGGAGAGGGGATAAATTTAGCTCTTATGAAAACTCTGGACTGTTAATGAATTGTCAAAACGTTATAATATCACATCTGCATGATATGTGTATACAGTGAATGCACTTTGCAGAGTTATAGATGGGTCTTCACACATAGAAATTTGGTCATAAGTTACATCTCAACTTTTTGTTGTCATATTTGGAATATGTATTGAGAGTATTTGGGCATTTTGAGAGAAATCCTTTTTTAGATTATATATTTGAACTGTGAATATGCTATCTCTTGAGAATAAAAAGAATGAGAAAGCTCACAACTTATATTTCATGTTTACCAGAAGTCAACCCCCATCTTTAATACACAGGGTCATTTTCCAAGGCATAGTTGTAGATGTGACTGCTACCTGTAAAGGCCCAGATGTTTACAGAGACCGCAGGTTTTTTTTTTGAAGGGAAGTGAACTTGTCCTCCCGTTGACCTCTGCACCTGACGTTTCAGAGTTCAACAGGGAGACACTGTGTCAGCAATGACATCATTGGCATGTAGGGTCCAGAGGGGAAGGGAGAGATAGAGAGACAGAGACAGACAGACAGAAGCTGACAGAAATAGATTTGTGAGAGGGCAAGTGGGGGGGGGGGATGAAGAGAGACAGACAAACAGAAGCAGACAGAAATAGATTTGTGAGAGGGCAAGTGGGGGGGGGGGGATGAAGAGAGAGAGACAGACAGACAGAAGCAGACAGAAATAGATTTGTGAGAGGGCAAGTGGGGGGGATGAAGAGAGACAGACAGACAGAAGCAGACAGAAATAGATTTGTGAGAGGGCAAGTGGGGGGGGGATGAAGAGAGAGAGACAGACAGACAGAAGCAGACAGAAATAGATTTGTGAGAGGGCAAGTGGGGGGGGGGGATGAAGAGAGACAGACAGACAGACAGAAGCAGACAGAAATAGATTTGTGAGAGGGCAAGTGGGGGGGATGAAGAGAGAGAGACAGACAGACAGACAGAAGCAGACAGAAATAGATTTGTGAGAGGGCAAGTGGGGGGGGGATGAAGAGAGACAGACAGACAGACAGAGGTGGGGTTAAAGAAAAGCTTTGAGATGGACATACAGAACTGAACAAAGAATAACAGTTTTTTTTTTTAAGATAGAGAGGAAGGAAGTATAAGGTAGAAACTTAATGAGAAAGATCCCTCGTAAGAAACAAAGTGAAGAAAAAAAGAGAGTACAATAAAGAGAGAGAGAGAGAGAGAGAGAGAGATGGATAAAGAGACAAAGCAAGAACAAAAGCAAGAGAAGATTGAATGGGGCATGCAGACATTGAAAGATTGTGAAATAGAGAGGGGGCAGGTGGACAGAATAGAAATTGTTTTTTAAAAAAGACTGACTAAAAAGTGAAAAAAGGTATTTGAAAGAGAGAATGTGAAAGAAAAGGGGAGAGTTTGAAGAAATAAAGAGAGAGGGAGAGAGAGAGAGAGGTGGAGTTACGTGTGAGATCAGATGGGAGAGGAAGAAGAAGGACTGAAGTCTGAGCACAACTGAGTGCAAAATAAATAAAAAATAACCTGGGGGAATGTCCAGAAAAAAAGCAAACCAATGCTGAGGCATACAGATGTGACATGAGAAAATATGTATTTACTGTGTTTGTACTGTAATGCTATAATGCATTGGTGAATTTCAAAGACAGAATTGAAGGCTGAGGCCTTTTTGTTATAAAGTGAACAGTAACATGGTACAAATAAATATTTCCCCCCTTTATTAAAGTCTAGATTATTTGGTTGAAATGTGAAGAAAAAAATTCAAGTGCTTTTCAGGACAAATAATTCAAAACATTTTACAAGTAACCCTGTCAGAATGTTATACATGTACATGTACCTAATTCAAATGAACATTAATTACTTATATAAAAAAGAGAAACCCCCGTCAAAACAAAAGCATTTCATTCGTCCTAAAAGAGTTGTTTAGGATGTATGTATACTAAAATCTTATATACAGTGTAGGTACTGATGATTTACATGCAGAATCTAATTTTAAAATGTCAACACCAATTGGACAGATACATTATTGAACTGAAGCCATATTGACAATATGGTTTGGCTATGAATTTGTTTACTGTGGGTGCATTTTCTGTGGAAAAACATATTTTTGAAAGTAGGAAAATGCTTACGTCATAAGGACATGGAAGTTGTTTTATCAGAATTGCAATCTTTGGAAGCTTGGATGTAAAGTGGATATTATCGTTAATTGTTTCCTTATCCATTTTTTCCCCTCATATTTCAAGTTGACAAAAACCATGATATCTGGTCAATTTTCCAAGATATCTATAACTTTATTCTTTATACATGATACATATATTTGTTATTGTTTTTTCCTCAAAAATTAAGATGTGTTTATGCTAAAACACACATAGAAATTGTAATTTACCTTCATTTCTTCATGTTATGATATGGAGTATGTCATGTGACTTGATGTTTTTCTCCTTTTCCAACCATTTCCATATAATTGGTTTGTTTGTGGCTGTGATACTCATCAATCATAGTAATTAACTTTCCTGTTATCAATCCATCAGTGGAGCTTGTTTTTACACTTTTTGAAATGATGTGCGCAAATATTTGTCCATTGTGGAACTAGTTCAAGGTTCGCAGAAAACTGTGGGTTTCTCACAATAAAATCATGAAACACTATACCCCAATCATCCCACTATACCCCATTCCAACCCACCCACCCCCATTTTCCCGGTGAAAGTGCATTTGATCAGATCCTGTTTTAGAAATCACCTTGCAAGTATGAGGAAGTAAACAACGGCTGTGTATGTAGAATCAATTTCATGATATCAGAATGAAGATTTTCTTTCATTACATTGCCTTTCATTTATGTAAGGGTGATTCTGTTTATGTACCCGATTCCTGGAATAGGTTCATTTTACGGAGTACCTACCCTATGCAAAGGCTAGAAAGCAGGATAAAAACTGAAAGAGAGAATGATATTTATTTGATATGATAAAGTTTAAGTTGAGTTCTGGTCATGCAGATTCATTATACAAGAAACTTTTTCAAAGCAACTGGGAGAGGCAGATTATGTAGTAAACAAAATTGGTGTATATGCTGAGGTTTCGGAATATCACAGTGATAAGGAATCAACTGGATCTTGTGGAAAAGTGCATGCACTGCACGCAGAAATGGGTATATGGGACCACACACAGATGTTCGCGCCAGACACTCGAGCTATTTCTTGTCATATTTCAGATATTAGGGCATTTGAAGAGTATTCCTTTTCAGGGTACATTTCTACTATGATATTCTTCCAAACTGATATAAGACTTAGAAAGCTCACAAATAATCTTCCACCTCCCTCTAGAACTCGAGCTTCTCTATTAAAAAAGGCAAAGTCTTTCCATGTTACTCTACTGCAACCTGGCTCCCAAGTAACATGAACTTTTAATCAGTGGCGGATCCAGGATTTGGAAAAAGAGGGGGCGCAAACAGCAAATTTGAAAATAGAAGGGGCGCAGATGAAATTTTTCTTAGATTTAGCTATATTGATATGTATGTTCAATGTGTGATTCCCAAAAAATAGAGGGGGCGCGAGCCCCTGGCGCCCCCGCCTGGATCCGCCTGGATCTGCGACTGTTTTAACAAAGTTTGTTCTGTGAAGTACTGTTTTTCAAAACCATGTACATCTAGAATATAATATGTAGCTTGAATTGAAAATGGATAACTCATTTTGTGCTCATGAAATAATGTCTCTATCAAGACCGAGATGATAATTGTAATCCTCATTACCCAGTAACATTTGATGCAGACTCCTTAAAAACATACCAGGTACAAAAAATGCAAGTGTTGCCAATTTGAAGAAATGCTGATCAAATTAGGCTTTAAATATAATTCCTGTCATGAATGGTGAATATCAAGGTGTAAATACCCATTACTACTCCTGGGTTAAGGGAGAATTTATGATGAAATACCTTCTCTAGTAGACATACACACTGAGCAAGGATTACTGGTAGCAGTCCCGACCCCTCGAGGCAAGTCAATTTCATGAACTGCCAAACCACTCAACATTATTTGTACAAAAATGTGAATCAAACTATTATCATTATTGTTAGAAATATATGAATTCCAATTAACAGGAACAAAGTACATTTATTGTTCCCATGCTTTCCTGTTGCACAAGGTTTGTTTTATCTAGGTTGACTGATATTTTCCCTGTTTTCCTTTCATTTTAGTCTCTGTTCTTAAAGTTTCTAATATGTTATTCTCTTTCCCAGGTGAGTTCATCAAGAACTGGAGACCCAGGTACTTCCAGCTGAAATCTAATGGTGAATTTGTTGGCTACAAAGACAAACCTAAAGGAAAAGGAGAACAAGATGCTCTCAATAACTTCACTGTAGCAAGTGAGTCCAGTCATCAAAATATGCCATTTTAAACACAATTAGATGTTTTCCTTTTTACTTTACCTTTGAATGACATCAATCGTTAGCATACATACCGATGTAGCCACTGTACAGTCGGATTATGCACTTTCTATGATTTAGAAACATCTGGTTTTGTAGTGAGGCTCAAATCTTACTGAGGATTTTTGTTACAGAATTACTTACAGAATTTGACATAAAGCTGTGTTTGCTCGTGTAAGGTGTCTTTTTCTTGAATTTTCCCTGTTTCAGCCAGTAATCATGTTCTGTTCTTTGTGATGGAAAAAGACACTTAAGATTATTATTGCTTTAGTATATTTAGTATATAAACCAATTTGATCAGACTTTTCCATCTTTAAAATACTGATTCATAAAAGAGAATCATGGGGCAATTCCATCTGGGAAAAACTTTTCCAAATTTTTCATGGTTCTGGTAATATAGTGTATGCTGTCAATTGTATGCCACAAATATCTTCACCACATAAGCTTTTCCTAAGTTCATGAGAAGAATTTTCATGCCCTGGCCTACCAAAGGTGCCACAGGCATTATCTTTTTGGGATTTTCCATCTGTCCAGTATGTTCATTAAGCCATATCTCAAGGACCGTTTGAGGTATGAACTTCAAACTGGATCCCAGTATGTACCATCATAGAAAGATGATTTGGTTAGATTTGGGTACATAGGTCAAAGGTCAAAGGTCAAGTTTATATTGGCAGATGTTAGCCTTGATAATGCGATATCTCAAGAACCATTTAAGGTATGAACTTCAAACTTTATACTGGTATGCTGTGCATCACCATATCACATGTTGATTAGGTGTAGGCCAAATGTCATAAAGGTCAATTTTTTTCTGAAGGTTTGTTTGATTTGTTATCATCACATCTCAACTATTTTGTATTCATGACTATGAGGAGACTATGTGATCAGGCTGTGGAGTCATTAGGTCAAAGGTGAAAGGTCAAATTACATGTAATTTTACATATTTTGTTCTGGTTATCACAATATTTCAAGAACCATTTAAGCGGTGAACCTAGCTGCATTCAGGCAGCTGTATATAGGAGACACACTCGAATTCATCTTGTCTTTACTGCAATTTCTTGTTTTTTTTAATACTTACGTCTTACAGAATGTCAGATCTTGAAGACAGAGAAACCAGCCCCCAACACATTCAAAGTCCGTTGCTTACAGTGGACCAGTATCATAGAGAGAACATTTTCGGTATCTTCAGCTGATGAAAGGTGAGAAGAAACAAAAAGTCAACCATAGGTATCTTTATTGACACACACTGTAATACAAACCCTAGATTTATGTATTGTATCTGTCGCACTAGTACAACTCTCTTTCACATTTGTTTGCATATTTATGTTTTATCATAAGCATTGTTTGTAGGATTTTTTTCCAGTCCAGATGTAGGCATTTGAAATATTTCTCATTGAAATTACAATTGTGTTCTGTCATTTTGATTGCTTTGAAACTGACAAGTGGGCGGGTTATAAAATTTTGTTTGGCATAAATCTTTCTTTCTGATGAGCACAACTGAGATTGAAAATAAAAACAACAACAAATAACATTCTAAAAGCTTGTTCGGATATGACACGACAAGCCCTTACATTTTTTTAATGTTCAGATATGGAGTGTCAAACTGCATGGCTTATGTTAATGAACCAGCATTAATGCATCAACTCTCAAATAAAACTGATTTTTTTTTTTTTTTTGCAAAGTTGCGCAGACAAACTCATGACATCATATTTCATGATAACTTTTTAATTATTTGATTGGTCCTCCACTTTTGGCCACCGGGAAGCATAAATATGACTTTTGTCTTGGCTTTTTTTGCAAGGGATTGTTGCGTCATATATGAGCAAGCGTTAAGGGCCATGGATACATGGGACATTGATATGTTGGCAGGCACACATCCAGCATCACTCATTGGACTCACTGAAGGTTCTGAAGTCCTTTTGCTGAGAATATTGTGCCATATTTGCCACCAATTGCATGTAAAACTTGCCTGATAATCAAAAATGTAATTCATAGATAACAACAGACATGTATTAGATAAGAATGCAATCAGTGTTTATTGCATACATTTAGCAAGATATGGGTGAAGAAAAAATAAGAAACCTCATTAAATGCAGTGCGTAGATAATATTTCAAATTGGCGATTTGATTTGAGTTGTACATGTATGTTCATGACTCTGGCTTTTCGAAATTGTATGAATACATCCCTAGTCAACAAGGCAGACATGATTGTTTGACAGGCTCAAAAGTGGCAGAAATGAAGAAAAAATAGAATATGTGCTTATGAAAGACTTCGTAGTTTGGTTATCTGTCAGGGAATTTTTGATATTTTGTAGATGATTCTAGTTATTTTCCTGTAGATGGCTGACACAAATATGATGTAGAAGTATGAGGGATGTGTTCACATTGCTTTTAACAAAATTTCATCTGGTGACAAAACCCACTATCTTCAGCAAAACACAGTAGTGCATCAAGAAGGAATCTACAATTACAATGTAGACAGAGAAGGAAATTGTGAAAAATCATACAAATCCTTTTCCTTCTCTTGACGTTTAAATGACTTTTTTTTTAAAAGAATATCCAAAAATGGAAATTGTCATGGTTAAGCCTGTTTACTTCCTCCTTGTGACGTTTCAATTGAATTATTTCTGAGAATGTCTGAAGATGAAAAAAAAATTGTGGTTGATATTACTTCCAGCATCCATCAGACTACTTGTGAATTGTATGAATGAACTTCAGTATGTTGTTGTTGAATGCTTCTGTATTTATATGGAAAAGTCATTCATTTTTTTGAATGACATTTGGCAGATTGGGGTTGTTTTTGATGTTTTTTCACTGCATTGTTTTAATTGACTGTGATCCAAAGAACCACTGGCGCCAAAAATGATTAGAATTTAAAAACAACATTTCCATATCCAGCTAAAACCTATTAACAGGGGAATTGTAAGATATCAATAAAAACTGGAGTGATCAACTTCAGTACACATTAGGCATTTTATGGATGGTTTTGGAGTAGAAAGCAATCTGTAAACATGTCGTGCACTTAATTTGTTAATTCAGATGTGAGTCGTCTGTGCACAACACAGGTATTATTCTCACAGACTCGACTAGGGAAGCTGCATAATTTATGTCCAGATTGTGGCGTGTGAGCTATATTTGAAAACATGTTTATGGAAGTGTTGCCTCTGCGCATGGATTCGATGTAATATTCCAGGCAAATATTTGTTTGGTTGGGTTTGATCAAAGCACCGGCTTCCATGTTCACTAATTATGTTCCTCTCGTTCACAGAGGCAAACTAGGAAGGCTTTTAAGGTAACATGATACATGGAAGGACGTTCCTAATGTGGACTGGGCTCTCCATGTTGTTCGTTGTTTTTGCTTGATCAAAACAATTTTGTTGAGGTATTGTCGGTTGGTGTTAGATCATGCAGATAAGGTTTTTATTTTCAAGGCATTAGACACTCATGTTTTTCACCTGACCTGTTCAGAATTGCAAGGATGTTTACGTCCTAACTACAAGTATTAGTCAATGTACTGGATTCATTTCGCAGTGCTTTATCTATTCTCTTCACATGTTCCTGTTGTTTTATCAAACTCCAATGACAAGGTCATTTTTATCGTCACATTGCCTTTTGTTTTTGTGAGCTGAAGCTATTTTTCTGTTTATGTTCATAGTCTGCAATCACGAGTTTTGAACACCTATCCACGGTATGATTGAGAAAACACTTGCAACAGGATCTATTTCTGTGAAATAGATATGTGTTTTTAACTCCCAGAGGTTTAGCTGTAAACAACAACTCTTTATTGGCAACATTTGTGAATCATGCCAAGACTTGGTTGAGAGAACTTCTTGCTCTTAGACACCAGTGGAAAATCAGGCTGTTGGAATCGTCATCTTATGTATGATATTATGAGCTGTTTGAGACATTACTGGAAAATGTTGTTGGAATTGGAATCTTGCATTTGAAACTCTGTCAAATGTCACTGAGACCTGCTTACCTGCATGGTAAACATTGATAGGCTAGTCCGAAAGCTGGTCCAGGAGTTTGCAGAAATCAGGAACAATGCTTTACGACACAATTAAGATGGCACCCTCGTGCAAGCGCAAACGCTGCTGGTCAGCTAAACTTATCGCAGCCATCAACCACTGGAATAAAAAGTAAGCATATATAAAAGTACACTAAACCTGTGTATAAAGACCAACCCAGGGAGACAGTAGACTGAACACTATATACCAGTTGCTTTATATACAGGTTCTACGAGACTCCTTGGTAAAGGGCTGTAGAGATTTGTCCATATCAAAGATCAGACTTATATACTGGATATGTGCATGTCTGGCTCAATATTGTGGTTATTTTCTTTTGAAACATTTTAATGGTATT
Organism: Echinometra lucunter; assembly: GCA_029962745.1. Lineage (NCBI taxonomy): Eukaryota > Metazoa > Echinodermata > Echinoidea > Camarodonta > Echinometridae > Echinometra > Echinometra lucunter. The sequence continues at coordinate 29,457,901 of CM057152.1, forward strand.
TGAAATTGAGACATGACTATGCATAATGCATTCTTAATTTCTGATTTTATTTCACTGTGTTGTGGGGGGGGGGTGGGGATGTTCATTGGATGAAAGATAGGAGTTACATTCAGTTGATGTACAGATGTACACTGTATGTTAAGGTGGACGGGGTGCCTGCGCATTATAATATGGAAGGGAATACATTTTACATAAGATGGAGGCCCTACCCCCTTTCAACATGTACATTGTAAAACTTGGTTAGAAGAATACGAGAATTTTCATTTAGGCTAGATGTGTGAAATTTACTTTTTTAGATGACATTGACATGTTTGAAAATCTGATTTTATTATTCTATTCTGAGGCTTACTATACCTGTAGCTATTTTGACTTCATGTTCGTCTGCATACCAAAGTGAGCTTATGAATTGAACCTGTGTCTGGTGTCCTTCGCAGAGTGACAAAAACAAGTACACCTGTGCCATGTATTATTGATTTGTTTGGCCAGCACACCAATCTAGGCTCCATGTTTCCTATAAATGTTGGGGGGTTTTGTCCCTGTTCATACTAGCAAAAACTTACATGTGATCTGTAACATAATCAAAAGCTATACAGTAGGTAATTGATTGAATTTGTTCAAAAGTTATGTTTTGAAGCACATGTTAAAACAGAGGGTAGAATATCACTTTGGATGAAAACTTGATAAACAGTCCGGATAGATCGCTGTGTAAGCAATCCTATTAAAAAAATATCAAGTAGGCAAGGCATACTTACAGCCTTTATGGTGTCACTTCGATTATAACTGATATGGCCAACTAGCTATAAGTTCTTGAGCTTGGACAATGTGACTTACAATGTAGCTGGCTCTGAATGTAACATGGTGTACTGGATAAGGGGATCTCCCCATAAATAGAATTCCTACTTCATATTGAAGCCCTGCTTTTTATTGATTGTGTAGATGAATTTCATATAAATTGTATGAATGCCCTTTGGAGAGGGAAAACTGAACTTGATAACAGGTACATGTATGCTGCCTCCACCAGGTGAACTCCTCTGTGAGTCATTAAATGTGGCCACTGGGGATCAGATGTGATATATTTAGAATGGTGGGGGGGGGGGGCCCTTGGGGTAAAATAGGTGGCAAAGGGGAGGGGTGGCTACAAAGTGACAGTCCTATGGTAAATTTATTGACTCCTGAGGGATGATTATTACTTGGAGCAAATTGAATCAAGTTTGAGTTGAGTGTATTAATAATAAGTGTAATTTTTTTTTTTTTTTGGTGGGGGGGGGGGGGGGGCATTGATGGGCTTTTTTTCTTTTTACACATTATCAAATAAAACTATCACCATGTCTTCCAGACTTGATATAAATGGTATCTACTGAATTATTTTGTTTGAAAGAGTGTAATACTGACTGATTAAAAAATGTATAATTATGAGGAAAGCAAGCACTTCAATTTTCCTCACCTATTTTTGAAGGTGCTGTAGCACATCTACCTTCCTTTCTTATCAACTTCAGAATTGATTTGGAGGATTCTTGGCTTACAAATATTTCAGCAGGAAGTCACCTTTATATAAGAATAAAACTTATCTACTTAATAGAAAGTTTTTTGTGTTTTTATGCCTCCACCCACTGTAGGTGGGTGCCGGAGGCATTATGTTTTCGGGTCGTCCGTCCGTCTGTCCCGTTTTCGTTCTCGCGATAACTTAAGAACCCTTTGACGGATCAACTTCAAACTTGGCTCGTGTATGCATATGGGAGGGACAATGATCTGATTCGATTTTGGGGTCTCAAGGTCAAAGGTCAAAGGTCATAGAGGTCATTATGTGCATAGAAATGGTTCGTTCTCACGATAACTACACAACCATTTGATGGATCAACTTCAAACTTGGCTCATGTATGCATATGGGAGGGACAATGATCTGAGTAGATTTTGGGGTCTCAAGGTCAAAGGTCATAGAGGTCATTATGTACATAGAAATGGTTTATTATCGCAATAACTCATTAACCATTTGGTGGATCAACTTCAAACTTGGTTCATGTATGCATATGGAAGGGACAATGATCTGATTAGATTTTGGGGTCTCAAGGTAAAAGGTCAAAGGTCATTATATACATGAAACTTGCTTGTTCTTGCAATAAATCAACAACTCTGACAGTTCAACTTCAAACTTGGCTCATGTATGCATATGGAATGGGCAGTGGTCTCATGGGATTTGAGGGTCACAGGTCAAAGTTCAAGGTCAAAGATGTCATTGTATAAATGTATTAATGTGCCATATATTTCTGATCTGGCAATGGCGGAGGCATGAATTTCGACCGTGCGCAGTCGAGTATTCATCTAGTTTTTTTCTTGATTGCTCTTAGGTATTGAAATGGGGAGAGGAGGGGACTTTTTAGTGTTAGTGTTGTTGATAATGTGTGTTTTTTAGTATCCTTCATTTCCTCAGAGTCCCACAGTCACATTGTGATGGTAAACAGAGCATGCATGGGCTTTAGTGAACTATGTAAGCATAACATACCTGTTTTTCCTACTGCAATAAAAAAAGAAATAGTTCTTCAATATAAAGTTCCGTGCAGGATACAAGTTTTTACATTCTTTTGTGAGTGCATGTTACAAGAAATGCAAGATCAAATCATTTTTCTCTTCTTCCTCTTCTTCCTCTTCTTCTTCTTTTTCTTTCTCTTCTTATCCTACTCCCGTCCTTCTAAGTACTCTTCTTTCTTCTTCTCCTCTTTCTCATTCTCCTCCCTCTCTTCCTTATTCTCTCCATATTTCTCCTCTTCCTATCCTCCTACCCCTTTTTTCATTTACTCTTCTTTTTCTTCTCCTTCTTCTCTTCCTTATTCTCTTCATATTCCTCCACTTCCCCCTCTTCCTCCTTGTTTTCTTTAAGAACACCAGGACCCATAGTCAATTGCAATATTGTGAAATTGAAACTACGAACAGAAGTAACAAAATGGGCATTATCAATGAAGGTCATTGGTATATTATAGATAAGGAAGTGAGGGAAGGAGAGATAGAAATATGTTTGTAGGATTTCTGTGCACTTTTGACTTTGTAGTGTTTGTTTATCTTTCCAATTAGGGGGAAAATCCCTGAAGTCTCCCCACATATGGTATTATCACATTTCAGCTGGATTGATGAGTTTGAAAGGAACATCTGTCCTCTGTTCTTTATCTGCCTATTGAAGCCAACCAGGAAACAACTGTTTCTGCTATTTTTTGTAGAATTCTGAATGAGTACCTGTAGGCCTATATGTGAGGGGAGGGGGGAGGGAGGGACGGAGTGGAATGGGGAATGGCACTACTCATATCGGAAAAAAAAAAGATCAGCAATATAACGCCAACCAGGAAACAACTATTTCGGCCTTTTTTCCTTTCTTTTACAATTCTGAATGTGTACCTGTAAAGGCGTTAAGGGGGGGGGGGATGGACAGTGGGGAACAGTAATATTCTAAATGAAAAAAACAAAAAATTAGATACAGTGTATTGTATATTTTTGGATGCTTCGTTTGTTACCATATAGCATTTGTTCTTTATGCAGTGTTCGTGTATTTGTACTGGATAGTGCTATTTACGGTATCACTGTATTTGCATTTTTTCTGGGATTATATTTACACAGCATTGTACTTTGTATTTGCTTTTTAAGAGGAAGATGGATAGGTTTCCTCCGTGTATGTGACCTCTGAAGTGTCAAAATATGTGGCTGGTTAAGATAGGAAAATAAACGTCCTCCTAAATATAACCCATCATTTACCACAAAATTCACACCTCACCTTTTGAATGTGAATACAAGGGTTAAGATACTTAATGAACTTGAAAATTAGATAATCCTTGAATAGTTTAATAGAAAAGTTTGGAAAAGTCCATTGTGTCCAGAAAGGCCTTAATTTGGTTCAGAAACTGTTAACTCTCTGAAACCAGGGGAGCGTTTCATGAAGAGTTTTATCAGTGATTTTCACTGACAACTGTTATAAGCTACTGAAAATCCTCTCATCTGATTGGCTGAGAGAAAATAAGTCAGTGAAAATCACTGACAAGACTCTTCATGAAATGCTTCCAAGGCTAGATTCTATGGAAAATGTGTATTTTATTGAAATCAAATCATAATTGTCAGGTTGAAGGTATATCAAAAGATATATTATTGCGTGTCTGAAACTATACTTTCTAAGTGTTTATCAGTGTTTTCAGTTTTAGTTTCAGTTATAAGAAAAAAACTGCTTTACAATATTGTATTTGTATGTAAGCTTACATATTTATATGTTTTCCTGGAATTGAAATACAGTGTGTTTTACAGCATTGTATTTGTATGTAAGCTTACATATTTATATGTTTTCCTGGAATTGAAATACAGTGTGTTTTACAGCTTTCACATGAAAGGTAAGCATATGGTCCAGATGATATTATCACCTTAGAAATAAAATTGCCAAAATATTCCATTTTTTTCTTGAAATGCCTATATTAAGGATCTGTCAAGATTTTTCCCGTGTTTCTTACATTTTTGGTTTTTGTCTTCAGTGAGTTGTAATGTATGTCCTTTAATTCCTCAGAGATTGCAGTTCTTTATGTATGCTTCTGAGTTTTACGTCTAATATTGAATTGATCATGGTTTTAATTATTATTTTATCCCCAACACCATTTGTGTACAGAATCCTGGTTGGTAGCCTTACAACGAGTAGATCAATTTAGTATTGAAACATCCACATGTTTGAATTCTTTTTTCTCCCAATCTCTACTCATTACTCTCTGTGTATGGAAACATATTTTCTGGCATTAACATTGAACTGACAATGTCTTTGGTTGTTTTTGTTTTTGTTTTCTTTCCTCCTTCTCCATGTCCCCACTTATTACTTTCCATGTAGGGAATCTTGGGTACTAGCATTACAAAGAGTAGCAGATTCATTGCAGCGGCAGGAGAAAGAGAAACAGGAGAAAGAGAACCAAGAGGCTAATGCAGCCAATGGAGGTAAAAATGGCAGCAACTCATCAGCCAATGATGCTGCAAGACATAAAGTGGTAAGTCCCCTGCCCCCCCCCCCCCCCTTCCTCCCCCACCCTTCTAAGGCTTTACAATCTTTCTATGAATGTGTTTCGTAAGCATCTGTTAATTAAGATACATTATGCTTACTTTGAATTTGCAAGATGCCAAAAGTTTACTTGACGTCACCATACGTACATGTACACTGAAAAGCCTACACATATATCCTCACTTGGGACTATGATCTCTTTTGTTTGTAACTCGCAGCTCCATTTTCTTAATTTTTCTCTACGTTATTAAGGTCTTATCCATTTTCAGACTTGTTTTGCCGATGTTTGAAATTCAATTTATAATCACATCAGGGTGGTTGATTTTGTAATACTATTAGGAAATGAAGTTGCATTTAACCAAGGAAAAATAGAAGAGAAAAAATTTATTTGCGATTAGTTTCTGTCAGATCCATAAATATTAATGAGCTCAAGACGTAGCAAAGATTACATCTGATAACGATGTTTACATGTCAAGTACTCTGTCATCTTGTAAAAGGAATGTAGGTTTTCACAAGCAGAAAACAATCTTTGTTGTGGTACCACCTCTAGGTGTTTGCGTCATAGCTCTTGCCACTGGTGATAAACATCTGTATATTTTTTTTTTATCTGTTGGGTGATTTCACGAAAAGCGTCAGGTAGGATGTCATTTAGCTCTCAGTATCCCAAAGCTACGGCTCTCTAATTTTTTTGAGTATGCATGTCAATCAGTTGGTTTGGGGGGGGGGGGGGGGGAAGGATACTTCTGTTATGCACAGCTGTGATGTTGATTGCTGATGACAATGTTTTGGTGAGCTCGTTCATCCTAGCAAAAAGTCGGTGTCCCATTAATCTATTAATTGATTTATTAGCAATTAATAATTGTTTGGTTTTTTTTGTATGGAATGGCCCTTTAACCTGTTAACTTTCTCAAATTCCCATCGATGTAATACAGGGACCGCCATACTCCCATACGCAACAGGTTAAACAGTGGTGGATCTAGGTGGGGGTGAGAGAGATGCGCACCCCCTCTGTTTTTCGAGAATCACACATTGAACATACATGTTAATATGGCTATATCTAAGAAAACTTTTATCGGCACCCCCTCTATTTTCAAATTTGCCGTTTGTGCCCCCTCTATATCCAAATCCCGGATCTACAGCTGGGTTAAATGGGATTCTTCTGAAGAAGAATTATTAAAATTTGCTGAAGATTTGATGCCAGTCAAGCAAATAATGACATGCATAGACCATAAGCTATGATGGCACAGTGAGGTCAGAAGTAAGTGTCCCAACACATACGTCCATGTTATCAGTATCAAAAGCTGATATTGGATAATTTAGGATACATGCAATTGGGAGAATTTTTGAATAAGTGCATAAAAGACTTCAGTTTTTACAGAACACGTTCACTGCAATCATCACATCTGCTAAGAGACAGAAAGCATCAACCCTGTTTTAAATCATGTGAGTAATTGCTCATTTGAATCTCATCCAGTGACATGCTATTTTTTTTTTTTTTTAAATAATTTGTCCCCTTCCCGCAGACAATGGACGATTTTGAGCTGCTGAAGTGTCTAGGGAAAGGTACCTTTGGCAAGGTGATACAGGTCCGAGAGAAAAAGACGGGCGAGCTATTCGCTATCAAGGTTCTCAAGAAAGAAGTTATTGTACAAAAGGTTAGTACCCCTCTTCACAATTTTACACAGCAGGGCCTCATATTGAGTGTCAGTTATTGAGTGTCAATTACTCGTAAAGGAAAAGCCTTTGCAGCATGAATTGTAAATGATCGCCATTTTCAGGGCAAGAACTTTTGCAAACTGCCAAAACTCAGTGTTGTGCCAGTTGTAATATGAATGTATCTTGGCATGAAATATTCATTTGACTTGCACATTTACAAATATGAAATGTGTGCTAAAGTGCGTGGTTTTATCATGATCTGCATAGGTTGCAAGGAGGATGTATCTGTCTGTCTATATGTTTGTTTTTGTTTGGAATTGCAATTAAAATGTACCAACCCCCTGTAAAAATACTTTGTTTATACCTAATACCTGTGAAATACCCCCCCCCCCCTTCTACCCACCAATAACAACAACAAAAATTTACTCAGTATTCTAGGGGTTAACGGTTAAAGAGTTTGAAGAAAATAAAGGATGAAATAAGACACACAATTACGGCCTTTACGGAATTGATGGCTGTCTGATTCTGGTAAACCCTAATTTCTGCCCACGCATGTGCATATGTCGACTTGTCTACCTCACTAGTCACTTTAATGCTAATTGAGCGTACATTTGCACTCGCAGTATGTGTTAGTAGATTATTTAAAGCTCGTATTTTGAATATAGTCAAGTGATATTTAATCCCTATCATACAGAGCATAATGTCTTCGTTTGGTGATTGCCACACTTTAACATTAAGATTCAATGTTTAGAGACAAGACCAAGGATGATGTTGATGGCCAGATATATCGAAAAAAAAAAAAAATTAAATAATAACTCATTTATTGTTAGGATCAGTGGCAAACATGTAGATACAGCAAGAAGATTCATACAGCAAAGACTGCAAAAAATTACCGAGTATGTTGGTGATTTCCATTCTATTAAGACTTTGTATAGTAATGTTTTTGTGACCATTAGTAAATGCTATTAACATACAGTGTATGCTGCTGGTGTCTTTTAGTAGAGGTTCATGAGTACATGTTGATCATTATTGAAGTAAGTGAAAGATGAGAATTGAAATAGGCAATTATTCCTGGAACCTTTTAAGGGGAAAGTAATACTGATCAGTAGCCCACACATTGGAGAAATTCCCAAGCTGCTTGTAAAGGAATGAAGTATCCTCCATGTCCTAATTAGAGGCTTACAGGAATCCATTAGAAGGGTATTTGTAGAGTTGAAATGATCTGTGGAATGATTTTTCTTGTAGCATGCATTTCAGATAAGGCTTCTATTAGCAGCTTTTTGAAACTGCCACAACATATTTCAGAACCACACATTCAAAGATCATGTACATTTTTTTGCCCTTTCTGGGGATAATGCCTTTAATGCATCGGAGAGTGTATGAAGTGTCAGAAAAGGAACTGCCCTTATGCCTGTTCACACATGACGTGGAAAGCCCTGATGGTTTTAGTTTCAGTGTAAATGAATAACAAGTAGAGATGAAAAAAGAGTAGCTTTTTTTAACAAAGGTCCCATGCATCCTAACTAGTATATATTGTAAGATACAGTACTTAGAACTTAGAATTTGAAAAGGAAAAAAAAAAATGAATGCATCAGTTAACCATATCATATGTGAACTAGCCTTTGGTTAATTCCATCTTGGTCAAGAGCTTACATACTGCATGTGATGAATGTTGCATGGATGACCTGTACCAGAAAGGGGACACATAATGAATGACTTACTTAAAGCATATTGTTTTCAGGCCATCATATAATGCATGGTGGTCATAATCTTTTACGAGGCAGCACTACATGTGGTGCTGTCGTGTACTTGTATGAAGTCAATGTTACAGACAAACTTGCAATCAGAGGGTGTCTTATAAAAAAGTGGAAGGTGCATTTACTCTGAAAATTCTGACAAGGTATGGAATCATTTTCATTGAAACTCTGAGGATAAGATGGTTGACTCATACACTAGGCTTGGTATGAATTACCATTACAGTTCACTGCCAAAGAGTATTCAGGGTTTTATCTGGTGCCCATCTCCCCCTCACACCCCCACCCTCTAGCCCACCCCAACCCTCTTCAAGGATTTAAAAAGAAAAAAAAAACAACTAGTTATTTCTAGGCTTGATCTTGCAGATGTGGGATTCCCTGGTCCATATGACGAGTGTCGTAAGAACTATGGAGACACCCTACTAAATAATGAGTCCCTTCCGCTTTCAAATTGGCCACACTTGCTTAGTGCTTCCTGTTTATCAGTGGGCCCGGCTTCCCTCATTCCTGAGCCATTCCTAGATTTTTTTTTTTTCCTGCAGCATTCTAATCTCCCACTGTTTCTCTTTTTTTTTCTTTTCTTTTCTCACAGGATGAAGTAGCACACACATTGACAGAGAACAGAGTGTTACAAAAGACTAGTCACCCCTTTTTAACGGTAAATTGCTTTTGTATTTATTGCAAGACGGCTATCTCAGTGGGGTTTTTTCTTGTTTATTTCTTGTTGTGTTGCAAGAATACTGTTTTAGTAAAATGGTCAAACCAAACAATACAATTACATGAGAGCTGAACAGGTATAATGATACAAAAGTGGTGATGTTCCTGAAGATGTACAGTCAACCTGCCTCTTAACACCACCATTTTGTTTCTCATTGAGAACTGTAGTAACTGACACTTTCATGGAAAGCCCACCTGCCTCTTAATATTACTCCTTCGCGTTATCCTTCAGTGGTCTTTATATAGGTTTCACAGTGTATAGTATCCTTATATGGAAGTATCCCAGACACCTTGGTGATTGTGTTAACACCTTGGTCATGCCAACGTTTCCCTTTAATCTGACGTTTCCCCCTTTCCCTACTCTGAGAGTACCACTATGAATCCACGTGGTGAATGAGTGGGCATGACTCACTGAATTACGCTGTCACTGAAAAAAAAACAAGGTTGGCAAATACACTTCCCACTGCTGCAGGAAGAAAGCCGACTGTATGAGGACAAAATGTGTTTTCCATTTTCGATGATTTCAGTCAGGTTAAAGAAAAGGAAACCCTCTTCTTCACTCAAGGGAGATAGGCAAAAGTAATAACAGCCATTATATCCCAACTCAAATATTTGTTAGATTGTGTGTGGAAGGATGTAAAATGGTAGTAGGCATTCAATCGTTAACCAGCAAACTTATTCTGTATTCAAAATCATTTTTAGCTAAATTTTACAAGTTAAATGATACTTGATTTACTTAAGAATTTTTTTTTTTTTAAAGAAAAAAATTCTGTGTGACTAATAGGCTGCTGACTAAACTTAACTGAATAAAAAAAAGATTTGTCCATTTTTAGAAGGTTATGGATGGATATAGTGATTGCCATCTTAACACAAGGATTAAATTTCATTGTAGCTATTTCAGGAAAGTACTTTAGTAGCTTCATAGTTTGTAGACACAGACTTGTGTAACTTTTTACTCAGCAGGTTAAAATTGTCTTGTGTGAACTTCACTGCACTTTCTTTCAAATTCAGATCAAGGCCAGATCATGTAGAGAGTGTGTGGGTTTGATGAATAAGATACAGAAAAGTCATGGGCTCAACACTTACACGCACCAAGAACACACAGGGGCTCAGATTTAAGTTCCACCTTAATTTGGTATTTTTAACATGGAGTTCATGCACGCATACCCCCCAAAATGTCATTCCTGGGGAGCGTTTCATCGAGTGTCTTGTCAGTCAGTTTTACCGACAACTGTTATAAGCTACTGAAATCCTCGCATCTGATTGGCCAGAGCAAATTTGTCAGTAAAAATCACTGACAAGACACTTCATGAAATGCCCCCCAGAACCTCTTTGAAAAGAGCTAGTGTAGATCCCCAGATTTATATCAAATCTTTGTTGTTGTTGTTGTTCCTCCTTCAGTCCCTGAAGTATTCGTTCCAGACATCAGATAGACTCTGCTTTGTAATGGAATACGTTAACGGAGGTGAACTCTTCTTCCACTTATCACGAGAGAGGCTCTTTACAGAGGAGAGGACGCGGTTCTATGGTGCTGAGATCGTCTCCGCTCTCTCGTACCTTCACGCCCAGGATGTCATCTACAGGGATCTTAAGGTAAGATTGATGGTTCAGGTTAAAACATGGCCTATGGAATGGGATAGTCCCTGTATAAAACCTATGGGAATTAGAAAATATCCCTTGGTTACCTGGTTAGATGTCTTTGGTCACTGGGTGCTGGGATCGTCTCCGCTCTCTCGTACCTTCATGCCCAGGATGTCATCTACAGGAATCTTAAGGTAAGACTGATGTCAGGTTAACCTATGGCCTAAGGGAATGGGGTAGTCCCTGTATAAAGCCCATGGGAATTAGAGGATATCCTCTGGTTACCTGGTTAGATGTCTTTGGTCACTGGGTGCTGGGATCGTCTCCATGCTCTCTTACTTTCATGACCAGGATGTCATCTACAAGGATCTTAAGGTAAGACTGATGTTCAGGTTAGCCCATGGCTTAGATGGGAATTGGATCGTCCCTGTATAAAGCCTATGGGAATTAGAAAATGTCCTGTGGTTACCTGGTTAGATGTCTTTCGTCACTGGGTGCTGAGCTTGTCTCTGCTCTCTCTTACCTTCAAGCCCAGGATGTCATCTACAGGGATCTTAAGACTGATGTTCAGGTCAACCCATGGCCTACTGAATTGGATAGTCTTTGTGTAATGCCTATAGGGATTAGAGAATCCTCTGGTTACCTAGTTAGATGTCTTTGATCACTGGGAAACATGCAAAGGGACCAGTGAGCAGCAACCAGAAAATATATTACCTGATGATATCTTCCCTGAAACACTATATGGGACCTTCATATAGTTAGCCACAAAGGCCTGTTCAAATATGGGGGGGGGGGGGGGGAACCATAGGGGTTTTTGAACGCATTTTATAACACCAAGTGAATGAATGCGAGACATTTGAAGCGCAGTCCTTTGTTGCATCATTGCCATTCATTTTGTACACAAAAATATGCCTTAAAAAAAAAACCTGCGGTTTTCCCCTCATATCTGAACAAGCCATAATAGAGCATAAGTGTTTGTTCACATAAGCCACGGTCAACCTCAAAAAGAAAAAAAGGTTGTGAAGCACGTTGCATTTGACGTTTCTAATTTTTTCTTGGCACACAGATGAGAACACATAGGACGTTTGTTGCATCACACATTTTCACTTACCATTCTAAATACACAGAAAAAGCTGCCTCAGTTTTTTCACAATTTACTGGGGCATGTGTCAATAAGCCTAACAGGAGAGAAAGTTTTTAATATATCAACAGGCCTCAAAGTGTGCTCAATGATTTGGATGTTGTGTGATGCAGAAATGTGAATTGCTCTATTCTTAAAGCAGTTGATTTTTCCCATAATGTGTTTTTTTTGTTTGCTTGTTGTTCTTTGGGGGGAGTGTTGTTTTTGTTTTTGTTTGTGCTTGTTCGTTTTTTTATGGTGGTTTAATAAGTTATGTGCGCAACCAGTCTCCCGGCATCAATGTCAGGTAGTAAAGATTCTTTCATAATGACAAAAGCATCAGACCAAAATGACTAGAACACCACCAAAGACATTTTTTTTGGGTCCTCCCTTCTTTACCAGCAGATTCTAGAACATCAGCACATTATAAGACAGCAGACGACAGTATGTTTTGTAACAAGTTTATTGCTTTATTCAATATTATGTTCCCTGTGACTTTCACACAGCGGATTTGCTTTCAAGGTCAAGGTTGTGTATGTAAATGTACATATTACGATGTAATCATGTAAAGCCTCTTTAAAGTTTTATTATCTTGAAAGATTGAAAACTCTTCTGTTGCTTGATCTCGTTTCATTAAAATCGTAAAAATCTTGGATATCAGATACACCCACATATCTTTTTGCAGGTTGTGTTAAAAAAAAATCGTTTCATAACAGATTTTTTTTTTTTTTTTTGTTTAAAGTTCATTGAGTATTTTCATAACATTTCTCGTAAACACTCCCTGCGGAGATGTAAACAAATGCAAGTGCAATTAATCTTTAAAGGATTAGGGAAGGTTTTTAGATTCTGAGAAATAGCATAATTATGCGATTAAGTTTGCATGTTGGTCGATAGTCTGTGTCAAAATATACTATAAAAACATTCGTTACTGTCATTTTGTGTAAATTAAGGCTTTTCTAAAGTGAAGACATGAAAGCAATTTTTATTTTTTTAAAAAGAGTATTGTACCTAACTACCAGAAATAATCCTCTTAGAATTTATATTGTGGTTTCCCCGAGGCAAATGGCATGTTATTAAAGAAGTGCATGGCTCAGAAATAGAACAAATAACCATCTGTAATGATCGATTTGCTTGCTTCCACTTATCTTATATCTTATCTTATATCTATCTTGACATATAATGAAGAAAACAACTTTCTTATATTTATTATTTTTTTATATTCTCTTTGAACTTTATAATGGAATGCCATTTGGTTTCGATAGTACAATTTCTTGCAGCAATTGGAATTCATAATTGTTTACTTGCAGTGAATTGTTTTTGTCCAGATGGCATTTGACTTTTACCAAAATGGCACACTTGTGACAGTAATGACCTTTAAGAACAGCTTTTTTTTTTTTTTAAAGGGAAAGGAAAAGAAATAGTGTGTGTTCTTAAAACTTATGAATTCACATATTTTGTTTGTTTTTTGTTGCTGTTTTTTTTGGGGGGAGGAAGATCATTTGGCTCATTTGTTTGTGATGGTATCTATGGCTTTAGATTGATTTATTAGAAATATGAGAAATATTTTTTATCATATTTATTGACTTGCGAAAGTGCATATTGAACTTTTCCCGACCTATTGATGATTTTTGTATCAACTGTAGTGATTTTTTTTCTTCATTTGAGATCATGTCCATTATTACAAGTGATTTAGTTTCACAACCATGTCAAAATAGTGAACAGTGCCTTTAATCATAATAAACATCACTGCACTGAACTGAAGAGGATAATGACATTTCAGAACAGCAAAGAGTTTATGAAACATTATAGAAATTACTGTGGGTAGTTAATGTTTCTTCTTTAAGAGCATCGTCTAGGTAATAGATGACATTCAAGACCAGTGGAAGTACATGTAATTTTTGTTCTTGTGTTTTAGTGTCTCTTTTAGCTCTTGCTGTGAAACTGGAATTAGATCAAGTAATATTGATTACTGATAACAAACAAGTTTGATGTAGAAGAGTAGGTATGAAATTAATAATATCACTGGGAAAAAGAAACACCCACATAATTAACATGGCTACTTTTTGAATACGAGTTATCATGAAGTATGAGCACCTATCATTTTTCTATTAGTAGAATTTTCCCAGCGATTGCATTTTTATTTGGAAAAAAAGGAAAAGAGCAGAAACAACAATCTTTTTCTCTCTCTCTCTCTCTCCACTGACTTCTACGGTGGAAACAACAAATAGACAATTGCAGTTATGTGTACATCTTTGTCTTTATTTTTTCTTTTTTCTTTTCTCTTTTGGTTCAGAACCATAGTGGTAATTGATTTTTCGGAATAAATGGAGGAGTCCTATTATTACTTTAACTGCATGTTTTTAGCTATTCCAATTTAATGAATTTCTATTTTAGATCTTTTTATAACTGGCGTTTGCACTTTTGAATAGTAATTTTAACCGTACCTGTTTGTCAAGTGTTTAGATATGACCACAATCCTGCAAATATGATTTGTTATCTAATAAAGAAGTCTTTTAGTGAAGTGTAGGGTTATCCTCAGGCAGGGTGCACCATGAAATTACATCTCGTTGTTTCAAAGAAGTCTTTTTGGGAAGTGTTACGTTATCCTCCCCCTCAGGCAGGGTGCACCATGAAACCACATTGTGTTTTATTTCTGTCTTTAACTTTGTCACATTTGGAGAATCTTCTGATAAATACAGGTCCCACTGGTCTATCTGAAAATTATGTCACTTTTTCTCTATATATTTTTGTTTGTATTCAAAGTTGGAGAACCTCCTGTTAGATAGGCTTACTTCGAACCATCGGGTGATCGCGTCGGGCCGTGTAATCGCGTAACCCGACCTTTCGTGAAAACAGCCCCCTGATGTACGAAAGGTCGGGTAAATCGTGTGGTAAAAATTCGATTTTTAGCAATTGTGGTCATTGACATAAGACTAATCTTTTACGCGAATATTCGTGAGAAAACTACCTTCAAATGACGAAGTATCGGGTAAAAAAATAAATTTTGATATTAACCCATTTATGATATGCAAGTACTTCAGTTTCATTATAATTAGGTTCCAATCTGTCGAATTTTTACGTATTAACAGACTTCAATTGAAATGCCAAATATATATCTTTTCTTTACAATCACTGATCATGGCGGGGGGGGGGGGGGGGGGGGGGGGGGGGGGGGGGGGGGGGGGGGGGGGGGGGGGGGGGGGCTAATCACGTGCGATGATAAAATTTGGGTGAATGCGTGGGAAGACCTATACCCAGGGGCGTAGACAGCGGGGGGGGGGGGGGGGGGGGGGGATGAGGGGTATGCATCCCCCCACCTCACAAGGTGGGGGGGATGACATGTACAATCATCCCCCCCCCCCAGGTTTTAGGGAAGGTTGTTTGCTTACAATTAAACTGAATTAACATGTTTAGAAATGATAGGAACAGCAATAATAAGAATAACAATTATTATAACAACAACAACAATAATAATAATTATAATAATAATAATTAGTAATGCATTATCATTATCATGCTTATGATAATAATGATAGTTATCATCATCATCATCGTTAATGTGACTGAAATGACGATTACTATCATAACTATATCGATCATTGGGGGTGTGTGGGTGCATGGCCGTACGCAGCGGGGAGGGGGGACAGGGGGGGACAGTTTGAAAACTTACATTTTTTACTGAAAATTTTCACAAAATTCAACAAAAGTGTTCACCAAATCCTTCAATTTCATTTTCAAAAATGCAAAAGCGCCTCCGTGACAAGCATGGTCGCTTCGCTCCCTCACTTTCGAGTTTCTTCAAAAATTTTTACGCATCTTGCCCCCCAGGAAAAATTTCTGCGTACAGCCCTGTGTGTGTGTGTGTGTGCGTGTGTGTTATCTGTATACAAAATTGATCCTCGATTTCTCGTGAATGGCAAATTATCCCCCCAGGTGTAAGAACCTGTCTACGCCACTGCCTATACCAAAGAATTTTTAAAATCAATATCCATAAAGGTATATGGCTTGTAGATGTACGACCTTGATCTTCAAAAGATAATGCACTTTGAAAATCTGATAAATTTAATCAACACAAAACACGTATACATTGCAATTATCTCCTCCACAAACTCTCCACTGCTCCATCCTTTCCCATTCTCTGCCCCCCCCCCCTCTCTCTCTATCTCTCTCTCGGACACCCTCGAATTTTCATCAAATAATCTCGCCCGAATTGATTTTTCATCTCTTTCTTCCTGTATCTATCTCTGTCTCTCTTTCCAACCCTTTCCATCTCTCTTGAACACACCCTCTTGGTTGCTTCATTTTTCACCAACCCCCATATTCATTTCATAAGAGGGGGCTTCAGTATTTTCTTATTTGTGCATGTATACATGTATTACAATTATCACATTCTTTTAAAAATTGCTGGGGATTACACAATCAATATCAAAGTACACTTGTAGTAAAAAAAAAAATGGATTTGCTATGTAATGATTATTTTTCTGCATGGTGATTACAGTAATGTACATGTTAAAATAGGTTCATTCCGATAAAAAAGGGAGCTAAATCAGCCTTCATTCATCACTTAAAAGTATAATATATTTTTTTCATATTACTCCGAACAATTTTTAAAAATCATATACTCTGTTCACAACTTGCAACAAAATAGAATAGACTATAGAGTTTTACATCACTACCATTCAAATGTTAGTAATTCAAATTGCCAACCTGTAGCAAGGCCCAATGGAATCCTTTTCTACTATAAATAATACTTGTAAATAAATCATTAACAGAGCTCATAGTCAGATGTTGTGTACAACTCAGGAAGAATGAGCTATTCCACATCCCTTTAGAAGAAATTAATAAAATTAATTAAAATGCAACTGAAAACAGTAATTTTGAAACTTACATACTCATCATTCAATTCAAATTACTAGTACACTGTACTGAATTTATGAATTTTCAAATCCTCAAATGAAACAATAATCTGCTGTAAGAGTTTCAAATAATTCGCACACACCTATGGGGAGGGGTTTAGGTAAAAAAAAATATTGCAATTATTTGTTTTGTAACTTTGTTTAATGACATTGTAAAAAATTTTGTATGTCAATAATAATCCAAAATTGTTGATTGCATATCAATAAATTTGAACTGAATTGAATTGTGGGTTGGGCTACTGCTCCCGTCCTCCTGGGGGGGGGGGGGGGGGTCACTTCCATTGAAGAGTGGACAGCATCCGCGAGAAAAAAAACGCGGAAAAAGGTTATTTTTTCAGGGGTAGGCGCGGAACGCGAATAGAGTGTCAAAAACGCCAAAAATTGAAAAAAAGCCCCCTAAATCACGATAATCTAAAACACAAAAAGGGTATGTAATTTGCACCGACTGCGGGACCGACTGTAACAAGACCCGTGCCACGGAAAATCCTATAAAGCCTGTGTAAAACATAATGAGACAGTGAATCATCTCGAGATAAAAACGGCTCCAAACTTCCAATGGACCCCACTATCACTCTCAAGGTATGAAAATAGGAATATCCTCGTTTAGGGTATAGGGTGTGCAAATCTGGGACATCTGCACAAAATCCGTGTTTAGGGTGTCCTAGGGGCCTGTCCTTGAATCCTCGTTTAGGGTGCCTTTTTAAGGACGATTCTCGTGGATGCTGTCCACTCTTCTATGGAAGTGACCCCCCCCCCCCCCCGGGCCCATCCCCCCCTTCCCCCCCCCCCCCCCTGCTGCGTACAGGGCCATGACTCCTCACTCATTGAGAGACAGATCTCCAAAGCAGGGGTCCAGTGCAATGAAGAGTAGAAGCTGAATTCTTTCTGTTAAAGAAAACAAGATGAGATTGAAAATTAACTTGAATTGGGATAAATGCAAAGTACATGTACAAATTATGGACAGTAGGAGCACTAAATACTTACCTTTGCAGACCAAGGTTTATAAATCATTTTAGTTTATTTCACAGAACTCAAAATACAATTGAAATTTATACAACAGAAATTTAGAACAATACACACATTGAACAATAAATATTGCAACTTGAAATTTAATAATAAAAAACAAACTTGCAAATGAAATGAGAGGAAATCAGAAAACAAAATATAGTTTCTGCTTGTATAGCAAAAATGAACAAGTAAAGCTGAACAATTATTTAGCTTTAACTAAGCAATACATTTCTTAATGAAGTGTAAGCAAGAAATGTTGGTGAGATATTTTGATCCTGGTGCCCATGAAACTCAAGGAAGAAAAATATTCATCATGCCAGACTGATGAAATTTTCAAAGGAGACAATAATAATAATAAAAAAATGTTACAAATGAATTAAAGAATGGGTGTATTTGCAACCAAGGCCAATGGCCTTGTAAATTATGCTAAACCCTGGCTGAATATTGACATACCTGTACATGTAGCAACCTTATTAAATTCATGCAGAATTCACTTACCTTCCATAACTGGAGTGGTAGACTAACTCATTTCTTGCAGAAACTTTCTTTAGTCTCAGTCAACAAGCAATCATCACCTACATCTCCAACATGATGTGGATGCAGACATAAATGCAGTTTCAACCTAGGCATGTTCAATCTGATGAACAAAGTCAAAACAAATAAATGAATGGGATGCTCTGATCTACCTCTCAAAAAAGAAAATAATTTTTCATCGTACACTGTTGGAGTCTATAGATATATCAACGATCCGTGAAGAAGTAGAAGCAAGATTAAATCAGTGGTGTAACAACCAGGGGCAGGGGAGGGAGGGAAAGAGTGCCCCCTGAAGGATTTCAGCGGGAAAATCCACCAAACCACCCCCCCCCCCCCAAAAAAAAAAAATGAAAGAAAGGGAAAGGAAGGGAGAAAGGGAAAGAAAGAAGAAAAGGGAGAAAGAAGAATATCGAAAAAAGAGGAAAGGGGGGGCAGAGCCAAAAATTTCCTGGTAAGTAAATTTAGAATCAGTGGCATAGCTAGGATTTCACTTAAGGGGGCAGTAGTCTCTCCCTCCCTGCACCCTCCCCCCTATGGAGTGCGCTTTGCGCGCTCAGTGTTTTGAATGCTTTGTGTACTACCGCCCCCTCAAATGAAATCATAACTATGTCACTGATTCTTGCCTGAGTTACCAGAAATTTTGGGCTCCCCCCCCCCCCCCCCCCGATAACAGGAACCAGGGCTGCGTTTCACGAAACCGTCATAAGTCTAACTTCTTGGACATCCCATTGAAACGCGTGTTGTAGAATTAACACGCGTTTCTATGGGATGTCCATAAACTAAGACTTATGACGGTGCTGTGAAACGCAGCCCTGTTACACCGCTGGATTAAATCATACCTAGTCTCATTATGCTTCCTTATGCTGTCTTTGAAATCTGAGCTTAAACTGTACACACAGTCATAGACCCCCGCCTCGCCCTCCCCGTTGCTTTACACAGCTATACATCATGCAACAATTTAGGATAACCGATTCGTCAACTCGCCAACACACTATGCATGTAGGTGGGATAAAATAAACGTTGAATCTCACTGTCAACCGTTTTTGCATTGCATTTACAATCACAGGCAATCCGCCCGAAAGTCTGGGCAAGATGCTGCGTCGTGATAGGGTGCTTAGCGCAATGCAGCGGTAACTTGAGCTGCCGACGATGAAAAGTTCGTGAGTTTATAGCACATTATAGCACATAATTTCATGACATACAGCTCAGGACAGTTCTTTGAAAATATAAAGAAATTAACGCAGATTTGGCACAATGTAGAACTCATTATGAATAGATTCTATTTTTTTGACAAATTAGCGAAATTTAAATTGTACTCACCTCTGGACTTTCCAAGGCAAAGGCTGACTTTGTGCGAGTCAAATACTAGCTTTTATTCAAGCCGTTTTTCGTCAATTTATTTGTTGTAGAAATGTGCGTTAAGGACGCGACTCTTCGTATATTTGTTAGCTAATTTCTACGAAGTGTCGGGTTAATGGACCCGACTTTTCGTAGATTTAACTGGTATATTTCTCAAATGGTGAACCCGACCTTTCGTAAATAAAGGGGTTTTTTTCACGAAAGGTCGCGTTACGCGATCACACGGCCCGACGCGAAGACCCGATGGTTCGAAGTAAGCCTGTTAGATAAAGGTTCACCCAAATCATGTCACATTTTATTCTTGTTTTTATCTTTGTTATGGCCTGGGAATCTTCTCATAGTCGAGGCCCACCCTAAACTCATGTCAATAATGTTTCATTCCTGTTTTTCTCTTCGTTAATGCTGGATATTCCTCTGTATTACATTAAGGTCCAATGTAATACCATGTCTTATTTTATTTCTCTTCATATTCTTCAGTATTAGATAAAGGTCCAATGTGAAATATCAGGTCATGTTTCGTTCTTGTTTCTCTCTTTGTTAAAGCTGGATATTTTTCTGTATTACATTAAGGTCCAGTGTAATATCATGCCTTGTTTTATTCCTATGGATATTCTTCTGTTTTAGTTAAAAGTCCAATATAAAATCATGTCATGTTTCATTCCTGTTTGTCTCCTTCTTAAAGCTGGATATTCTTTTGTATTACATTCAGGTCCAATGTAACAAGTTTTGTTTTGTTCTCTGAATTTTATTCTTCTGTATTAGATCCAAGGTCCAATGTTGAATCATGTCATGTTTCATTCCAGTTTTTCTCTTTGTTAAAACTGGATATTCTTCTGTATGAGATGAAGGTCCAATGTAAAATCATGTCATGTTTTATTCCTCTGGATATTCTTCTGTATTAGAAAAAGGTCCACTGTGAAATCATGTGATGTTTTATTTCTTTTATCCCTTTTTGTCTTTATTATAGCTATTCTGTATGAGATGAAGGTCCCGTGTAAAATTATGTCTTGTTTTATTCCTCTGGATCTTCTTCTGTATTAGATAAAGGTCCAATGTAAAATTATGTCATGATTTATTTTTGTTTTGTTTCAGTTGGAGAATCTTCTGTTAGATCAAGAAGGACACATTAAGATCACCGACTTTGGACTTTGTAAAGAGGGTATTTCATACGGTGATATGACAAAGACTTTCTGTGGAACACCAGAGTATCTAGCACCAGAAGTAAGTCCTCAATTTTGAAAGCTGATTTTGGAAAAGAAAGAAAAGAAGAGAAGAGAAGAATCTGCATATACCTTCTCTTGATATGTTTGAGAGAATATCAGTGCTGATTTGTTTTAGGTCTTGGCAGCATTTATTAATAAATGCAGCTTGAGATTTTGGATGTTAACTTTTAAGACTTTTAGCATAGGATAAAATCATTCTTTGCTCAGCCAATGATGTGTTAAAAAAGGGATTTGTAGCTTTGAACTGTAACTCTGCTTGCTAGGAATTAATGCCGAGACATATCCAAAAGGTATTTGGTTGTGATCTTGTTGGTGTGCTGAAGATTTATTTCCCTTTGATTTAAACCATCCTTGTAAAGGTTTCATCAGCTCCCTTTAAGAAAATCCAAAGACCTCACTGTCGTCTCTTCTCTCAACCTTTTTCCAGATCCTAGAGGACAATGACTATGGAAGGGCGGTGGACTGGTGGGGGACGGGCGTGGTCATGTACGAGATGATGTGCGGACGTCTGCCGTTCTACAGCAGGGACCATGAGGTACTCTTTGAGCTGATTCTGACCGAGAACATCAAGTTCCCCAACAGACTGTCCAACGAGGCCAAGTCACTCCTCAGTGGACTGCTAGAGAAGAATCCTAAGAACAGGTAGGGTAGTCGCAACGTAATGGTATCCTGGAATTAATGGCAAAAAAATAATTTCTCTCGGATTCTGTCTGCAGTTAAAATTTTGTAACTAAGTAGATGATGTGAAAAAGAAAGATGAACAAAATCTAACCTTTTCTCCTGGCCAGTAGCGTCATATAATCATTTAAGTGTTGATATTTCTCAGGGTATGTGTGTGTGATTTTCACCATGTTTTTGATGACTTTATTTTCTTTGAGGTTTAAAGCACTCTATTTGCTTACTATCAACAAATCAGAGTAATCTTAGCCAGTTTCTGTTTACATAGCATACCATTGTGACATTTTCATTGTCAATTTACATGTATTCTTTGACCATCTGGAAGACAAAGCTGCATCTAAGGACTGTTCAAGCTATGTTGGAGAATTGATCATGATCTTGATGTAGGGTATTTATGGGAATTCATACAGATGATTGAAAAATCTTCCCATTAAGTTGAAGCCATGAAACTCCCAGCCTCTCGCCTCTCATTCATGATTTTCTTTCCTTCCAATATCTTTGCTTTCCAGGTTAGGATGCGGGCCTGACGATGCCAAAGAAATCATGAGGCATCCATTCTTTGCTTCAATTAACTGGGATGACCTCTATGAGAGAAAGGTGGGTACTTCGTAAATTAAATGTTGCAAACTTCAATAGTTTATAGTAAACAATGATGAATATTGAGCTCACTAAGATTAACTAGGCAAAACAGCATAGTGCGAAAAGACACATCAGGGCCGCATTTCATTGAACTTGTTATCAATAACAAATTGCAATAACTGTCATAAGCTACCGAAATCCTTGCATCTGAATGGCTGGGAGTAAATTGTCGTAGAAACGTGGCAGTTGTTACTGATAACAAGTTTTATGAAACGGGGCCCAGAAACGCAAATGAAACCGACAACAACATGCGTTAAATGTTCTTTTTACGCATCTTTCGCACCATTTCACAAGGCTACCTAAACACATTTAAATCATGCACAACAGCCATGGTAAAAAAATAATGCCAGTAAATGCTGAATTCTCTGTACTTATATTTGTATTTATGTAGTTACCTTGTATTCATGTGATACTTTGTATTGTATACCATGTCAGTGCAATGAATTGAAGTACATTTGATGCACAAATTTCAAAGCTGTTAATGCATTTATTAGGATATCTGGTAAAAAGTTTAAAGATCTAAGGTAACATAAGTCAATTTACCTGGAACCCTTTGTTAGTGCCCTGGTATATACTCATGTTTTATTCTAAAAATAGAATTATGAATGTTGAAATTATGTAACATCATAGTTCCCTGAGAAATGTTCAAATCAACATTTAAATTGAATGTAGCTGAAGACATAGTGAAAAAGTCACTTTTTGTATTGATTTGATTTTTTTCTTTTTTTCTTTTTTTTAACAATTCTTTTTTAATGTAAAAATTTCCATTGTGTTGAAAATTTCAGGTGCCCCCTCCCTTCAAACCTCAAGTAGCATCAGAGACAGATACAAGATACTTTGATCAAGAATTCACAACAGAACCTGCTGGACTCACTCCACCAGGATCAAGTAAGTGATGCAATCATAGTGGTGGTGCAGATGATGTTGTTGTTGATGATGATTATAACAGTGATGATGGTGGTGGTGATGATGATGATGATGATGATGATGATGATGATGATGATGATGATGATGATGGTTCTGATTATGATGACTGTTATGTTGAAAACATTAATAATTGTGGTGGTAATCATGGTGATAATGATGATGGTGGTGATGATGATGATGAGGATGTGGATCGTAGTAGGGGTGGAGGTGGTTCTGATGATGCTGATGCTGGTGAGGGTTATGATGATGATTATAATGGTAGTGATGTTGGTGGTTATGATGGTGGTGTTGGTGATAAAGGTAGTGATGGTAATGACGATGGTGGTGGTGGTGGTGGTGGTGGCGGTGATAATTCTGGTGGTGATGGTGATGGTGATGATTGTGGTGTGGCAGAGGCGGTGATGATTCTGCTGCTGCTGCTGCTCCTACTTATAATGATGATGACAGTGGTGGTGTTGGGCATGATGATGATGATAATGGTGGAGGCATTATTGTTGATGGAGTTGATGATGATGATGATGATGATGATAATGGTTGTGGTTGAGATGATGATGTTGCTGCTGCTGCAAATGGTGATGGTGGTGGTGGTGATGGTGGTGGTGGTGGTGGTAATGATAGTGATGATGATAAGGAATTTTTTTTTTATGAATCTGGTACAAATATTTAAGGAATATCTTTATGTCTTACCCCATTTCATGATTATCTTTGCAGATACACTAACAACCAACTTGAATGAAGAGCAGTCACAATTTGAAAAGTTCTCTTACTCCGATGATGTCACCTTGCAGAAATGAGAGTCGAGCCACCCCGTCTCTCTCCATCTCCCTTTCTCTTTCTGTTTCGCTTAGAAGTCCTCCCCTCAACTCTGTGCCATTGATTGACAATCATCAAACCATTTCTTTGCTTACGTGGGCTTGCTCTGAAAGTCACGTTTGTATCGCTTTCGTGACGAGGACATGATATTGTTTCATCGTAAGATCAACAGTGTCACAAGGCGTGATGCCCATCTAAGAAATGTGTCATCCTAGATACTTAGTGCTCGAGGAGTAGACAGTTCCTGCCGGAACCCCGTCCCTCGTAAGAAATGCAGAAGCCAAATGTTGTTTGGAATTGATTCCAATTTCCCAAGATGTTCCTGAATGGGATGGATATCCTTATCATCATAAGCTTCAATACTTGCTAACTGTTGAATTCTTGGACTACTCGCTAATGAGTGACAAGCCTTCGTGCATCAGCCGCTATGCGGACTTGTAACAGCTTTCAGATAACCATCTATTTCTGTGATGCAGTTTTCCTCTTTATTTTTACCTCCTGTGGACTGAGGAAAAGGATGGGTTACCATAGCGACTGAGCATGATTGTTTATCACTTTTCATCATGATATGATTTCAACACCAGGGAGAAACAGTAGAGAAAGAAAGAACGAGCGATGGTTGCGACAAAACTTCAAGGAACATTTGTGCTGCTTATTTTTTTTGTGACTGCCAAAAGAAGAAAAATTAAAGATGGAAAGAAACGAAAGAAGTGTAGATTTGTTTTACATTGCTTCAGTGGAATAGCACAAGTTAAGATGTAATGTGACTGTAGATGATGGTCTTGTTACGATGAGAGGCACTTTGTTTTCCTTTAAAAGGCTCTATGACTAACAAAGATATGTTCAATGTATTGACTTTATACTGGAGAAAGCTATTGACTAAAAGTGTAAAATTTTGGATGTAATTTTCTTTGTTTTTAGTCATTTGTACAAAGAAATATTCAAAGCAAATTTCTGTAGTCTGGATTTGCCTATGTTGAAAACATGTGTACATGGATGATGTTAAAAATTTAACATTGAAAATTTTACTACAAAAGCTATACTTGGGATGAATTATATTATGAGATACTATAAGTGTATTCGTTTTTGTGGAATGTACAGTATATGTCAGAAAAAAAAATTGAAAATATATATGCACAGGGAGATCAGAAAATCACAAAGCTGAGTAGCATTAACAATGTTATGATAGTGATTATATCATTTCTTTGTGAAAGAATCAAGTTTCAGGTATTAGTAGCCAAAGTAGAATTTGTTTTCATATTTCACGAGTAAAGGAGAGAATCATTTGCTCTCCGTGATTGAAGGAGCTGTTTTCTTTCGAAAAGGAAAGATAGAAAACAGATATTTGTTATGTTGTTATGATATGGCAGTTGAAAGGCATAGGTGATTATTGTCATTCACAAATCTGCTGCAATAGCTGTTCCTCCTTGTGGAATAGAATGTGATTGGTTACAAATGTATTTCAGCATTAACTGAACTTGAAAAAAAATCTTATTTCATTATATATAATTTCTTTCTATGAGTCTAGATAGCATTTTCTCTTACCAGCAATTTAACCTTTTTAAGTTGTGGACTTGTAGAAGGAGGCTGAAAAGGACGTGCAACAATAAAGAGGATTAATGCATCAGTTAGGGTAAAGAATTTCTTCTTTTTTACCAGTTACACTGTAATTAATATTTCAGTTATCAGAAGTTTATGCATACAGAAAATGTGTAATACACTACATTTAAGTCATAAGATTTGTTTGAGTTAGTTATCCGTATTTATTGGGAACCAGC
This sequence comes from Echinometra lucunter, assembly GCA_029962745.1. Classification (NCBI taxonomy): domain Eukaryota; kingdom Metazoa; phylum Echinodermata; class Echinoidea; order Camarodonta; family Echinometridae; genus Echinometra; species Echinometra lucunter. Next base: position 29,483,612 of record CM057152.1, read on the forward strand.
CAACATAGTTATAAAAAAAACAATTCCGTTGTAATAGATGAATTTGATCAACATTTTGTATAGCACAAGGTGCACCGCTTAATGCTTTGTTAGAGCATTTTTGTTTTCTTTATCGAGGGTGATGGGGGCGTCTAGGCAACAGCACAGAAGGGTTTTGAGTAACACAATTACAAGTAGATGCACATATCAATATCGGCTTCCTCCAGAGAAATCAGTAGTATAGCAACCTTGAGTGTTTGAAAACAGTATCAGGCATGTGCCTGCCTTTGTTGTACATCATGCAGCCCTGTGATTGAAATCCTTTGAAGAATTATAATGACTAAGTGCTTTGGCAAGAGTTTGCTTCATAGAAAAATTATCATGCAAGATGATTTCTGATTTTTGTGACAATCAAGCATTCATTTTTCCATTTAATTGTCTAAGGAAATTCATCTGTTTGCTGCAATACCTTCGTTGTATCATTTACAAATATCAGTCCCGTTTCTTCTTCAGTGATTGGGTGTTACTTCACTATTTATTTTTCTTTGGCTGTCAGCATCTAGATTTGCTGAAATACATATAATCCATATTGTAACTCATGTTCAATGCATACTGTAGGAAAACTGCTCTTGTTTTATATTTGCTAATGTATTTCATTCTTGCTTTGTAGCGCCGGATCCAGCATTTTTCAAAAGGGGTGGCCCATTGGCTTTTTTAGGTGTCTTGTTTTTCCCGAAAAATCTGCCGACAAGCAAAACAAAGAAAAAAGGTCCTCGGTTTCAAAAGGGGGGGGGGTGCTGATTCGGGTTTCAAGGGGGGCCACATCCGATTCGGGCCCACCCCCGATCCGCCCCTGCTTTGTTGTGAGCTCAAAACAGAGAATTCCACATCATAAAGCAATCCCAGTTGTCCATGCATACTCCATAAGCCTTAGATAAGGATATCATGTACCTCATATTGTTCCAAGGAGGTTTTAAGTCCTTTTTACATCTGTGTCGCAGATTTGCTATTCTGCCTAGCTTATGACTGCAAGAAAGTCTCATATTCAAATTCTGTCTTAGTAGAATTTAGATGTAGGTACACCTCTCATGTTTTCTCTGTCCCTGCATTTCAAATTTCTTTCCCATAGAAAATGTAATCAAGACAACTCTTAAGGGATAAATATATCCCAGCTTTTTTTGCTTGTTTCTTTCTTTTTTGTTAGTTCCTCTGCGAGTATATGAAAAGTTCACGTATTAAGATATAGCTGCAAATGTGGAGATGGCATGCATAGCTGAAAAAAAAAATGTACAGGCATGGGAAAAGATGTATAAATATAAATAAAAAGAAAGACAAAGTTATGTAATATTGTGCTGTATGTGGCTCTCGGTATATCTCGGATGTGTATTTTGTGCATCTTATAATGTTCAATAAAAATTGAATGAACAAGTATTTCTTTTATGTTGTGTCCTTGGATTTAATTCATGACAGTTATCAGGAGAAAGGAAAATTATTTTAGTATAAAGAGGTCACTTTAGTTTTGTCCATCAAAATCAGTTAATTCTTTCTTTTACTTACATTTTCAGTTTTAATTGGTCAAATGCATTTTACTGTTAAGAGGGGTAGGGGGGTATACAGCATAACCTAATTCTTATGAAGTGGATGAAAAGGTTATGAGAGAGAGAGAGAGAAATAGAGACAGAGAAGCAGACAAAAAGACAGAGAGAGAGAGAGAGAGAGAGAGTGTGTGTGTGTGTGTGTGAGAGAGAGTGGAAGAGAGGGAGCAGAGATGAGGAGACATAATGAATGAAATGGACAGGCCATTGTGAACACCAGAATAGACCTGTTTACTAATGTATTCAAATTTATGCATGTTTCTCTCCAGAACCCTTGGTTTCCAACTATTCGGTTCACCTGTTATACGTAATAGAATCTGAACACATGGAATCCAGTTTGCATACATTAGTTGTTGCTTATCGGGCAAGCATCTGGCAAGCTTCTTAGTTGTCAAGGAAAACTTTTGTTCAAGTATGCATAAAATTAGTAAAACGGGTCTATTAGTGGAACTTGACATTCAATGGTGTACTGAATGTGGTTTAATTCTAAATTGAGACCAGTGATTTACAAATGTTGCTGAAATGACATCACTTTCCGGGGGGGGGGGGGGGTCCTTACATTTTTTGTAACTTATATTTTTCTGCCCCTCTACCCAAATTTTGTTTGTTTGTTTGTTTGTTTGTTTGTTTGTTTGTTTTTTTGTTTGTTTGGTTTGGTTTGGTATGGGGGGGGGGTGCTCACTACACCACTGTTGACATTTCTTAAACTGTCAAATTGCTTCAGCACAACACATATCAAGATACCAAACCGCGTTCGCTGTAATGTATAAGACTACAGATGGCGCTAGACCACTTCAAAACGATATTGTGACTTTCAGAAGAATTCGGCCACCTGGGCTCAGGAATCCATGACAATAGAAGGAGTAAGGAGTGAAACCAGAAAAAATACTTGGAAACTTATAAGAATAGGACCAGGTGATGAACTTTCATTCATCCTTTAATAATGGAAACACGTTATTATGCACTCATTTCGACTCTGATTTCAATAAAATGTATCTTGCTATGTCGGCATGCTATGTCGGTTTGTGCCTCTTTCAAGCTCTTTGGACCGTCAAAACCGAATTTGTGCGTAATTTTGCACCTTAATTTTGCATGTAATTTGAACCACTATTTACTGGTCTTTTAAATATCATTGTCTATACAAATTCCATGCATACCTTCAAATATAGCCTACTCTGAAAGCCCCGAAGCTCGCCGGATCTTACGACCCCAAAAGATTGCATGAAAATTAGACCCTGGTGCAACATTACGTAGAGTTGACAGGGGGTGCAACTCCTCCCGTTTGTTTCAGAGGTTTTTTTTTTTCTGTTTTTCCCTTTCAAATGTTTTTTTTTTTTTTTTAACGTCACCCCTGAATAAACCAGTCTACGAATGAACTTTAAATTAATGCGCGTTTCTCTCCGTTTCTGTGGATGGAGCCAACTTTACACACATTACTTGTTGTTATGTCTGGCAAGTCAAAAACAATTTTTGTGCAAGAAGTATACCTAGAATTAGCTTACAGGTCTGTTCAACCATGCATGCGCCATAGATCCCGGGGTGATGTTACATGGAATGTACAGGAGGGTGGAATTACCTTCCTTTCATAAATTGCAACAGATGGTTTCCTTCCATGCCCCATACCACAAATAGGCCGGTTTAGTCATACATTTCAGCTGATGTATGTAAATATATATCCTTTGTATATGTGCAGATCAAAGAAAGAGAATAAGTGAGCCCAGGTAGCCGAATTCTTCAACCGCTAAGGTCACTTTCTCTCTCTCTCTCTCTCTCTCTCTCTCTCTCTCTCTCTCTCTCTCTCTCTCTCTTAAACACACAAATACACACGTTGGTATCAAGATGCCTATAGACTAATTCGGTTTGGGTGCTGTTTTTTATGGTTATTTCTAACTGGGGGGGGGGGGGGGCTTCAAGTATGCCTAACAAAAGATAATTTATGCACTGACATAGCAACGCAGCTGGCTCCTTGCACAACCAATTGAATCAGTTTTTGTTTTTCTTTGGAAGCCCCCCAGTTATGCAGTTATGGCCGACATGAGGAACAGTGTTTTGAAACCGGATTCATCTATAGCACGATGATTTATTTGATGTTCAATAAAAGAGCAATGTTCATCATCTGGGCTGCGTTTCACGAAACCGTCATAAGTCAAAGCTCATAGACATCCCATTGAAACGCGTGTTAATTCTACAACACGCGTTTCAATGGGATGTCCAAGTTGTTAGACTTATGACGGTTTCGTCTGAAATGGTCTAGCGCCATCTTTCGTTGGAAACATTACAGTGAAGGTGTTGTGGCCAAGTGGATAAGTCTTCGGACTTTGAACCACTGATACACGTCAGTAAAAAAAAAAAAAAACAATTCAACAACAACGACAACATGATAAATCGACCTCCATAAAACTTTTCGTTGTTGCAATAAATTGTAAAGGGAAATACATTCATAAACACATTCATCAGTTTTAAAAAGGTGAAGAAATGTCATCTTTGACTAGCATTTCGATCCTTTCCAATCCTTACATTTCCCACTTTCTACAACTGAAGATAATACCTTTTTTTCAAAGCAGAGTGCAGGTTCATCATTGGTATGATGGGCAAACTGCGACCCAATTTCAAATTTCGGGTAAATATAAAGTTTAACTTTCCTTGTGAATGATTATGATACGAATCATCAAATAATGGTGCATTGCAAATTTTTCGCATTAAATGTGAGGGTCTCATGACGATCCTCAGTAGATGTAGATATAGTGGAGTCCTGGGGAGCGTTTCATCAACATTTGTTGTCTGACAAGTTGTCAGATCTGACATCTTTCCTTGATTTTGATTGGCTGAGAAGCATTGTTACTGTGGCAACTGTCGATAAAACAGACTTTGTCGGATAAAATATCCGACAAGTCCTTTTATGAAACGCTCCCCAGTATTATGACAGTATTGTATTTCACTGTAATGTTTTAGATTAAAGATGTCGCTAGACCACTCAGAACTCTGACTCGAAAATGTTTTTCGATGCCCTGCAGGTTGAAGAATTCCGTCAGCTAGCATCAGGAATACTTTTTAATATATATCCTCATGAACTACAATCAAGGGATATATATTCTTGACTCGTTGTGTAATTTAACAGAAATGCGCAGAAGCAGCCTGTGCAAGCAAATTTCTTCTACGAGTATCGGTAGGGTCCTAAGGACACACTGGCCTTAAAAATATTATTGTATCATCATTATTTTGAACTGACTGAGAGATTTGTGTTTTCAGGAATTGCTGTAATTTCACATTGCATGTACTTTTTATTTACATGTTAATTATTCTTTATCATTACATTTTGCTTGCTAATTCTTCAGTCCAGGGAGGTGGTCTCCCTGGTCAGCCAATGCAAGCAAAGTGTTTTTCAAAAAATCTTGTCCCCACAACAGTGTTTTGAAGAGGTTTACCGCCAGTTTTAGTGTTAATAATTATAGTGAAGAATAACAAGGGTGAAGAATGACCAAGAAAAAGCATGCATGAACAGAAATTTCTCTTTTTTTCACTCGTTAGGATTCACAGGACGTACACAAATGCACACACACGCACACACAACACCCACTCCCTCCCTCTCTCTCTCTCTCTCTCTCTCTCTCTCTCTCTCTCTCTCTCTCGTCCCTCTATCTCTCAATCACTTTTTATTGTTCAGCACTACACGTTCGGAACAAAAGCAAAAGCAAAAATAAAAGAAGGGAATGGGAAATTAGTCTAAAGAGGATAATGTTTGAAGGGATTTAAGATAATGCAGTTAATACTTAAAGACAGAGATCCTATGACTGCTGTAACACATCGATTTTGAAAATCCATTTTTTTTATATATATCAAATATCATTAATTTCATTCATAAGCTTATATTTTCGTAGTATTGCAAAAGAAAGTGATGTTCAAAATGAACAGATATTCAGAAAAAGAGGGACAATGGAGAAATCAATCTTAATGAATACAATAAATCAAATCATTTTCATTCATTTCACACATCAATATATTAGCATCATCGTCAATATGATGACACCCTCTCTTCCAATTATTATCTGAATATTGTCATTATAGTACAAAATTTAATCTGAAAGTGAAATGCTTATCACTTCGGTTAAGCCTACGACTTGAATAATTTTATATAGTACTTGCTTTCATAATACTAGAATATTATCAGCATCTAGCGCTGATTGTCTTTAAAACAGCTTTCTTAATACTTACAATGAACCCCATTTTTTTCATAAATCAATAAGACCTTTTTATCATTATGCCAGTATATTTTTAATTTTTCCAAATTCAACATAAATTGGTTGATCGAAATAGTTGCAGAGACATTATGACATCAGTCATATCACAAAACAGAAAATGGGAAAGAAAATCCAAATAGGATTTTTTGACATTATTTTCACACCTGGCATGATGAAGAACCCATGTTTTCCTCCATGATGATGTTACATAGAACCTGAAAACTGAAACAAGTACTCCGTAAATTATGTCTAGGTAAGTACACGACCTTTCTTAGCGTAGATATTTTCTCGGTGTATCTGACAGAGAGCACAGAGATGGCAACAGGTTCCTACAATGCAATCCTGACAGATAGAACCCTAAGAGAAGAAAGAAAATAGAAGCAGTGAAAAATAAATAAATAAAAAAAGAGAGAGAGAAAAAAAAAGCGGGTAATAGGAAATTATTCCCTACATCTGACTCATAATTCATCTTATTCCCCTCGTATTATTTCGTATAAATACATCTATGATGTAAAAATAATCTATCCATATTGGCTACCTTCCTCTCGCTCTCTCTCTCTCTCTCTCTATCTCCTTTGCTACCCGTCTATCTATGTATTTATTTATCTATCTTTTGTCCATCTATCTATCTACGTACCCTTTGAGGTATATGAATATGAAAGCATTAATCATCATCTATAAAATATTTACCTTCCTTTCTCTAATCTTTCTATCTTTCTTTCTTTCTCTCTCTCTCTCTCTCATCTCTCCCTCTCTCTCTCTCCTTCTATATCCATCTACATCGATATCTTTCTGTCCCTCTGACCCCTTTCTTATATACCGCTCTACCGCTCTTTCCCCCGTTCGTGCCCCTCTCTCTATCACTCTCTCTCCCTCTCTCTCTCTATTTCCAACTCTCCTCTTTCTTTCTCTATGTTACAGTTTGCCTGTCTCTCTCTCTCTCTCTGTGTGTCTCTCTCTGTCTCCATCTGTCTCTCTCACACACGCGCGCGCGCCCTCACACACACACACACACACACACACCCACACACACACACACACACCCACACACCCACACACGCACACACTCTCTCTCTCGTTTCGTGTATCCTACCCTGATACGATTCTCTGTCCGTATCTTGGTTCTTAGCGGGATGATATAGAAGCAAGGTAGGCAGACTGGAAGCAGACAGTTCTCTTCGAGGCGTGTCGTGACGTACATGGCATAACAGCAAGTGCACCAGTAACCACATAGACCTAACATACATAGACAGAAAGGGAGAGAGGGGAAGAGAGAGAGAAAAAGTAAGCGTAGAGAGAAAGAAACGGGGAAAAGGAAGAAGAGACAGACGGGAGATAGCAAGGATGACAGAAAGAGAGAAAGGAAGCAAAGGGGAGAGAGATGGGAAATAAAAAAGAATGACAAAAAAATTAAGAGAGGGCAGAAAGAGAGAGAGAGAGAGAGAAAGAAGAAAGGGAGAGGATAACAGAATGGGGTTCAAGAACATCTAGAGAACGTCTATCAAACAATAATGAACGACAGAGAACCGACCAACCAGAGCCCTTGATTACATCTTCACTGAAAACGTAGGCGTACTGGACATGATTTGGCAGGCTTACCAAAATATTTTTGCCCATATTCGAGTGAAAGATTTGCTGCTGTTGTTGTTGTGTGTTTGTTTATATTTTCTTGATCAAAATTAAAGAAACTAGATACCCTAGTTAATCATAAACTTGACATACATTGGAATATCGTCATTTCCAGAATTTTCTTTTCGACTGTCAGCAGCCATGATCTGGAGAAGTGGTGCAACCCTGCCGCCACGACAGTGTTTTAAATCAGAGTGGATTTATGGATCCACTCTGTTTTTAAATGGTCTAGCGCCGTCTTTAGTTTAAGCAATTAGAGTTCCAAGTATGTTTTCTGGCAGTTAGTCATAAAACGGACATGGATTTTTTTTTTCTTAGTTGGTCAAACCCATCAAGTTAACAGCCAACCGACCAACAAATAATAAATAATTCCTCAAACAAAGTATTATTTCTTCAATCACAAAACCAAAATAACAAATAAAGAATATGCCTTCATGTAAAGCAAAATGAACAAATTTACCAGTAGAGTTAACCATTATGCATTTAACTAAAACTATTAATCAAACGACCATTATCCAATTAACAAACTAGATACCTAACCAGTTAATGCATCATCGATCAAATATTTCATCACTGAACACTAACTCACCAACCATCATTCAAATGTAAGCATTCACCTAACCACTTTACCATTTACTTAACTGACCAACAGATCAAACATTTCAAGAGTTATATAAGAACTGCTAATCATCCGAACCCCCCAACCCCCCCCCCCCCCCCCAGCAGTCAGCTAATATACTAACCAAGTAACAAAGCATTAACCAAATTATCAGCCAACCAACCAAGCAAAATAACAACTAGGTAATCTACACACAAGTTAATACCGCTTTCAAACCAAATCGAATTTAAACTTACATGAAACCATGTTGGAGCAACATCCAAATAGCCCGCTATGCCAATCTCTCTCAACAGCATACCGAGTCTGTTTAGGAAAGAAAAAACAATATCACTGTCATTGTTTTCTATTTCTTTCAGGTTGATTTCTCTATGCCTCTTTCGAAAAGAACCAAACTATATTTACTACCCGTACAGAAGAAAGAGAAAAAATAATGTTAAAAGGGAACACAGGACTATTTTTTATTTCAGATGAAACTCGGCATAACGTGATGACGAAATCGATAAAAAAAAATCTTTCGACAACGTAGGGTGGAGAAGAAGGAGGAATAGAGGAGAAGAAGGAGGAGGAGGAAGAAGAAGAAGAAGTAGAAGAAGAAGAAGAAGAGGAAGAAGAAGAAGAAGAAGAAGAAGAAGAAGAGTTGCCGTGCGAGTCTAAATGTAGTATCTAAATATGACACAATATCACAATTGAGGTTACATGCTGCGTGTACTTAAAGTATGCCACACTTGTTTAAAGGGTGATGAGCCGTTTGCCCACTCCCCCCCCCCCCCCCCCTCCCTCACTCATTCGTTTGGTTTGTCACTGTCCAAGGCGATTCTTTACAATGGGTTTAGCAAGAAATTAATTCCCTTCTGCATGCCTTATCAATTATGACCGTGTTTTTGTTTTTTGTTTTATCTATATTTTCTTTTTATATACTCCCCCTTAGTGCATTTTTATACACAATGTGTCCGACCTATCCACCCGTACTTACCGAGGATATGGTTGGCATCATCGGCTGAGTGGTGACTACGGTGGTCGTCATGGTAACGGATGAGAGAAGTCGGTGATGAGAGAAAGCCGCTTAGTGACTGAAAATTTTAATAGAGAGAAAAAAGGGAGAGTACTATTTTGGAAGATAAGAAGATACTTGTACGTGCAGATCAAGTGATCTCATGTGAAAAAAAAAAACAGATGATGTTGTTGGAATGGGAAAAACAGAAGATTCCGGGATTCGAAAGGAAGGAGGGAAGTTAATTAATTTGGCCTTAAAATGCATGCAGGCGGCTTCTAAAATGCCGCTATGTTTCACCTAAAAATCATTCATCTAAGGGTATGAATTGACTTCGTATTGCTAAAAGCGAAACCTGAAATCATGATCTTTTCATATCATCATCCCATTCATTATGCTTTCAATCAAGGCAAATTGTTATGAAGGATGAATTTCCACCGTAAGGTCTAGAGTTAAATTCTGAAGCAAAACTACTGAAAAAACTTCGAGGTAATGCCACTTTGGAAAAGGAATAATCTTTTCTTCGTTGAAATGCGTACTGCGCCAATAAATCATTTATAGGCCTATTTAAAGTAATGGAACCTTCGGTAAGATTATCTCTAATCACACGCAAATATCATGAGATAAAATATAAATAAATATTCAAACTTACCCTTTCTTCATCAATTAAAATCCGATTAGACTTAACTACATGGAATTGGTATCAACGGTGCACGATGATGATGTGATGGCGAGTGCATTTATGTGGTAGTCCCAAAACCGGTTCCAAAAGAAAACGACGCGGGGCTCATTTACACGCATCGTCTTGGGTGATGTACGAATCGTCTTTTTTACATTCAAATTCACGAATGTTTCCCCACGGACCATTGTTCGACAAAGAAATGTTTGCACCTGTAACAGGTCTACTGGTGCATTTTGGTTTCTTTTGTTATGTTCATTGAGACCTTTTTGTTGAAAGATTAGTGTACTGAAGAGATCACATTGTATGGATACTTTTGAAACAAACGTATAGATCGACCCGAACGCCCGACATACAAGATATGTACCATTCCATTGATCATGTTGATGGACAATGGAAATGGGGCACGGGAAGAGAAGCACGGGAGACACGCGGCAAAACTCAAATCAGGCGTACCTCGGGTAAATATCGAGGACATGCAGAAATGTAACCCCTAATATTTTGTATCCCCTTCCCATACACACACACACGCACGCACACACACCCATTTTATGGGCACGGGTATCGTGGGGGCACCGGTCTTACTCGTCCCATGAAGTGCATGTAAGTGAACTATAAGGGGCCGTCTGAAAAATGGAAAGGAAATACATAACCTTATTTCAAATTTGCCTTGGGCTTCTCCTTTGCTTCGTCTCCCCTTCTCTCTCTCTCTCTCTCTCTCTCTCTCTCTCTCTCTCTCTCTCTCTCTCTCTCTCTCTCTCTCACTGTGTGTCCCTCTCTCTGTCCTTCTCTCTGTCCCTCTCTCTGTCCCCCTCTCTGTCCCTCTCTGTCCCTCTCTCCTCTCTTTTTCCCCCTCTCCTTTATTAATTTTCTTCTATCTGTTTTTCAAAGGTGTCTCTGTGGCTACACCACTGGTCCATTCATTACCCGTATGAATATCATCATTCATATACAAACGACTCATGACACATTAGAATAAAAACAAAATATGCATCCTGTTGTACTTTTATCAAAACTTGTTTATATAAAAAAAAATTCAAATGAAATTATCTCAACGGTCTCAAACCACTACTGGATGAATAATGATCCTCACTAATTTATTCTTCTTCAGATTTTAAAACCATTGATAATTTTTATATTCAAGCATGAAGGCATCCATAAGCAATTAGTTGATCAATGAATAAGCAAAATCAACATAATCAATATACTAGGTTTTTTTAATGCCATGCATAAATCGATGAACTGTGATACACGGTTGCTATACAAGTTATGTACTTCATAAATACAAGATGCAAGTCTACATTCTGAAATTTTCAGAATGTCGTATCTGTAAAATCTTTTTGAGCGAAAATATCGAAGATAACTTTTGTGACACCGACCTTTGTCAAATCATTTTGTTAACGTTCAACTACTTAAATTAGCTACATATTAAGCTGACGAAAAACAACATATTCATATTTCAGCTTTATTCTTAATTCTGAATCAAACTAAGATACTTAGTTTTGACAATATAATGAGATAATTTCTTTCAACGCCTGAAAATTTGATTAAGGTGGATTTTAGAGAAAAACATAAACTGAAAATAATTTTTGCGTAAGAAAATATCGTTGTTCTATCAATGATAAATTATCATCAAGAAAAATCATTCGAGATGTTTTTAGTTGCAAACTTCATTCCCCAGATTCATTCAATCTACTGTTAAATAAAATCCCGCATTGGTGTATGGATTATATTAAAGTATGTAACCCTATAGGTCACAGTCTTGTACACGTAAACAAAAGCCCGCTTCTCTGATATTTACTTTAAAATAGATATAACAAAAATAATAAATATTGCACAAAATCTATTAAAAAGACGAATTCTGTTAACGACTTAATTCAGCTTTCTTGCGGTTGCAATCTAATCTGAACAGGGGCGCCACTACAACACTTTGAGTGGCATGAATAGGGGGGGGGGGGGCATTGCAAAGGTGTTGGGCAGAATCAAAATCCGCCCAAAAGAAACAAAAAAGGTTAAGGAAAGTTTTACCAAGAAAAAAAAAAGAAGAATGGAAATACCGTAGTCTCCATCTGACAAAGATTTTGCATGTATGTCAACGAAATCATGATTACATGCTAACAATATTTAGGTAAATATTGGTAGGGGAACGTCATACCCCACTCCACCCAGCGACACCCCCGACTCTATTTACTTTCATGTAATAAGAGCTGTCTAGACAAAGATCATGGTCGTGACTCTGTAACACGTGACTGCTTTCTTCATCAACTAAGAAGCCTCGTCCTTACTCCCATGACACGTGATCTTAATAAGTCACGAGAACCTGATATTTTCGGCATTATCATAAGGACGTTTAAATCTGGGGTGGATGCAGGATTTCGTGAACAGGGAGGGGGCACAATCCCGTAGAATAATTACTCACTAAAGAAAGCACATGCACGCCAGTCGAATTTTAAAAGTATAGGCACAGGCATATCAAGCCCCCCCCCCCCCCCCCCCCCCCGAGTTGAATCTGTCACTGGTTCGGATGACTCATAAAATTGTTAAGGCGGAGGACAATAATAAAAAGAGGAGAGAGCAGAAAAGAGGAGAGGGGGGATTTTGGGTAGACAGAAAGCGCAGATTTCAATGCAGTGCAAATCTGATATTAAATCGAGACTGTTATCATTTACATTTGAAATGACTTTATAAATCAACATCTCACCAAAACTCGAAAATCTTATTTTCCACTGAGCAGAATACCTTCCCAAAATTTGAATTCCAAAATCTAAATGCCTAGTGATATTCCAGGAATAAGAGTTTGCAAAAGGCAGTCGACAAATGGTTTCGGTATATGAAATAATTACTTTAGATCCATCACGTACACTATATATTCGTCTTATAAGGTTACTGATGAAGATTTTTTCTCGGTATAAAATTACAAAAATTTCCTCGTGTACAAATTAAATAATTTATTTCAAAAGGTAAGCATATCCAGAAAACTTCGACTGGACGTTGAGACGTTGTTCCCCTGATTGGCAGACGATCCGGCGTTGTTCTTCTTCTCGATGTAATCCAGTTCCCGCCACATTTGGCAAAGAGACAGCGGACAACCACAACAGCACGTGACTCCGTAATCAGAACAGATATCGCCCTGGTTAGAAAGGATAATGAACGAGATGTCGTTAACTAATTCTTTGGACAAAATTAGATGCAGAGAGGTTTTAAATGTAAATTTCTCTTATTTTCTTTAGTTCATTTCGTATCTCATGTATACTATACTCTTGTATGTATTGGGTGCTCCGTTTATTAAGCCTTTGCTTTTAGGGGCTTCTAAACCATTTACAATGTAATTATATTTTGTCTTACAGGATTTGTATGTTGATTTTAAATGGTTGAATAAAAGCGAATTGAAAAAAAAATGTACCTGTTTCTAAATGGAGATAAATAGAGAGCTAACTTGACATTTAGCCACGGATTAATACATATGTAAATAGAAAATATACATTCATTTTGTTTTCTTTCACTTCGATTTTTGCAAATGCATTCATTGCAGGATAGATGAATTATGCAGGCAAAGGAGAACATCACAATGAAGAATTTGATAAGTTCTATCACAATGCGACCACCCCCCCCCCCCCCTCGAAAATAAGAGGAAATATAAAGGGTAACTTCTTCGAATATTTGAACAGGTATTTGCACCCGAAATCTATGTACTAAGTACATAAAGTAACGTGTGCAACGGTCTACTCAGCTTGCTCAAATTAATTCAATATTTTGGCTCAAACCATTTTACAGGCATGCCCTTAGAGCAAAGGACAAGAAAAGAGACTATTCTGAGTGCATCATATATAGGTCTAGTATCGGGTAGAATTCTGTTCTGGCGCTGTATTTTTTTTCCTTTATGCAGTGATATTGTTTCGATCTATCTCTACTATGATATACATTATTCATGTCATCACTCTCCTCCATGCACATTAATTTTTAACAGAAATGATTTTTAACAGAAAATAATCTTTACCTATATTTTAATCAAAATGTATATCCTCCCCGGTTTACAGTCCATTTATTATTTTTTTTATTGATAACTTTAACTCACCAATAGGTTTATATAATTCATGCTAACTAAAAGATGTGTCTTACAAAAGGGGGAGGGGGATCATTTAGATTAAGATCAAAGTAATTTGTTTCACGTACCCTTATGTGATGTTGTGTTCGAAGCTTTACACGGAGTGCTGCACATCCGAATGGGAGGCAGCATGCTAGGGGGTTCTCACCCAACCTCTCGGCTAGGCGACTGGCAAGGCATGGGGAACATGCCAACCCTGTAATACCTATTAAAATAAAAACTATGTAAGTTATTTTATTTATTCATAAAAAATGAAAAATTTACAATAATAGAGGCACCTTTTCAGAAGCAGGAAGAGGGGGAATGGAACTCTATTATATATCCTCGAAAGGATACACAATTTAATTCCAACTGGATTCCAAATAATTAAGGGGAACTGCCCATTATGAAAATCATCACATCTATTCTCTGAGAAAAAGAAAAGGTTTTCCTTAAGGTCACATAAAAAATTGCCGTAAGGTAAACAGAATTAAGCACTTGCCAGGATAGAGATGTATGAATTGAAAGAAGTTGATTTTTTTATTGTAGTGCGGCACCATTTTAGTTTCAACGCCTCTACTTCAACGCATAGAGAAGTTTCTCAATAGTTTCAAGTTTTTATTTTAATTAGTTTGATACAATTTTATCCTCTATAGCATCACTATCAAACTTAGAGTCATAAGTGTACACAGATCAATTCAAGCAATGTATGAGCTCCTTACATATTTCTGGATCGTCGCAGCATGCTAACAAGTCGCTGTTCCATGGTCTCTGAAATAATGCAGAAAAAAATAGCAAAAGGTATTAGGCGCACTGAAATGTTAATTCGTTATAGAGAGGATACGAAACTGATGACCTCACGTTTGTTTGGTCAATGTTTACTTACTACCTTATTGTAACTTATGGATAAGAGCATATCTTAGTATTTCGCCGTCCTATTGCTATTTTACTGCTTTGCCCGACATATCAACCATCATAATGTATAAAATATATTTTCATAATGTATGGAAACTTATTTAAACTATACTCTAATCATTGTCATTACTCATGACGCCCTATTTCATTAACTCTTGCATAACCTGATAACAGTGTATGAAGATCGAAAACTAATGATGGTTTGCCTAAGGTTTGTCAAAAGAGCTACTTAATAGAAACAAAAACACAGCTTTCAAAGAAATCAAAGTAAGGACAGTTTCATCATCATTACCACGGGCGTAAATCCACTTTGAGGATGTGGGATGATAGACTTTTTTGCCGATTTTTTTTTCTGTCGAACTCCGATACTTAAGTATAAACACACACCCTCACCCACCCGCACAGACCCCGTTACACACATTTTAATTCTTATTTTGCGAGGGAGCGAAAGAAGCGAGCCAAAAATAACCACTTTTCTGGCTTTTAATCGCATTTTCAAATAGAAATTCTAACATATGATGGTCGTTTATGACACATTATCAAAAAATTAACTAACTGATTAATCAAAATATCATTTCTTCCTTATATGAAGTGGGGTTGGGGATATTTGTACACGCCATCCCCCCTCTCGAAAAAGTGGGGGAGATATCCCCCATCCCCCCCCCCCCCCCCCCGGATTTACGCCGATGATCATTACGATAAGACAGCAATGACAGAAAAGAAGACAATTACGATTTCTGGTTGCTTGTTCTTGTGGATGCCGCGCCTCGACCCGAGCCGACTTCCACCTCCTCGCCGACCACCACCGCCTCGTCCCGGTCGTCCGTGGCTCCCGCTCGATGTGAGCTGGTCTTCGATCAGCATAGCCTGATCATTGGTCGTGTACGTGACACTCGAATTGGGGTTGATGTGCGAAGACGGGTAGGGTTGGTGAGTGACCGTCAGACCGCTTCGGGTGTCGTGACGAGCTGGTGGGTGGTAGTTGTCGCATCGGTCGAACTGCCCGTTGGCTGATTGAGAAGTGATGTAGATTTAATTTCATTTATTGATTCATTATTTATCGATTCATTATTTATCGATCTATGATTCATTCATTTGTTTGTCTGTTTGTATTTATTCATTCATATATTTATTCATTTATCTATCTATTCATCCATCTATTATTTGTGTTTGTTTATTCATCATTCACGGCAAGGAAACGAATTTTTATTTTATAAGGTAGGCATGATGTATAGTCTTGAGGGTCCGCTCCCTTTTGTGTTGATTTTGTTGTTGTTGTTGCTGCTGCTTGGTGTAGGTTTCCAACTTTTTGTTTAAACCTGCTTGTCAGAGATTTTTTGCAATTTCTAACCTCTCCCACGACAATCTCCTGGATTCACCCCAAGATAGTGCATGGTTGGCCGAGGAGATGAGGAAAGAAAAAGTAGATTTAAAATCAATTAGAGCGAATCATCTTTGTAGAATATTTATAGGCCGTGAATGTTCGAATTATTCGAATTGAAATACAAGACTAGTTATGCAATGTTTGCAATAAATATCCTCTTTTACTACGAGACAACTTTTCTGACGCTATTTATTGAATGAATATGGACAGAATTCTGTTGTTTGATAGAAAACTATAGAATTATACCTGTAAAAGTAGAATTAATATACACATAATACACAGTAAAAACGCTTTATACAACCTGGTTTACTATATGAACTGATCAGGTATTGTTTAAAAGTTTAACAACTGTTCAAAGTTTTAAACAGCAATGTTCAATTTTTAATATTTATTGTTAAAAAAATTGAACATTGTTGTTTAACTTTTCAAACACTTGTTTAACTTTTAAACAATACCTGATCAGTTCACATAGTAAGCCAGGTTGTATAAAATTTATAGAAGTTGTTTAATTTTGTTTTTACTGTGTAGTTTCATTCATTGTTATACACTGTATTTTTTTTAAAGATACGCTAAGTATTCATATCTGATTTTTTTGTAAAATAACGGCTCTGAATCTGAAATGATTCTCTTTATGCGTTTCGCTTTGTCAATGTAGATCTTCACGGGATATTGAACCACTTTGTTTTTATCCCCCCCCCCCCCCATCCCGAAACATGTTATAAAACATCTCGATGAAAGCATGCATAATCTGGCATTTAAAACCGTCATCTTAATAAATCCAAGTATATTAGTAATGGCTGTTGATTAATATGAGTGAGTAAATATAGCGTCACTAAGGTGCGTGTTAATATGGATCAACGAGTTCGTTGCACTCATTTGCTATTAAAGGCCCCGTCACATATTAGCGGATTGAGCCAAAGAATGCCTAAAGTATTCGAAAATTTGGACATGCGTTCGTGTTCGTTGCCATTCGTTCGTGACACGTTTGACGTACGTGGTATTCGTTAGCTGTTCGTAGGTGTTCGCAGAGATACGCGCTGGAGCCGATTTTCTATTTTGGATATGTTCAAAAATTTAGAATCCTATTATGGCCAAGAATTTGAGCGTATATGAGTGTATCTGGACTTTTCCAAAAAATAGCTGTTCGCTAGGCATTCGTTAGCTCTATTCGCTAATATGTGATGGGGCCTTAAAGTCAACCTGATGGCGTGGGGGTGGTAACATAAGAAGGTACTGAAAATTTTACAGGTACACTCTTCACTTTTTTTGCCGTGGAAACGAAAGTGGTTATTTCCAGAATGTAAGAAAAATACAATTCATAGTTAAAGATATTTACTGTGAGGAAAAAAAAGTTGAACTTCAAACTAAAAATAATTGTTCCATTCAGTATAAGAAAATTATATATCGTTATAGGATAACAAGACAACGTTTAATCATTTTCGCGTGCTCATACCATCAATGTGGTCGTGAAAATTTGTGAAAATTTTCAATAAACAATGAAGGTTTTTAAAATTTCGGGGGGGGGGGGGGCAACTGCCCCCCTCCCCGCTGCGTACGGCCATGCACTGAACATGCATAAATTGAAACCTCTATTTATGGATATTTAAGAATACCCTGAAAATTAATGTTACCCCTGACTGATCAAATTTCATACAACCCTATCAAAGTGCTTGATCATTATTTTTCCGTGGGCTTGCCAATGTTTTAAGATAACGGTAAAAATAGAAGCCGTTACTTCATATTGAATTACATTTTAGAACGGTTGTGAAGGACTAAGCCAATATTTGAAATAAACTTGACAAAATCAGTCGAATGTGAAGGTCTGATAATTGAAGATTTTAAATCATTAGTCATAACTTGAAATTATAGGTCATATTTTATAGGTCAGCGCAGAGAAAAGTGCTTGCTCATTGGGCACTTTATGAATTGATATTATCATATAATCAATTTCAACGTGTGTTCATGAAAAACAAAAATCGATAGAAAGAATCGAAGAAAGCTATTGTATGAAAAGGGCGAAATATGGAACAAAAAAAACCCCAAAGATTTGTAATATATAAGACCGAGAGCAAAGTATAAGATCTTTGTGGCTAAAAAAAAAAATGACATGGGGAAACATAATTTTGGTTCAGTTTATGAACTTGAAAGACAAGTCTCGTAAAAATCGGTAACTCCTAAATTACCCCTTATTGTTGCTTTTTCCTTTTTGGTTATTAAATCTCCCCCGTAAGGATTTCATGACACGCAAATTCTTCACATCCGCAGTGAGTCAGTGTATAGAAACACAGTATCATTGTCGGAACAGGTGTTGAGAGCAATTTGAACTTCAAGGATTACGTAAGATGGCTATAAATGTCTCAGGTTGACTTTATTATTGCCAGCTAGCTGGGAGGAAATTATCGTTTTGTGGTTGTAAATTAAAACTTTTCATCCTAGGATAAATAAATTGGGATTAAAATGGTTAATCATAAAACGTATAGGCCTACGTATGACTGCAGAACAGTTTTGCTACCAGCCACAAGAACGTCTAAGTATGGATGTACTCTTTTTAACGTAATTTGTTTGTTTGGGTTTTTTTGTTTTTTTTTAATAATTGGTCCACAATCGAAGACAAACACCTGTCATTCATTTTATCAAAACGGAGCAACTCTGTTTATCATCAAAACAGATTTTTTCACTTTTCATGTTTACAGTGTATGTTAAAATTCAGGAAGACCTTCGTAGCGTTGTATTGTACACAGAACACTTCTCTATCATTTCATTCAAAATCGAGTAGTGCGTTTGTTTCACACGCATATAGGGCCTATTGCGGCCTAATCTTTAGCAAACGCTGTAGGCATTTTCATTTGAAACTTTAGTATTAAAAAATGTACGAATGCAATCAAAGTCATAGCAATATGACATAAATTGGTTCAGCATGTGTTACATAATGTTGATTATGTATTGTATACAAGTATTGTCTTTCCTCATAATGAGCTGCTGAAGTACCAACCAGCAACAAATTTTTCCAATCCGTCATCCTTCAGAAGCGTAACTGATACAAGGCAAGTCAAGAACACAATGAAAGTGTTGGGATTATAGTCACGCGGGGGAGGGCGATGGGGGGGGGGGGGGGGGGTATGTTTCCATGTTGTATTTTGGAAACATTTACAACATATATCAGTATAGGCACCGTTGTTCTGAGAATCAGAGTTTTTGATTGTTCAAAGAGGGATGATACAGTATGGTAGTGTCCACCCCCATGATCACCCCCCCCCCTAATGAAAATAATATAGAGAGAGAGAAAGAGAGAGAGAGAGAGAGAGAGAGAGAGAGAGAGAGAAAGAGAGAGAACATAAAACATAAAACAACAACCTCCCATCCCCTTGAATAGAAGATAATCCGACGAAAAGAAGTAGGATGAAAAACAGAAATCCCAACTGCTTTTGGACTTGAGAAAACGAGCGAATGAAAATCATGAAAACAGCCTATACTTCATAACGTATATTAGCGGCTGCGGGAGACTGCATAAGGTACATGTACTAGATGTCAGTTATAAGGGAGGTGCAGGGGATGGGAATGAGCCTCAAGAGGGATCGGTGACAGTGATGTAGACTGTACAAACTTCTTTGTAGGGCACAGAACTCAATGTCTCAACGGACATAGAGTTACATGACAATGACTTTATTCAGAATGGATTGATGAGGAATGATATCATACTCACCTAAATACATCACTCCTGCTGTGTGTATTCCAATATTTGTATAATCCTGTGCTGTATAGTCCTATATTGTCCCACTCTAAAAAATCCAACTTCTATAAGGGTAGCAAATAAATAGACTTGTTGTTCCGTAACGCTTATCGAAATGCGTATCAAACTCAACATGCAATTAAACAGTCCATTTAGATTAAAATATAGATGTTAAACAATTATCAGTATTGTTGTTCTGCGCTCCAGAAGTTCTGAACCTTCTTCGCGTGTTACTGAGCTCAGCGGGTTCAGCGATAGAAGTTGTGTTGTATGGGGTATTTTTCTTAAGGAGGACGCCCGCATTTAACTCATTAATTTACCGCCCTTCCGTCCGTTCCGTGAAAACTTCTACAAAGCGCATGTAAAACACCACCACTTCCACTTAAATTAGACATTTTCTTAACGATAATGATGCACTGATGACGTCAGAGATTGTTTACGTAGTCTTCATAAGCCATGAATGTAGTCAAGACATTGTTTACAAACAGGAAGTTGAACTTGTCTTCTAGGAGGTCGTTACTCTCTCTCTCTCTCTCTCTCTCTCTCTCTCTTTCTCTCATTCTCTCTCTCTCTCTCTCTCTCTCTCTCTCTCTCTGTGTCTCTCAGTCCTCTTTCTCCACTTGCCAAGGTAAACTCAGTAATATTATTATAAGCTACCTCACTTAAAAGCAAACTCTTGGGGATTTTGCCTTCAGTTGTGCTGCTCCAAAACTTTGGAATAAACTGCCACTGGAAATATCAAAAACAAAAACCTGTTGCTGTTTTCAAAGTTTTGTTGAAGACTCATCTTTTTTCAGAATCATTTCATTACAGGTGATTTTTTGTTTGTTTGTTTTTGTTTTGTTTTGTTTCTTTTTTTCATTGCATGCCTATGCAGAAGCATTGTTAGGAGCTCAGTAGAGTATTAATATAGTAGCTGCGCTATAGATTTATCTGATTATTAAAAATTTAACGGTCGACCAATTTGGGGGTCGGGGTATCAAAGCAGCTCTCATATCCTACGCTGTATAAATTCTTTGGCTAAATTTGGCCAGCACTGGGTTTAATAGCATAAGGCGTATCATATTTCTCTTATGATAAAGTATTATTGTTGCTTTGTTTACCAAACTAAGAAAGTTTTGTTGTTGTTGGGTTTTTTTTTTTTTACTCCACTGCAATTAAGCATGTGAAATTAGCTTAAACTTGTATTGTCAAGTCACAGTATTTACGGATTTCATAGAAATTAAGATTCCATTTTTTTTTAGAAGAGCAATTAGTACATCCCGTTAGTACGAAAATGTACGTTACGTTGAGAATGACTGAGGAAGGAAGCGATAAATCTCCTCTTTAATCCCTTCCTTCGGAGCTATCCTCACAAGTCAGCTTGTATTAAGGTATTGAGTCACAAAGCTGCTGGAAAAGCTGGGGTGTCGAGAGGGAGAAGGAGAGAGAAGGGGAGAGCAAGAGAGAGAGAGAGGGGGGAGACGTGGAAACAGAGAGGGGGGGGGCGGACAGAGACAAACAGAAGATAAGAGAAAGAATGAGAATTTTAAATAATAATAATAATAATAATAATAATAATAATAATAATAATAATAATAATAATAATAATAATAATAATAATAATAATAATAATAATAATAACATTTCTATAGCGCTCTTACGAACTACAAGTTGTTTCACAGCGTTTTACATAGGCGTAAGAGTAAGAATAAAAATAAGCATTGATTTGGTTACTGTTTGAAGAGTAGAGTTTTGAGATGTTTCTTGAAAACCTCCAAGGAAGGGGATAAACGAATAAATCTTGGAAGATCATTCCAGAGTCTAGGAGCGCATGACTGGAAAGCATTGTCGCCAGCTGAGGTGTATGTCTGTGGAATATGGAGTCGTATACTGTCTGTACTAGAGCGAAGATGTGGTAGGATGAGAGAGTTGATATATTCTGGAGCTTTGTTCTGGATACTCTTGAAGACAACAGTCAAGATCTTGAATACGATGCGTTGCTTGACTGGAAGCAAATGCAATTCTCTAAGCAAAGGGGTGACATGATCATATTTACGGGCCTTAAAAATCAGCTTAGCAGCACGATTCTGAACCCTCTGAAGACGTTGCATTTGTGACAAGTTGATTCCATACAGTAGAGAATTAGCATAGTCAAGTCGGGACAATACAAAAGGGAAAATTAGAAGAAACCAAAGCAAGAAAGAAAGAAGAGCGAAGTGCGTGCGTGCAAAGGAAAAATAGAAGGCAATAAGTCCCTTTCAGCACGTTTTGATAGTTTTAAAGTTGACCTTATCCAGATGACGAAGAAAGCTTCTGATATCTCTTTTCCATTATGAACAGACCTATTTTACCTTCAGAGCAGAGTGTATGTTATACACTTTTTCAGATATATAGATTTTATTCCATTTTCATTTTTCAAAATGTCCCTTATGCAATCAGAATTGAAATGAAATAAGAAGGGGAAAATGAAAGGTAGTAGGATAGGAACCAATGTGCAAGAGCGAGTTCGAGAACATAACTGAATAGAACTTATTTCAGAATAAATATGAAAGCAGAGACCAGCAAAGAAGCAAAGCTTGTGGTACCACTGGTCCCTGGTTTAGTGGTATACATGTATACTTCCGTCTCTACATGTCTCATCGGGGACGGTGCACTTAAATTCCCTGGTCTTATCAATATTGCTGCACAACGCATTCGGATGTACCCCAAATTTTGATTTCACATTATGAATTACGTGTGAGGTATCTCGCCTCATTTCACAGAAAATTAGGATATCTTCAAGAGTACTGATGAAAAAAAAAAAAAAAAGATGCCAACTCTCTGTACACATGTTGTTGGGTATAAGTGGCGCAAGATTTCGGGAATATATATGAATGGGAAAAAAAAAGAACAAATTTTGTCATGGAAGCGCCCTCAGAGGAGTGTCGTCTAAAACACGAACTCGTCTTGCTGGTATTTGTTGGTAAGTCCATTAATAGTCTTATTTGATTCCATGATTGCACGATGAGGCATACCAGGAAGCAGCACCTGACTGACATCTCATCGTAACGACTGATATTTGAGTCATGCAAGAATCATTAACAACGATTCATACCACAACAAACATCTCAAAAACGTATTGGAAATGTTATAAACTTTATCTAGATGCAAGAAATGTTATACTATAACAACGAACGTCTTTCAGGTTACAGTATTACATTGCCTTCTCTTTTCACATTTTTATGTCATTCTTTGTCAGCGAAAGTCTTATAGCATATTTTCTGGAATTGTATATTAACAAGGCTCCAGCATGAAAATAGCTAAATTGTAATTTATGATGCCTAACGTAAAGCATCGGTGCTGCTCTAAAAAGCTTACAACCAAAATTAAATCGCTTTGCAATGTGGGGGCAATTTATTTTGAAGGAGATGTCCTTAATGGACTTACACAACACCGAAATTGATTTAAAGGGAAAATCTCGTATTGCGCATTTGTCACATTTGCACTGTATGGTGTGCAAAAGAAGAAGAAGAAGAAGAAGAAGAAGAAAAAGAAAAAAAAAGCCTGCCTACCTTGGAATTAATTTAGGAATTCGTTTATGTTCTATTCATTTTCACTTGCAGTTCATATCAAAGCTTGAATCATGAAACGTACATACACACACTGTTAAGCAGCATACTCTTGTGAACTCAACATGGCCTATGTTGTGTCAGATACATTTTCCCATGATATATTTTGGGCTAAGAAAGAGATAACCTGCACCTTAAGAGATATTGAAGAAAATCTGAAATTTTGTGTACAGAACATATGGAGAGTTGTTCACAAAACATGCCATTTTGAAGCAATATTGCCAATTTGAGGATCGTCATAGAAAGTAAACCAAAGATTTTCAAACTTTCATAACTTTCTCATTTCGTAACCGATTTTGACTGAACTTTTTTAAAAATAGCTTCTCTCTATTCCCTCTTTTCATTAAAACTGACTGGTCTTCATGGTTTCCTTTTCCTAGTTTAGGCATTTCTTTCTGTGCAGTCAGTTTACTTTAAAACCAATTGCAGCTTTAAAGGAATAAACTGCTTCGTGGTAAGTTATTTTGCGACTACTCATGCTGCAGCAAGTACTTTCATGTTTAAAAAAAAAAAAAAACTCGATATATAATGTTACTTCTGAATTTTTCCATTAAATTCCTAAGGATATTTTAATCAGGCCATCCGGTACTACAGATCGGAGGTCACTGGTAAAAAGTATTTCATTCAGTACACTTGACTTAATTCAATTTACGTAGAAGCATCAACGAAATCACACAAAAGATAGATATACCCCATTCGAAGTGGTAGCATCGGAGGCTTCGGAGCTATATAAGCAAGAGCCATACGAAAGTGTTTGAAACAAATAGTACGTGATTGTACTCTTGTCTATACTCTAGTATATCCGTCGTTACTGATAACTGTTCTTCAATCACTCTGACTAGAAAATAATAAAATGCACCATGTCGTCAATCTCTTTTGGAACCACACAAACAATGACAGTTTTGGAAGGAGCTGGGAGCTGGGAAGACAATACGACCTTTAAAGATTCGGGACCAGCTTCATCAAACATAAGTGGTATCCTTCTCCCCGCCATCTTCGTTTGCCTGATCGTCATCGCCAACATCATCAGTCTCACGTCCTTCTGCGTCGAAAGACGACTTCGGACCTACAACAACTACTTCATCATCAACCTGAGCATCCTCGATCTACTAGTCGGATTGCGACTCGCTATCAGCGTTGCTCACACTCATCTGGGCTATTTCCCTTTTTCTCAGAATGCTTGTAAACTCATTAGCGGGTTCGCGAACGCATTGACGAGCGCGTCCAACCTCACCGTGGTCGTCATTTGCATCGACCGCCATCGAGCCACTTACGACCCCATCAACCATTTCATGTCGCGCTCGAAGCAAAAGGCGTTGCTCAAGAATGCCCTGCCGTGGCTGTTCGGACTCGCCTTCTGGATTCCTTACATCACCGTGTGGGAATTCGTCGACGGTTTCGACAACGGGCTCCATTGCGTTCGGCGGTATCAAAGCGGTGCCCTGACACAAATCATCCAGAACATGGTTTTGTTTTTCGTTCCTTTCGTGATCATTGCTATTCTCTATTTCAGAATATTCATCAAAATCAAAAGCATCGGGAAGGGAAACGTTGAAAAACGGTTTGCGATGAAGGATTCGTCGGTAGGAGCAAATCGAAGTAAGGTCTCTGAAGATTATTCAGTGGAAGACTTCTCAGTCGTTAGCAACTCTACGATCGATGTGGAACTGAAGTCAACTTGCGATGACGATGAAAACATAGACCTGCCACCATCGGCCAAGAATGCCCAAAGAAAGGTAATATAATGCAATAAGAAATACATTAATTTTGAATGCTCTTTTTGGACGAACTCTTCTCTCCTTTTTCTTGCAGTGCAGAAAATTAGATTCATAAGACCAAATGTCCTAGAGCGGTGTTAGATTTAAAACCACGGGTGTTAAATCTAACACCGCTCCAATGTCAATAGAGGACCACACCGACAGGCGTTGAAACTATACCGTGATGGTGTAGAAAGGTAATCACCTGGCACTTCTTGGTGTTAATTTGACACTGCAGCTGGTGATGTTTTTTGACGCTGCGCTGGTGTCAATTCAATAATGACATCGCTGGTGGTAATTTCAATGGTATACACCGGCCCAGTGCAAATATTAGACCACACCCTGAGGTGTTGCTGTGGTGTAAATGTCTTCACAAATTATTTCCAACATCAAGTAGTTTAGCGGGAAGTTCTTGTTCCTCTTTTTGAAGTTAAAAATCAACAAGATGAACAGGAACTAATTAACCCTCTAAAAAAACGTTTTAGATTTTGAAATGACACCCATGGGAGTTAATGTAACACCTTAAATGAACACTGGAAAATTAACTCCAGCTTGGTGTTGCACATTCAACACCCGACTTTTTGCAGTGAAGGAATCAAGGATTTTTTTAATGGAGAAATATATATATATATATATATATATATATATATATATATATATATATATATATATATATATATATAAATGAAACGTAATTAATTCTCAAATTTTGCATGTTTACTTAACACTTTAGGTATGCCAATATTTCACAAGGGGGAGTCTGGGACCGGCTGTACCCTACCCCGGCTAAAATGGGCTATATGGTACTGGCCACCTGCCGAGATACTGAAGAATCCTAGGAAACTCGTTTACAGGAATCAGTAATGAATTCAGGTTCATTCATTCAAGATAGATCTGTTTACTAATTTATTCAAATTTATGCACGTTTCTCTCCAGAACCATTGGTAACGGCTATTCAGTTCACCTGTTATGTATAATGGCATCTGAATAGAAGGAATCCAGTTTACATACATTGATTGTTGCTATGTCGGGCAAGCCTGAACTATGCATAAAATTAGTAAACAGGTCTATTGTCACTCGTATTTGTATCACTTTTTTTTTCTGATCTCAAAGCCGGCTAAGCGTGAATCAGCCATCGAAATGCGGAAAGCAACGCGTACGCTTCTGCTGATCGTCATCGCCTTCGTCATCGCATGGTTACCTTCGAGCGTCATCCAACTCACCTACACCATCAAACCCGTCCTAATCGTCCCAGGTCTCCCCCGCCCAGCCTACCTCTTCTTCTCCTTCTTGGTTTACTCCAACAATCTTCTCAATCCGATATCGTACGCCGTGTCGCAGCCTCTCTTACGAAGAACAGTCGTTAACATGTTTCTGTGCAGACGCAGATGAACATCGACAAGTATTTGACAGCTTTTTAACTTACAAGAGGTGGGGTGGGGGTGGGGTGGGGGAGCGGTATGTAAGCCTACATTGACTTGCGGAGGTATAGACCATTGCAGAAGTAACCGAATTCGCATTACTGGGGGACACTCAAAACGACGGTGGGGGGGGGGGGGGGGGTCCCAGTGCTTGCTAGGGCATTGAAGAAATATTTTTTTTTATCAAGAAATGTTATTTTCAACTGAATTTGACTTAATTCACTTGAAAGTTATATTGCAACATTGTGGGCATATATAGAAACGTTCTTAATGGGTTTTATAACTAGCTCTCTGTATTTCGATGTACACTCTAATGTCAGTGACTTGTGTGGAAAAGTGCAGACATAGGCATTTATCTCTTCAAAATCATTACAAATGGACTTCATGAAAAGCTTAATATAGTCACTATAATGGTAAAGTGACCCTTTGCGTCTGTTAGAAGTGATATAGTCTGGCAGGGGAGCAAAATAGTCTGAGTAAAATTATCTAAAAAGTATTTCACCAAATAATTTATTTCTATAATGATTTGATTTATGTTGAATATTTTGATTAGATGGAGTCCGCCGAAAACAGTGATGATAATTGGTGGCGAAATCACACAATGTGTTGTAAATATACGTGTTCTAAACGAGGCTTTAATTCAGCAATACTACACATTCATAGTCGAGGTTACAATAGGGTATTTTGTTGAGTTTAGGGTTAGGTTATGGTTTGGTAAAGTGTTTAGTCCAGTGTTAAAGTTAGTACTCCGTATACAGGTATAGTGCACGAAATTGGTTGCCGCAGCACATGACTTGTGTAAAATCCTAGATTCAAGATTCAAGATTCAAGATTCTTTACTGGTCCGTGCAAACATAGCATAGAAATTTTGCTTCTAGTGGCCTATTTTTATAACATACAATACAATTCATAACAATACAGAAAACAAAACAATGAAAACGAAATATGTGGGTAGTTATTTACCACGAGCATGCAATTTATGCATGTATAATATATTCAATCTAATGACTTACAAGAAAATGTTAATTTTCACACTAAATTTCTTAGACTGGAAATTAATCGAAGTCGATTTTAATCAGGAACAACCCAAATTAGATTAATAAATCATAATCAGTAAGATTGATTTCTAAATTTATTAGATTAAGATTTATAATCGAATTTTGTAGTTGTCTCTGATTCAAGTCCTCTCGACATTTTTTGACACTACCACACTGATGGCATCATGTGGACAACTCTTTATGTTTTGTACACACATAATCAAACATGTTAATTTGCTTAAGATTTGCATATTTTCATAAGCCAAACTCACGATATATATTATGTAGGAGTGTTTTCTCCACAACATGTTTGGGACAAGGACAATGAAAACATGTGTTCGTCACGGATAATTCAAAATGTGTGAAATTTTGTGTACAAAACATATACTGTTTTGAGGGTGTTGGTGTCTTTTAATAGCAAATGAATTGAGAGAAACAATTTATCGCTGCGAAAGGAAGTACGAGCGAATATTTTTCATGTATGCTTATCTTATGTAGTGTGATGTAATAAACAGATTCCTTACACAGAAATTGACATTGACACAAGAGAAATAAGACATGATTTTACTGTTCGTACACTCTTAAAATTTCCGGTTCAGATTGACTCGGAAAAGAGTCCGTTTGGGGCCACACTCCGTTCCGGATCAAAAAATGACCCGGAATAGGGCCATGAAGACTTATTTCCGGGTCACATTTGACCTTATTCAGGGTCATTTAAAAATAATTCCAGGTCATTTTTGACCCGGAACGGAGTGTGGCTCTAACGGACTCTTTTCCGGGTCAAGTTTGACTAGGAATTTTTTAGAGTGTATTGTGCTTTTCAGGAGTGATATGTATGTTTGAAGTTGGAAAGAAAAAAACAACAACCCCGAAATATTAAGAAAAGAAAAGCGACAAGGTAATCAGGAAAAAAAAAAATCATCGTCTTTGTATTTGCTTCACCTTCCTTTCAAGTGGAAAGTGTTCTTTGTGTTTTACCTACAATAAAACTTGCGCTGTTAAAGCGACCCAATTTCGTTATCAACGTTGAGAGCTAGTCAAGGATAAAACTGAAATGGTATACTGAAGTTTTCTTGTTTTTATTTGAACGTATATAGCATGTCTTTGATGCTTCGTTTTCTCCATGCATAATCATTTCGTTCTATAAATTTGCAAGTGATTACATTTTGAAGCGCAGTAGAAGGAACTTTATGTGGGGCAGTGTGCTCATGTTCAAAGTTACACCAACCCCGGTCCTGACATTATAAACTCGAGAGTCCTCGCTCGGCTGTTTGATTTTAATTGAGACCTATATTTAGTATGTTGTGTTTGAGATACTTTCTTAACATTTTGCCCTCTTTCTCCTGAATATTGTTCCATTAATAATTTTCTCTCCTTCTCTTTCTCTCTCTTCCCATTTATTCCACCTTCTCCTTTTTTCTCTCTTCCTCTGTCTTCTCCCCCCTCTTGCTGTCCCTCATTTACTAGTTTTGTCATACTGTAACTGTTGCCAGGTATACCTTTCACAAATTTCAACCATATGCACAAATTTTATTACATCATAATGCTTTTATTTCTTTGTATTAAATACACAATCCAAATGTATTTACAAGCATTCATATAATTAATATTGCATAGTTTCATATGACATTAAAATGACAACGGCAAAGCTAATATCGCTCACACGAATTACTGCTTAAACATTAATTTCAAATCCAACATTCATGCATATAAAATAGTAATTTGCCAAGAACACTTTTTTTCAAAATGGTATCTTTTAAGCTATTGGCTTCATACCTTTCACATAATGCCCAGCATTTATATATATTGCTCATTAAGAATTGCCTCACTTTTTATAAAAGACTTCATACCACTGCATGATGAAACAATTTATAATGGACATTTACATCAACTCCCATTAATACTTTTCAGGTATGTGCACAAGCTTATTCCTACTAATATAATCATAAATAGAAAGATTACTGTAATTATTTTGAGCCAGTAGTAATTATGTATCCGGAGGTATATCTTAGCTTCAAATAAATGATTACTGGAATTTTACTATTAATAAACACGTCTCACGTAATTGATTAGAGATGATAATAAGTGTATAAATATTCTTCAATGTGAATGATAATTCTTGAAATGTAGATTAACAAAATCAAGTTTACAGCATGATGTGTCTTCGGGTTGTTAAATATATAACACACATCGCTTATGTAAGCGTCAACTTTGAGGTAAATTGTGAGTCGGTATTTACTGCTATCAATGCAAATAATAAATTAGTTTACGAATATTAAACGTTACAGAAATCCCCGATGTTCTTATTTCCAACATTCTCATATATTACAAAACCATGCAGACGTCATTTTGAAGACGGCAAATATATACTGAGCAAGTGATTTTTTTACTAACATACAGTTTGAAATCTCAGCATGCATGTTTGGCTAAATAAATAAGACCGATTGAAGAATATACTAAAAAGAAAAAGAAAAAAAAGATGCCCCTAGCAAAATTTGTTGGTCAAAATAGAAAATGATAAATACACACTGTCATGTTCATATTATCTGCGCACAGGCCTAACACACAGCAGCGAGTCATTTTACAACTTTTGTAGTGACTGTAAGAATAAAAACATGCCTGCAAACTTATGGATATCACACAACATAATTTATTATCTCGCAAGCAAACGTATTGCAAAAGAAAAAATTACTTTATACACTACGGGAATTGCACAAAAATATATCAAAAATGATAATGCCTTTCACCTAATAACCAATAAGCATACAGATAAGAATCTAAGCCGTAGGTTAGAGCACACATGATTGGACGGAATAACACTGATATTGGACTGGCCGTGAAAGTCAAGAAGATTCATAAGCTTTGCAGCTCTGGCTTGCAGAAATCACGATTTGAGATGGATTCAAACGGCGAAGCTGATGGAAAAGAAATAAGAGAAAAGAAACAGTTTAGTACCACAATTCTAGAATACTCTTTCAAAATGTTTCACTTTTGTACAGTAGTGGGAATTATTAATGACGGAACTTCATTACAAGTTTGAGATTCTTTCCGTAGACAAAATCCTTTTAAAAAAGTAAACAACCAAAATCTGTAATTTCTCTTCTCACAATAATGATGCTGTTATAGTTTGATAGAACTTCGGCGATTCACGGGATATCAGAACATAAACCTAAACTTTTTCAAAAAACGCTTTTAAAAATCATCATGACAGTCTCTATGTTTTGATACCTAGTTTTAGACATGTTACTTTTCACTTAAATATGTCACTGTTCTAAACAGTTCCAGAATTAATCTCCATGAAATCACAAGAGTAATCATCAACAGAAGTACAGCGATATCATAGCATTATCTGGAAGAATATGAATTTATTTTATACTTACTAAAGAATGGATCTGCATGGAAGAAATGAGACGGAGCCGGCGTAATCGGTTTCTTCTTCATTTGTTGAATGGTAAGAAGTTGTGCATCGGTGTAGCTGTAAGGAAGAAACGGAAAGTGGTCACCATTGAAATCAGAAGTCAAAATACGAATTGAATCAAAAAGCTAAAGCGGAAGAAAGCATAACACATTTTATACCTTGCTTACGTCGTTGGTGTCGTCTCCTTGTAACTACTACAATGACATACCAAAGTCCAGTAAAAAAAAAAAATACTCCTCGAAGTGATTCTACGTCAGGTATATACATGTAGATCTTTCGCTACCCCATGTTTAGGTCTGGGGAGAATTCCGCACCCATCGTTTCAATGTCTAGATCCGCCACTGATCAAATTATTGACGCAAAGTCATGGCACAACAATTTTCG
The DNA here is from genome assembly GCA_029962745.1 of Echinometra lucunter. Taxonomy (NCBI): domain Eukaryota; kingdom Metazoa; phylum Echinodermata; class Echinoidea; order Camarodonta; family Echinometridae; genus Echinometra; species Echinometra lucunter. Next base: position 29,515,062 of record CM057152.1, read on the forward strand.
TATGCAATGGTTATTCGCTAGCATTCTATAAATGAACAAAAATTACAATTATCTACGTCGATTATTGTGTCTGGCTTTATTGTGCTTAGCTTTGGGTAAAGACTTGTAATGTTTTAAACAACAAAGTTTTTTTCGAATTTCTGATTCGATTTAATCTTACCTTCGTTGATGTAGGGGCTTGTAGTCATGACTCATAGTAGACGAACTATGAGCCGCTGACATATCCCTCGGTACTTGCTCTAACGTTAGGTCCCTCACAAACTGGTTATAGTCCACTGAACCATCTCCTGTACGGTCACATCTGGATTGAAGAAAAAAAAATTATGATTGGTATAACTTCTGTCTGAGCATCGTAACATGTGACGCTAATCAATTAACCCTAATGAAATACAATGCCTGGCCCATATTAAGCGTGGCGGAGAGAAAGTGGAAATTGTTTCCCCCTCGTCAGTGGGAGAATTTGGACACAGATCTGTACCTCCCGCGGTCAAAGACTCCTGGATCTGCCGCGTTAACAGATGCAAAGGAATTCAACCCTGTCAAAACAATAATGAAATACTTGTGTTTTCATTATTGCACTGCAATTACTGTAACCATTTTCCATTTTTGTTTGGGAATTAGTTCGTTTTTCGCCTTCTTGAAAAATCTCGGCAGAGAGACGAACATTCACAGGACATTAAGTTTTCTATATATCTATTATATAAACACCGATAAAAGGTAAATTAGTTTCGAAGACATCAGATAACAGTTACGTGATATGCCACTTACCTTTGTAATAATGCATTCATAGCCTTTTGGCTGACGTTAATCTGGAATTGACTGCAGAGGTCTTTCATCTGTGCCTTCGACAAGCGACCCGTCTTTTCAGGGTCGGCTGCCATCAGGGATTGCCGTAGCTTTATGTGCAGTGGATCGCGAGGGTTGGGAGTGCTGAAGAAAAAAAGAAAGAAAAGAAAGAAGTGTCAGTAATGATTAAAAAAGGAATTATAAGCGTGTTTTTATTGGGCAGCTTGAGCGCTAAAAGTGATAGAAAATGATGGGGACATATATTTACAAGGCAACTGACATTAAAACGTGAAATTTTATAAACCATTTCTAAAGCGCCAGATATCGTTAAAACTCGTACCTCAAGTTATGATAATCTCGATTATAGCTTCTTGAGATAAACGTTAAGCCAAAAAAGATCAATTACTTCGGGGTCCTCGGCCGATTTATATTTCCTTCAATATTTGCGAATAATCAAAATGATATACTTACTTGTTGTAGTACGATTTCTTCGCCATTCTGATCTGTTCGAAGATGGATGGACGCATGGGATCCAGCTTCAGATCTTGAGTGTTTGCACTGTTTGAAGAAAAGTTTAAGTAAAAAGAATATGGTTAGAAATATCCTGTAAAATTCATTTAGAATGAAAGAGTACACTACCATCATTGCCCACCTAACCGCCTTGTACAAGAGCCGTTACTTTGACTGCGTTATCAATCAGCAAATGCAGATTATGAAAGCAATTAATAAACGCGCAAGGCATCCAAAGCAAATTTGCAAGGTTCCTTTTGCATTCTCCATTCGTGCAAGGTTATTGTCAGTCTTGAACGGCGCATCAAAGCCAAGCAAGTCGCTGTCGCAGACCGACGTCAACAAATCACACCTTCAGCTCATTATTTTCTTATCTTCACAATAATGACAATGAAACCACGCCGTAACATTAAAAAACCGACACACGAATGTCAACTTACCTCATGTGGGTATGCTTGTAGTTGGGATCGCTCTTATTCTTCTTCCCAGCTGCAGGAATCTTCAGTCCGTTATAGTTCTCATCGGTGTAACTGTCCTGTGCTTCGCTCACATGGCTCGGACCGTCGTTCCCGAACTTAAAGTGAACCCTCCTCGCATCTTCCACCCTCTCCTTCTTCTCGTCTCGCATGCCCCGGAGACGCGTATGTGCATCTGCGGTGCCAAGTAGGCTGGTGCGGACATCAAAGGCCTCACTGGTTTCGGAAGCCATCGGGATGTGGGCTTCATACGGGAGGCATCCCACCGTGTCCAGGTAGCGGTACTTCGTCTGGGGGATCTCGTACCCCTTACGTTCCCCGTCCAGCTGGTGCTTGATGTAGCTTGTGTGAGACACTGCAAGTGATTGAGGAACAATGAAGTTGCGATTAGATTAGAACCATTCCCATAATATGTCAGGTTGGTGGTCTGGCAGATGCAATGCAACTGAGTTGTATAAAGCACACATCTGCCGAGGAGTAATATCTTACGTCACGTCTTCGTAAGATGTAGACTTAGCCGGTCTTTTCACCTTGACCGATGGTACAACTGGTGCTCAAGGGTGCACGCATTTTTCGTCCGTTGCAAGACTGATTTTTTTATTGCAAAATCGTTATTAAAAAAAATTAACACCAACTTAAATTATAATTCTAATTAAGTAAAGTGTTCCTTTGCCGTCAAAGACACGCTTGAAATTCATCAAAACATTTAAAAAGGAATGCATTCTTCCAAATGATCAAATTGTACCTTCCATAGTATGTTTCAAAATGAATGGACTTACATGAGTTTTGTCTGTCTACGGCGTCTCTTTCGCGGTCACAGGTAAAGACGACATTGTTGACATTATGACGTCGCTTGTTCCTCAAACTTTCCATTTTACGAACATCCATCTAGAAAAGGACAAAATCATTAACGAATTGAAATGAGTAACACAAGACTAAAAGTCATCTTCCACAAAAAAAAAAAATTTTAACTGGCGAAATCATATCTTACCAATTTTGAATATCTTAAGTCACCGAATCATTTCTACTTTTCCATTTTTTTACATTTCATCACTAATGCTGGGCGGGAAATATTCAGGTATAAACTGATGAGTACATTCTGGACAGTGACCTACCATCTCAAAGTGCCGAGGTGAGGTGAGGTGAGATGAGAAAACGAAACAAGATGATGAATAATCCTTCCGGATTCGGCAATATTCCACAACAACAACGATTTAGAGAGGAAAATGATATGTAAATCAGTATATGGTTTCATTATGCTTACCATGTGAAGATGAGTTTGTGATTTAGTTCCACTGAAGTCTGTGTAGTCACTCTGTTTCGTGCTATTCTCGAAACCAACGCCTGGAATCTTGTGCATTACCTATATGGAAAAAAACATTTAAAAAACTTTTACAGGTTGAGCGTTTTTCCTTGAGCTGAATAAAGTTTCGAAATATTCTTTTGACATCATGTGAGTTAGCTATTCTCCAACTGATCTGCCCATCATTTTCAGCTAAAAAGTCTAATATTCCCTAACTGCCTTTGAAATAACAAGCAAACTGCTGACCCTACGTAACACTAGTCGCAGCGACGAGACAAACAGAAGATCCAGTATCAGACCAAACAAGAAGAAAAATAATATCTCCCTTAATAACACGATAACGCATGGCTTGAAGTCAGTATGGCGGTGTACGTGTAAAGGAGGTATCTTCAAATTAATTTCAGGAGAATATTCTAATACCCCTGTTTACTTGATGAATACTTTTATCAAACATACCTCGGAAGGTTTGGGTGGTTCTTCCTTGGTTGGCTTGACAACGGCAGGTCGTTCCTTGATGTAGTCTTTATTGTAGATGGAGCCGGCTGGGTCGTTGTCCGTACCAAACTAGATTTATTAATAAAGCAAAAAAAAAAAAAAAGATGTATCAAAATGAAGCTGATCCGCCTAAAGATATATGGAAAACTCTACCATGTTGTAGAAAGTATCACGTTAATCAGTCAGTAAATCGGATCGTCCGTGAACGGTTTCTACTCATTCTCATGACAACGATGATGAAAATTCTCATGAAATCAAAAGGTCGAGATTCTATTCTTTCACTTGCATCATGGCCATTTGAAATCTTGTATTATTATCACTATATTTTTTGTCATTGAAATGATGTTTTCTAAATACATCTGGCTTCAACCTTTTTTTCTTACTATCAATTTTACCTCCAGGTTTTTAACACCGTGATAGGATAAACATAACAAAACAATTCTTTAGAAAAAAAATACCTTGAAATGGACCGACGTCTGGTACTCTTTGCCGAGATTGGCGCTGTCTAGCATAGGACTACCCTCTGATGTACCGGCACTCTTGCCTGTTCCTCGGTTAAGAACACCCGGTGTGATCTGAAGAAGGTTCGGCTCTGCTGCGCTTGCTTCTCTTGATTTAAGTGCCTCGTCACCCATCTTCCAAGCTAAAAAAATAAGCGAGTAAAAAGAGTGATAAGCTGAAATAATTTACTGATTCTTTTAAATCTGTAATAGAGAGTTCCCCTAAACTGGAAATAATGGGAAGAAAAATTGCCATATACAAGGGTAATGAAGTGTCCGTTTCCAAATTAAGAGTGTCAGTGAGTTTGAGGTTTCTATTTTCCTCTCGGGTAATATGTAAAGAATTATAATTAAAAAAAGGGTTTTTTTTCAAATAGGCGAAAAGTGTTCGAAGTATAGTGCATGCAATTTCAGAAAGTTGATCGGGCGGGTAAATAATTCCACTGGTGATAAGAAAATATCTTGGGATGAAATCGTCATCTCTATACTTTCCACGAAGGCGCGTAATTGGTTTGTTCAGCTCATGATTTAATTCATAAACATATTTAAACGTTAACCTTTATCTACCGAGGAATCATAGTTGTCTGGATTACATAATTGATATGTGATCTTTCTTACCAGCGAAGTTTTTGACGAAGTCTTCATAGTCGATGGTCCCATCTTTGCCATGGTGTGTCCTGGTGATGAGCTTATCAAGGTCTACAGCTGAGATAGGATCCAGGAGACTATCTGTGACTCGTCTCAAGACATCTTTACTCACGCAGCCAACCCTACAGATTTAGACGAAGATGAGACAATGTAAAATAATAACTCGATAATAGGAAATATGGTTAATTTTGACTGCCATTCGTGATGTACCTATAATGGCTGTTGTACCCAAATGGCTAATCTGGGGAGCGTTTCATGAAAGGACTTGTCGGATGTTTTATCCGACAAAGTCTGTTTTATCCGACAGTTGCCATAGTAACGATGCTTCTCAGCCAATCAAAATCAAGGAAAGTTTTCAGATCTGACAACTTGTCAGACAACAAATGTTGATGAAACGCCCCCAGGTATACCACAACCGCACCAAAGTGATTCATAATACAACTAGGGGTTCTTGTTCAAAGCGGCCATTTCTATAAGGCAATAATATTGATGGGGATAATTTCCATCAAACGAAAGATCGGATACAGGGCAAAAACAAGCATGAATTGGAGAGGTACCGACGTTTGGAAAAGGGCGTGCGAAAAGGGCATAAACGTAAAGTTTACGATTTTTTTTCTATTTCTACTGAAATATAATGAAGAAGGGCAAGGAACTTTATCATCAATTTGTTTTGATAAAACTGTGAGAAAATAAGATGTCGTTTCTTACCTTGAGGGATCATACTGAAGGAAGATCTGTCTGAGGGTAGAGCTGGTTGCTTCTACTTTGGCAATGGCCTCTTCATCGCGAGGAATGGGTGGCAAGAGAGTTGCTCCTTCTTCTATCAGCTGCGATCTGAAATATAGTGGACAAAATAAAGAACGTGGTTTTCATAAAATATGAATATCGATGTGTTTTACGACGGACATGATTCTGGAATAACTCTGTCAAACCGAAAAGAAAGAAAAAAAAAACCCCGATCCCCCAAACCGACCTATACTTGGCCATTCGGTGTAATGTTATATTAGTTTGTTGAGTCTTTTGTCATTCTCGGGTTGGTTTCATCGGAGTGAGTTTGGTATAATGATCTTGTAACCCTTACTTGAAACCCAACCGCAACTCAGGTTCTAATCCTATAACTTTAACAACACGAAGCCTGTAGCAATATATCCGATCACTCCTTAATGTATTTTAATGTACAGCGTAATGTGTTTGAATTCAGCAAACATGGTATTTTTTAGTCATCTGTCGTTAGTAGACAGTATTTGGTAACGCAATGTTTTGACTTACCTCAAGGTTGGGTCATCTTGCAAGAAGCGGCCTTTGGGTATCCGGGTTGGTTCTATGAAAGCTGCTGATTTGTCCGGCTTTAGCCTGGCGTCATAGTCGAGAGAGAATGTTGTCTTCCCTGGCCTTGGACCTGACGAAGGAAAATGACAATCGTTAAAACAATGTTCTGAAGATAATAGTAGTAACTGATTATGGAAGTTGCAGCAAAACCTTATGAATCTTCCCATAATTTCTATAAGTCTTTTATTTGACGCAATTAGGAATTGTTCCCTTCCTTACAAAATTATAGATCTTCCTTTTATTTGATAATTATTGTTTGACTGTCGCGAATTTAATTGTTTTAGTCATGGATACTTACGTGTGACGTTGTAGTCTCCTTGCCGGAATACAGCCGAATCTCTTTCATCTTCTATCATCTTCTTAGCAACGGCCGAAGGGCTCTCTTCTGACTCCTTCTCTCCCGGAGCGCTGGCGATGGGTGCCAAACGGGCTCCAGTCATTGTCAAGTTCTTGTGAAATGAGTCTACGGTTTCCGAGTCGTAACTGGGCAACGAAAGAGAATCGTACAAGGATATGGATTAGAAATTATATTGATATTTAACCATGAAAATAAATGACGTAGATTATGGTTGGAAACCATTATGCTTTTAAGGCATGACCGCAAAGTCATTTTCAAGAAGTAGATACACACATAAGAATTTCCTGTCATATCGTATACGATATGCCTCCCAATGAAGGTGCATGTTCTCCATCTGTTTGCAATCATACTCTTACTTCCAAGTCATATACTGTAACGTTTTTTGCATTGTTTTTTTTTAATCATTCCCGTTAAATTTCTCAAAATATTGCTTGATACATGTTTTTACTTTGTATTATGGAATTCCTATTGCCCACATATTTTTTAGACTCAACGAAAGAGCCCCTCCTGCACCCCAAAGAATAGTTAAGCCAAATATAGTTTTTGCCTGTCTTTCACTCTTAAAAAAAGTTTCCGAATGAACAAAATCGCTCTTGAGATATGATAATTGCAGTTATTGAAGCAAAGCTGTCCCCTTTTAACTGATCTGTCCCTATTTTATTTATAGGAATAAAAGCCCTCTCTTAGAAAGCAAGGGATTTCTAAATATTTAATGGAGTTTCTTTGTGTGCTTTGATTTATCAGAGACCAGCAGTATAATCATGATATATAATCAAGCTAAAACATTGTATATACGATGCCTTTTCTCGAAAGGCGATTTTTTTTTTAAAATTTATCAGTTAGTTTAATCAGTAATTTTCTTCATTGCGGGAACGGACAGTTAACTGGTACTAGATTGCGCTTTTAAAAGTGCCCGACATTGCCATTATGCAATTTGTTTCTGCTTGGTTGCTAAGCGACCTGCACGCATAACCATCCGAGCATACCGAACAATGATAGACCTATGTTATGTATAACGAGAAAAGTAGCTGAAGAAAAACTGAATAATAGATATGTGATAACTAAATGTATCCGTAAATTATTGATGCTTTATATGATAAAATACAGTGCAAGCAGATTTTTAAAAAAAAATTAATGATATATGCAAGCTCAAAATAAACCATTTTCAATGATAAAAACAATATACACGTCTTTGTTTGTTTTCCCTTAGGTTCCCATGGTTGCTAAGCAACCTAGCAAGTAACCATCCCAGCATACCAAGCCATGACACGCCTAAAAGTTTTATGCATAACGAGAAAATTACCTGATGAGAAGCTTAATAATGATGTATTTAATTTAATATATACCAAGCAAAGTAGACTTATGTTAGCTATAAAGCCTTTTCTGGGCCCGCTTTATTTACTAACTCGTCTCTTTTGTATTCTTCTGCATTTGTATGAACTATTTGAATTATCTTGGCCTTGGTTAGGGTTTTGGGCCTTGACTGCAACACTGGTTTTTAACACGTTCAGTTTTATCACAACTTCATCATTTCGTCCAGTCGTTACTCTATTGACAAGTGCATAAAAAATGTTACATGAATAGATGGAATAGAAGTTGTTTTATTCTTACTGTTGTGGGTCATTGCCGAATTTGAAGTGAGTGGTCCTGAGGTCCTTTACATTTCGTCTTCTCATCTCGTTGCGAGACTGTGTCATGGCGGGGTCGTTGTCTAGATCATGCATGGTCTGAAATAAAGAATTGCGTTGAAATCAACATTGTAATCAACATGGATTTATATAGGAACAGTTAATTGTAAAAGGAGTCTGTCCAGACCTTGTACCAATTGTTTTAATCTAATTTCCAAACTGACCACTGACATTTAACAGACTGATATAAAACGTGTCAATGTTGCTATAAAATTTAGAGTTGCAAGGATTAATTTGAGTTGTTTATGCAGCTAACATAGTCACCTGCATAGGTACCATTTAAATTCATTTGGAAGTGTCTGCTTTAAAACAATACGATGACACTACTGCTACTATATGCTGCTGCTGCTGCTGCTGCTACTACTACTACTACTACTTCTTCTTCTTCTTCTTCATCATCATCATCATCTTCTTCTTCTTCTTCTTCTTCTTCTTCTTCTTCTTCTTCTTCTTCTTCTTCTTCTTCTTCTTCTTCTTCTTCTTCTTCTTCTTCTTCTTCTTCTTCTTCTTCTTCTTCTTCTTCTTCTTCTTCTTCTTCTTCTTCTTCTTCTTCTTCTTCTTCTTCTTCTTATTCTTCTTCTACAACTACTACTACTCCTACTCCACTACCACGAATCTTGATATTGATTATGATAATGATAGGAATAATCATAATTATCTAGTGAGAAGGGCTATTTCACTTACATGTCCACCAGCAAAGTCAGAATCGTACAGTGATTGTCCAAATTTTCCATCCCGCCAATACCTTGGGTTCATGTCCTGTTACCATAGAAACGAGATGAGTTAGTAATGGTTATAGGGACATTGATATAACACACACACACACACACTTAATAACACAAATCATCACGTATGATTCGTAACCTACATACAAATTTCATGTTCATCAATGCATTATCCATTAATCAGTTTAATAGCTTAAAATGCACCCCATATCTGAAAGAAAAAAAATTTAAACGTGATACGGAACCAGTCAAGGAACTTACAAAAGTTATCAACTATCAAAATACCACAGGCTTATCAAATATGTCAAGTTAATTTTAAATCAATCGCATCCCAAATTCCTTCACCTTTTGCTTCGGCAAATAAATTCATGTCCCGAAGTGTTTGTTCAAGTACTCAATCGACGTTTGTATCTGACGACCTCTGAACTTTCGGAAACCCTTATCTTTGGTTTCAGTAACTATTCCTGTAAATGAAATATTCATGATGAGCTGTCCATACTTACCGGCAGGTTGATCTTATCTTCTGGCTTCACTGGAGGAAGCTATACACGGATAAAGAGGAAAACAGATTAAATCATTTAATAATGCATTCTCGTAAAACGAATGAAAGATTTATAATAAATGACGACGCTATATACACTGTTATAACAGTTGTTTAAAAATCTTTTTGTTGTTTAAAATATGAACTTACCAACTGTTGTTTTGAAAAATTCCCATTCGTTTTACACACAATTTTTTTTAAAAAAGCAACAGTTGGTAGGTTCATTATGTTAAAACAACCTGATGATTTTTAAACAACTGATCTAACAGTGAATAGTGACTCGAGCAATGAACTCTCTTTTTAAAACATGGCATTTAAGAAAGATTCATAATACATGTCATAAGAAAAGTAAATAAGAATTACAATACTTACAATTATATGCTAAACAGTACTTCAAAAATCAAAATATAGGCAATTTACTTTTATCATCATTTTATAGTGGATCCCTCCATTTCCACAGAATTTAAGACATTTCTTTTTGAACATCCATTTAGGTGTATTTATACTTGTGAAGAAAAACTATCAACAATTAAACAAATATTGACATTTATCTGTTCTGTATACTATGATTACATAATATAAATGCCTTTTTTTTGGGGGGGGGGTCATATCTGTTGAAAATGAATAAATTTGACTTATTTTCGGAATAGATGTTGCTTACGTTTCACATAGTCTCTTGTACCAGGACAATAAATGTTACAGTTTATCACGTACAGGTGTACATAGAACTAGACATTGTATGCAATTTATGGTGTATTTTCGGAATTAGTTATAGGCGTTTCTTGCCTATTCTTACCCTCTCTGATTTCCTATTTGTAAAGTCAGCCGTTGTAAGTGAAGCCTTGTATATCTTGTCATCTACTGGAGCTGCGTCCCCTCGAAACTCAAAATGAGATCGATTCTGAACCAATATAGAGAAGAAAAACGTTTAGTGTGAAATTATACGACTGGAGGAGGGGGTGGGACGTATAAGACGTTATCAAATATTAAAAAGCTTATACAAGGCAGTAATATAAAGACATGTTCTGGAAAAACTATGATTTCACTTCTTTTTCACAATATATCTTTGGAAACAGTAATGGCACTCTTATACTGGTCCCAATCATTTTGAGACACAATGAGTATGTTTTATAAGTTCTATTAGTTCTTTCAAGACCAGTGAAGTAGTTTGCTTTTCCTTGTTATCTGAATTATGGATTTCTTATACTGACAACAATGCTGTAACAAACTGATGAGATGAAATGAGAGTTTGTTAATGTGGATATACTAAAAAAAAAATTAAAAAAAAAGAAAGAAGAAAAAAAAAAGCCGCTACGGAGTTGCAACAAATAATGAGAAAATGATGAGTGAGTATACAATAAGAAAACTAAAGATGGAAACAAACAAAATGTTTTATATAGGATGTAGATAGGTTAAGGAAGAGATAAAATCACGGAAACATTCACAACGTATATGTTAGAACCAAAGACATGCTGAGGGTATTCTTAGTAAGGAGATACATGTATAACTTAAAACACATCTACTGGGTATGAAGATTTCAAATTACCTGAATAACCTTCTGCAATCGACGAATGGAGAGTAAAAAAATGAAAACAAAAGTAAAAGAGTTATTTAACCTAATATCATTCACATTAATTATGTCAAATCAAGTGTCAATAGCATAGGATCTTTGCGGGTCAAAGATTCACCAGCAAATACGAAAAAAATTAGTATGCATATTTTACCAGGTTGAATATAAGGATTCAATTGTAAATCATTCCAAATTCTTATTTTCTCTAAATGTTTAAAATATGCCTACCTGAAGACTCGAATCCCAAGATACACCAACGCTGCGATCTGGTTGTGATCCCTGAAACAATAAAGCAGAAGAAAAATATGCTGAATATACCGTAAAATTAATTTCTAAATGTTATTTTGCTTTATATACAGCGAGACAGGGCGAAGGATCCTAATGCTGGACCTTCTATTAGCTATAATGTGACCAAATCTGTTATTATACTCGTGGACTTATTGTTCAGTTGTGTCTGTTTACAGTGTACATGTATAACGATTAATAAAGAGGTGAAATGATATCATTGCCTGAAGAAATTTGAAATCGCCTCTGGATTTTAACAAATAGTGTGTGTCTTTAAGACAATTCATCTGATGAGGGGCAGATAGTCATAATGTTTGCTACCTACAATTTCCAGGTCAAAACGATTTTTTCTTTATTCATATACTCGAGTATTTTTGTTGGTGCTTTTTTTTTTTACATCTTGTCTTCTTTTTTTTTTTTTTTTATAGTTTTAGTATTTTTGTTATATCTTCTCATCCTCGCATTACAACTGATCAAACATGTTAATCTATGCGCAAACCCTATCCGATGCTCCTCTTATTATCTGTGGGAGCATGCCATATTGATTTTACGACCGGACATTTTGATCTACGATGGAATTTAATAGTCTCTGTAAAAACTAGAGTACAGGAAAGCAGTGCAGGTGATCTAGCGACGCGCGGGAAAGCTGTTACTTTGGTCAATCAATAAATGGTTGTTCGATAGATAACAGGCCAACGTCAGATATCGATTTTCTTTTTCTTACAGAAGTGTATACCTTGTCAATAAGGGAGGTGTTGCGAAGCTATGCGACCAAATAAGAGTACCTTGGGCACCGGGGTAAATCCATTTTGAGGGGTGGGGAGGGGGGGGGGATGAATGACTTTTTTTCGGTAGAACTCACACTTAAGTTTAAACACACACCCTCACCCACCTGCAGAGACCCCTTACACACATATCAATTTTTATTTTGCGAGCGAGCGTAGCAAGCGAGCCAAAAATAACCACTTTTCTGGTTATTAATCCATTTTCAAATAGAAATTCTAAAATATGATGAGCGAGCCAAGCGAGCGAGCCAAAAATAACCATTCTTCTAGTTTTTAATCGCATTTTCACATAAAATTTATAAAATATGATGAGCGAGCGAGCCCAAAATAACCATTTTTCTGGTTTTTAATCACATTTTCAAATAGATATTCTAAAATATGGTGAGCGAGCGAGCCCAAAATAACCACTTTTCTGGTTTTAATCGCATTTCAAATAGATATTCTAAAATATGATGGTTGTTTATGACAGATTATTAACAATTTTACTATCTGATTAATTAAAATATCATTTCTTCCTTAAAAAGTGGGGGGGGGGGGAGATATATCCCCCCTCCCCCCCCCCCCGGATTTACGCCAATGACCTTGGGGTTTGTCTCTTCGGCAAAAAGAAAAAGAAAGTGACAGATTTTATTCAGAAAATCTCATTTGCCCGTTTTCTTTCAATATTACTAAATGTTGTCATGTTGCCAAAATCTTATCATCTTTTCTATTAAACTACTCTTTATTTAACTTCTTTTGAACATCAGTGCTAGAAATTCTTAAAGAGCGGCTGTCACTTTAGCAACGTCTCTTTTCATCCTCCCCCCCCCCCCCCATGTTTTTAGATATTGTATTAAGTTGTACCTCAGAAATAATTTCATGAGCAAATTTTCTTCTAGAAACAAGTCGCATTCTCCTTCCAACGTTTTAAAGTCTGCAATGTTTGAATACGTTGATACGATTAAAAAAAGGGAAACAAACAAACAAAACCGATAGATGAATGTCATAATTTCACGTCTGAAAGATTTATGACTGAACATTTTTTTATTTCTTTCTCAGCTGGAGAAGTGAAAAGGGACCACGTGATTTGACTACAGGGATTTATGTTTCGATGAATGTGTTCGTGAGAAACCATGTGAAGGGGAAAGTTCATTCGTTGCCATAGATATAGAGACCCACGCGACTCCGTCGTCTGCTAGAGATCACTGACATTAATAATGTTCACGGTTGAACATGGCATCACTATATATAGTCTAGCACGTGATATTCAGTCAGCATAATTATAGCCGGCCTTGGCTTGTGTTATATTCTTTATGCCTATGACAACAAAACTATAAAAATAAATGATGAAATAGAATAAATAGATTTTCAAATAAAAATGAAATGTGAGTGATACACTAAGTTCATTTCAACAGAATCTAAATTCAAATCCTAAAAACGAAGAAAATAAACATTTTAGAAAATAAACATTTTTTTAGAATATTCAGTGTTCAAGCAAGTGCATATGTGCTACCGTCAGGTCAGTGTTTTCAATTTTTCGCGATAGTTTCTCATGTCAATGATAATACAACAATTATCACAAAATCTACAAAATCTGTATGATGTAGAAGAATAAACTCATGAATGTATAAAATGCATGGAAATATTGACTAGGAGAATGGCTATATCTTACAGAGAACAGTGTAATATCTTCCGATCCCTAGTTCTAGTTTTAAAATTCAGGTATACTGGACACCGATAAAACATCGAATATCTTTATTTAGTCTCTCGAATGATAAAAAGAAGACTTTGGTCACTATAATGCTCACGCCCTGAGGGCAACGATGTAACCAACAAATTAAACACCAAAAGCATCCATTACGTTCAAAATGTATCAAAGTGATATATCAGTTATATGACAAGGCATCGCACTATAGCAAAAACAATAACAAAGCTAACATGAAAATAGGATTAAAATGTTTAGGTTCCACAAAATGATTTCATGTTAGAATAATGCTTCTGATAATGAGAGAAAGTTATTTTCCATTTTCTGTTTACTATCATGGTTTTCCACTTGGATGATAGAAACAGCAAAATAATTTATTTTGGAATAGATAGGCCTATGCTACCACTTCCTTACCTTGAAAGTTCCTTTAGTTGTACTGTGCAGAATGGGTGACGTGGATCGCATTCCTTCTTTGGCTATCATTTTAATATGATCCTGGGTAAGAGACTCCTTTAAAGCTGTCAGGGCATTAGTCCTTGTAGCCCCATAGAGCTGGTCTCTTCTTCGGGCTACTAGCGGGTCCATGGCTGCAGCTGCACCGGCACTCATGGCTATTTATTCCAGTGGATGTCGCTGGACAAGAAATTTACAAATTTTCTTCTTTTGCAATAAAAGCCCAAAAGTTTTGGGCTGCGATGTATTTCCTTTTTGTTTTCCCCTTTCTTTTCTTCTACTTTTTATTTTTACTTGAATATGAATTATTTTCCTGAATATTTACAACTTTGAACTGAAGTGGTGTTGAGTTACTTGAAGATCGGCTGAGTGGAAGCTTGTGTTTTGTGCGATGTCCGGGATGAGTTTCTCAGACCCACCTGTTGCACTAAGTGCAAGACACACGTTGTTACTATCGTACGCAAATAATGCAACGGTCAACTGCGCACGCGCTGTTATAATGATACATGTACACACAAGACGGTGTCGCGTAGCAACACCGACTTTAATGAATTAACATAAAAGATTTCTTCGCTTCGCCGAGTCCTACTTCGGACCATTCTTTCAAACTCAGCTCTGATAATCAATGATAACAGAAGAGTCCGAGGATTCTAACAAGAAGTGTCGAGAGCAATAAATAAAGAGGATTTCCTGATTTTCAATACCTATTGTGATGTCATGATTTCACTTTCTTCACGGACTTGAAATGATTGATCAGTGATTTATCGTTTGATATCGAGGGGTATATGGATAGACCGCACATCGCATCATATCTTATAGCGTTTCAGTCAACAAGAAATAATAATAATGATTACAAAATAAGAGAAATATTCTACTCATATACAAATTTTATATAGCGCATCATAATATGACTGTTTACAGTATTCTGTTCAATACTGCTTGGATAGAAATTACTTTCTGGGCTTTCTTCAAATGATTGGAGAAGGTCGAAAATTGGCAGAGCAAAATCGCAGCTGTAAATCAAAATAAATAGCTGATTCTATAGTAATCCTCATGATTTACAACCCATCCGTAAAGATAGCATCCACTCAAAATCTGGCAGTTAATCTAATATAGTTACATAAAAGTTGGATATTATCTCTTTTATCAAAAAAATAATAAATTTTACATCCATGTAATTTGACAAAAAGTTTTCAGTTTATGAGTTCAGTTATTCCTGACCAATTGCTTGCAAGCCGTTAAGGGGAAAATATAAGCGCTTTAGTTGGAGTAAAAACAAGTAAACCTAAAGTGGATGAAATTAAATTTCATCAACATTAAATTTACATTTGGCACTTTTCACTATTCTTCTTTTTCCAGCTTCAAGTGTTTTGATTAATTTTTGTATGCTAACTCCCGCTTTTTTTCTTTCTTATTTTTCTCCTTGATTTTCTTTTCTTCCTCTCAGCTTAATTTTTTCCTTCAAATCTCCTCTTTCTTTCCTCACTTCCTTTTTCCTCTTCTTCAGCGTCTCCATTTTTTCTCCTCCTCTTCCTCCTTTTCTTCTGTGAATTTATTCTAGTCTGTTCGGTTTTTCTTTTTTTCTAATGCTAGTTGCTTCTTATTCTTTTTCATTTCATTTCTTCTTTTTTATCGGCTAATCTTCTCTCTCTCTCTCTCTCTCTCTCTCTCTTTTATCTTCGCTGCCTCTTGTCTTCCTCCTCTTTCTCATTTCTACCGCCTTTCCCTTTCTTCTTTGAACCTATCATCGTCTTCCTATATCCTTCTTCTTCACAGTCACTGGAGATTATAATATTGCCTTCTTTCCATGTTTCCTTCGCGCTGGGCAGTTCTATCTCTTACCCTTTTTCGAACTGTAAGAAAAACTACAAATATTGACGGGGTAACTACGATTGCCTGGAGAGGGTTATGTAACTCTGTCAATGGGTAATCGGGATAGACTTGGTTTTGTTGAGAACTTTATATTACTCCGGCATTTGATCTATTCTCGTGTATAACACTCAACATCTTCGTTCAAACTTGAAGCTTGGATGAACGGAACGGCATGACGAAAAACAAAACAAAACAAAACAAAACAGGATGAATGAAGCACCTAAAGTACCTCACGCTCTTGAAATGAATAATATTAAGAGTTGATGGATCTTTGACTGACAGCATAGAATTAAGGGTGTCACTTAGCAGGAGTGGCTTGAATTCCCCCTATTTTTTCTCTTCAGTCGACAGGTTTTGGAGTTTCATTAGAATAGCCGTATCGTTCTCCTCTTTTGTGTATGTTTTAATTCATACAATTTAATTGGAAGTTTGCTTATACCGGCGCCCTATCGGCAAGATTTTGTAAGACACCCACCTAAAGTTTTCTGTAGAAATGCTCCACTGCAAATTCATTGTTACGGTTTCTATTGATGGGCATCTGTATTCCCTTTTTACGTTACGCCCTTACTTATAATACCTCTCCACACATCTCGCCTTCTCTCTACTTCCAGTCATATCTCCTTCCAAACACCTTTGTGTTTCTTTTATTTGAGTTACAATTAGCATCAAAACGGGAAAGGAAAGGGGCTCAGTGTGGAAAGGGGAGTACTTTTCAGTTAAGTCTATGCCACTACAATGTCTAGATTCTTCCGTTTTCCTTTAGCCCATTCTGAGCCATGCAACCCAACTAAACTTAAATAAAGCTATACAGTTATCCAAATGTCTTTTACAAAAGTTCCTGACAAACATATGAATGGAAGAGACTAATAACATGAAGTTTAACTTCATGCAAAGAAGTGCCTCATTACAAAACCCGTCTTTTTTAAATGGCGGAAAAAATAGTGTTCAACGCAAAATACATGTATGAAATAATACATTCTTTATTATTATATCTCTAAATCAAGTTTATTGTCTTCATGGAAGTAAACAAAATCTCTCTGAACAGAGACAGATGGAGATCCCCCCCCCAGCAAAAATTCTATATCTTACTACAGTCCTCTGTTATCAATGTCCACAAAGAAGTAAACGATCATTAAAACAAACTACAACATTGATAGTCGTGAAAACAGTTTCATATGAGCAACTACAAACAGTCATACCATTATCCAAAAGTTTCATTGAACGACAGGTCAAAAGGTCAATTTATGTTGGCAGTAGCTCAGGCTACTTTGACTTGCAAAGTTGCAACACTATAGTAATATGTTTCCATATTAACAACAAAGACAGGAGTAATCTCCTGTCTACAAGTGGGAAAGGGTAGAAAGTATGTCTTGCTTAAATGAGGGATATGTCACATATCTCTGAAACTAAAAAGAACAAAGCTCTTTTTCTCTTTTATGCAGTGATCAATGGTTAAATAATTGCAGAGCAAAAATGAAAATGATCAAAATAGATACATCAGCAGATATTCAAAGAGATCTATATCAAAGTGTCAAGATGAATGAAATTAACATGATGCATCCTCAAACTCTGCATTGTAATTTTTGACCCATTGACTACTAAGTCCGAGATAACTTGGGCTGGGGTTTATGGAAAGTGTGTGTCATACCGAAATGAAATCATGCTCAACGGGTTTAAACTTTAAAATGCCCCACTTTTTAACAATTTGTGTGTAGGCATTCATAGCCACATAGAATATAGAAATGATATTGCACTTTCTTATAAAGATAGTTGGTATATACATGAATATAACATGCAAGACTTTTTATACAGTACTAACAGATTATATTTGTATGAAAAACAGAACACAATACATAAGAGCACTGATTAGACTTCAGGATTGGGACAACAAATTAATCAGAAGGTTTAGCTTTAAATTGGAAGGGAGGGGGAGGGGAATATGTCCCTACAGATAGTCGTAGTTGTTCCCGACTTAAAATATGAATTAAATTCCCGCAGTATTACTGTGATGTGATATAGCCTTGTTTATACGAGTGCTAGACAAGGCGAATCAATGTAGCATGCATAAAGGTGATGACAAACATTTCTATACTATTATGTGAACAGGTCTACCATACAGGTGGAAATCTGGGTCTTCAAATGGGACACATCCACCTCCCTGTACACGAGTCCCCTTTCTCCAGGAATATCCTCAGTGGGCTGTAGACATATAACAACACCAAGCTTCAAGTCTAGTCTCTGGAATGTTTTATTCTTTCCTAGAGACACACCAGTAACTACACCTCCACAATAAATAACAATCATTAATCATTTCTCAATTCTAAATTAATCTTAGCTACAATTATACAACCCCTCATCATAAAAAGTCAGCTTTTATCCTATTTTTCTCTCGCCCTACATGTAGATAACTAGGAGGATATATGTCTGTTTTGGTTTTTTTTGTTAACAATACATCTACATACATAGAAGTTAGGGAATAATGGCAAGAATTGTTTTTTATTCTTTTGTATGCTTCCTGAAGAGAACTTACTATAGCTTACTAAAGTTTCTCCAGATATACTTCCAGTAAATGTACATCACATCAATAAATACATGATCTTTTTTTCTCTCTTTCCGTTACTCCTACTGACAGGTCAGTTTTCTGTGGATCATTTATCCTCTTAACCCTTTGAATACTAAGCCTGAGATGATTTGGGCTAGGGTCTACAAAATTGTGTGTTGTACCAAATCAAATAGTATTCAATGGGTTCCCTATCAGCAGAATAGGGCTAAAAGCCACAGATAAGCTACCATCTTTGCTGTAGTAGCAGGACTCCACTCAGTACACTCTTCTAAAGGAAATTTGTCACTAAAGTCCAAACCATGGTCATGTCTCCTCAGAGTTTTCTCCTCAAGTAGTGGTCAGCATGCCTGCATACACAATCATTCAAACAGTCTCAACGGTACCACAGTCCACTGTTCTTAAGGGTCTTTTATAGGTGTGCTTTGGTGTTGCCAGCCAGTTCAAATAGGCCAAATAATTCAAGCAGCATTAGGGTCTTGCATTTTTCTGATATGCCTTTGGTGATGCCAGCTTCTTTGCATTAGCCAAATCATTCAAGCAGTCTTCAGGTTTTCCATTATTTGGTGTTGCATGCCTCTTCCAGTAGGTAAACAAATTCAAGCAATAAGGTCTACTGTTGCTTCATTTCTCTGGTGTGCCTTTGGCATCACCACCAGGCAGTTTGCGTAAGCCTAACGATTTCAGTGGTGTCTTGTCCTTGATAGCAGACTGCTCCACCTCTGTGATCACTGGAGACAGGGAGCACCAGTCAGGGACCACTTCCGTCTGCAGGAAGGCATCCCTGGATAGGGACCTGTAGCTCAGGACCTCCAATGCACCAAATATGGCACCTAAGAAGTAGGATACCAAACAAATCAATGTTACAAATTCAGTAATGAACAATCAGAACAGAGTATTACGTATTAGCATTTTGCAACTTCAAAACAGACATTGCAGTTACTGCCATTAACTGCATTCAGTAAATTCCATACTATTGGGTAATATTCATTAGGCCATTGATGTTATGAAAGAGAAATTGTAGAAGAAATAGCAGGTAAATGGGTGGGGGGTATAATCAAATAGATGGAGAGACAGAGCTTAAAAACACATAGCCTCTAACTGTATCTTTCCTTAATGAGGCATACAGAAAAACATACTTGGCTAATTCTTGCTACAGTAGTCCTTATTTTGGACAGGTGTAAGATCATCCAATACTACTGCAGTGAAGGGAGACTCCAAGAAGGATTCTTGAATGACCATGGGCAAACAAAAGATAAATCAAGAACTTACCTCCTAGCCATGCTGTAAAGTTGGCCTGAGCTGGTGGGGAATGCACCTTGAATGTCGTAATGGCAAGACAATCCTTGTACTTGGGCTTGGTAAGGAGTAGCTTCAGCTCCGCCAGGAGCCGATGAGAGAAACCAGGCAACAGAGATGTGCCTCCGATGAAGACAAGGTTATCAGCAAGGGGTTTACGCATGTCGATAGGACACTGTCGGTTTCAAGCCAGAATAAATGGAACAGATCTATTAGAAATTCTCAGGAAAGCATGAGAAAGCTACAGGAAATGTCTGTACAGTCCAAGATATAAGGTAATAATGCCCAGTAAAGGATAACTGTACAGGAAATGGAGTGTTAGGTGTAACATGATCATATCAACTGGCCATGTGCATGGTACACATTTTCACCTTAACAGCCTGCTAAGAACATTCAGTTCTCCTTTTAGAATACAGATACCATGAACTTAAGACAGTTTTGCAGATTGTGTGTAACCACTGATAAATGTGTGTATCCCAAAATATACAATGGCATAATTTCCTATGCAATACACATCATGTATAATCTAAAAATTGTAAAGGTGAACATTTGTACAGTGCAAATTCAAAAGTCAGAGACTATCTCTTAATTTCAATGCTCATTGCAGAAGAAAAAGGTGAAGACTTTGAGAATAGACAAACCTTGAGTATGGAGTCAAGGACAAGTGTCGCAACAGACTGCTCATCATTGTCCATTTCAAAGAGAACCTCACAAGCTATCTCCCTAGATTTGCCATCAATCGTCAGGGTCCTGCCTCCGTTCAGTGGATATTCAACAGATGCTGCTGGACTTGGCCACTGATGCAGGAAAGAAGTGAAACAGTTAAAGCATGATCAAGTTTGAAGCTAACAACTCAGAGCCGATGATACAAGAGTTACACTAGAAAAAAATCATAGCAGCCTGCACATGAATGTATTGCATGAATTATCAGTCTGACAGTACTTTCCAAACCTGAAAGTGAGGATTTATCAAGTTACATCGCCATTTCTTTCTGTCTCCATGAAAGGCAAATTGTAAGTCAAATCTATTAACTGGGCATTATCAAACAAGAGTATGATCAAACACTATCCTTTAGGTGAAGTCTATATCGATGTAACAATCTTTTTAAGATGACATTGTTACTGTTAAGAAATGCTTTTACAGACTTGTGTCTTGTTCTAAGTGTATCCCCCATGTACTCACCTTGCTATCATCAGACTGGAGGATGCTCTGCTGAATGGCTGTTGCTCTCTCCATATTGGTCATAAAGCAAGTCCTCACTGCAGGATATCAACAAATGCAATGAAGTATGTTACATTATGTACATCTACAATTCTACATCAAATGGGACTCATTCATTCATACATTCATACAGAGATGAGACTGATGAATGAGGAGTGCAGTAACTTAGAAATATGTTTCAACACAATGTTCCAACACTGGCCATGCATGAATGAAAATAATCCCATCTCTTATGCAAATCCCTAAACTTACATCCCAACTGGCCTACATATGGTGTTGGAACATAGGGTCACCATCTTTAAATCAGTCAATCACAGAGATATTTGTATTTTCTTTTTCCTTTTTTAATCTTTCAAAAAAATTTTTGATCAGATAATTCATACGTTCATTGAAACAACGATAATCATACAATCAAAGTAATTACAAGCTATTTGTATTTTTTACCCTTGATATCTTCTAGGACATCAGGAGGTATTTTATCCATGACGGATAACAAAGGTTTCTCCTCTTCTCCATTCTCTTTGATCTTTCCAGTTTCCTTCAACTGACGCTCAAGGTTCCTGAAAGTATACGAACAAATTTGATTTTACGCCTGAGAACTAGAAACTTACATGAGTTTTAATTATCTTCAATTTCAAATAAATCTCTAGTCACCCTTTTCAAATTTTCTATGAAATTTTGTCCCACAAAGCTATTTTAGAAGCTGCAAGCTTTGAACATTGATACAAAATGAAAGCAATCTCAGAAACATATGAATAAAGTTTCACTAATTATGTCTGCACAGAAGTAAAAACTTTGCACAGACCTCCCAACCTTTCTTACTGAAAAATAGGGATGATTTTTTTTTCTCAAAATTGGGCAAGAAACACCATTTCCCACAGGAGTTTGTACTAAATTTATCAAGAAAAATAGGAAAAGCATATCAAAAAAAGAGCCTGGAATGGTCAAAATGCAGATTCTTTCCTCCAAATGGTTGGGATGTCTGTTTGCATATCACACAAGGAGTTGGGATGCAATTTAAGCATTGTGAGGAAAAATGTTTATTATATTCTTACAGCAGTAAAACCTTTCTTTTTTGCAGTCCACTTTTAAAAAAATCCAAAAGAGAGAGAGAGAGAGAGAATGTTTTAATGATTCAGTAAAAAAATGTGAGAAATGCGAAATGGGTTGTAATTTCCACTCCAGGGGCCCGTTGCATAAAACTTACTATAATAGTAACTTACAGGATTTTGATTGGCTGTTGATTATGTCATGTTGCTCAACAGCCAATCAAAATCCAGTAAGTTACTATAATAGTAAAGTTACTATCATAGTAAGTTTTATGCAACGGGCCCCAGAACAGGTACAATGAATACTTACTCATGGATTGCCTTCCCACCAAGAGGTAATGATTCCACAGCCTTAATGATTGGGTAACCTTCATAGACTTAATAGCGAATTATGTTAAGGAATAACTGGAAAATTCATTTTAAAAGAAGAGCAATTCTATCCACAAATCAAATGCCAATAACAAGCATCTCCGTACTATAACTCATACTTCTACTTCTTGTCTCATTCACACTATTAGTCTTACCTTCTCCTGATGAATGAAAAAGTATATAATACATGTTTACTGCATTATTAATTTCCCCCCAGTCATCAACTGTAAAATAGCTAATATACCCAGAAATATTTGTCTTTGGGGTTGGTTCAGTTGGTTGGGTTCCACAAACAATTGTTTAAAAATCATAAGGTTGTTTAACATATGAACCTACCAACTGTAGTTTTTTAAAAAAATCCCTATTTGTTTTACACACATTTAAAAAAAAAAATATCAGTTGGTAGGTTCGTATGTCAAACAACCTAATGATTTTTTTAAAAACTTTTCTGACAGTGCAGATAAGAAACGAAAACAACAATTCAAACACAGAAAGGATATTGGAAGGACCACAGTCTCTTTGTAGCCAGCATCCAGGACTAGTGCTGTATTGATGCCCAATGTGAAGAGTGTGGTTAGATGTGATGGAGCAAATAGTATTGATGGTACCTGCAGAATAACATGCAATGCAACGGATATAAATTTCATCATACAAATAATGAATTGTATGAATTGATGCTTACTGAATATAAACAAAGATACATAACCTGAGAGTCTAGCTATGATTCAGGTCCTTTGCTGAAAAAAAAAATGCCTGGCAAATTCAATACAATTGTTTAACCCTTATATGAAAAGTTATACAGATATCCACAATTCTCCCATAAAGTGTATTTGTATGAGGTACTTAGTACATGTATCAGAATGTACACAAATTTGCATATTTAATGAATGGTGCATCTAGCCTACCCACTGAACACTAAGCCTGTGATAACTATGAAAGTTGTGTGGTGTACTGAAATCAAATTGTGCTGAACAGGTTAAATAGGGAGCATTTCAGGAATACTGTAGGAACTGTTGATGCATTTCTTAAATGTCAAAACCTTTTCTACATCTATCTACAATGATACTCCAGCAATGTCCTGCACTGAACTTGAACACTTCACAAGATTATCACTACAATGCTTTGAAACAATCAAATAATTTTTTAAATTTTATATCTTATTTGTCTTAATTTTTATTTTTTTTTAAATTTTTAATTTTTAAAAATTATTATTACTTTTTATTTTATTATTTTTATTAATTTTTTATTAATTTATTTATTCATTTATTTATTTATTTATTTATTATTATTGGGGGGGGGGGGGAGGGGGTTCTCTCTATTCTCTCCTTTCATGGAAGTCGATTTGTTTTCCCCTGGGTCTCATTCTCCTTCTATGTACTGTCATATGTTAAGGGTATTTTGTTAGTTGTAATCGATTGTTTTCATTTATTCTGTAATTTTGAATTGACATGTGCATGTATGTATATTTTTAATTTGTACACAAGACATATGTCAGTCTTTTGACCGTTTGTCTGTAAAATCCGATATATATGTTAAATCATCGTTATATCATTGTCAGCTGGCAGCTACTAATTATTACTACTTTTTAGGATCAGGAAGGGCAAATTCATCTGCAAGACAAACCTCATATCTCTTGAAGAACACTTTGGCAAGTGTCTGTCTGAACTGAGTAGGGCACAAGACTGATTCACAAACCACAACACGACGGTCTCTTGGATTCACCAGCAAGTGCCTGTGATACAAATATTATAGGATTGTTCAACATTTTCCTTTCTCTAAACAACTTTCAAATATTGATGAATTTGATTACTTCTGTTGCAAAGCTTGAAAAAACCGAAGTTTAATGTGATCTTGCCAACTATTGTACCAAATAGAGCATGTGATACATAGACTTGTGTTCAATATGTAGTTTTTCTACATTAGTATTCGTGGACTGTTGAATCAAATTATTTAACCAAATAATAATGAACACTGATTCAATTGCCATTAGTTGAATCAATTACATCATCAAGATAATTTAAGCTTCTTCTATATCTATTAAAAGTAAATAATAAACATTTTCTACAATGAAAACTAAAAACAAAAACATAACCACTCAAAATTACTTAAATTCCATCCCCATCCTCTTTACTTATTAAAGCCACATCAGCAAAATCTTTTCAATCACCTGAAGTATACATGGTGTAGAAATTCCACCAGTGCATCAAAGAGCTCTTCTGTGTTGGAGTAGTCCCAGATATTAACAACCTTGTTTGTCTTGGAGAGTTTGACTATACTTGGTATTGTTGCTCTTGGACTTGTCTCACCAGCAAACCCCACTCTGAAAAAAAAAACAAATTTCATTGCATGAAATTAGAAAATTTGAAAAACAAATTACATGTTCACATTTGTGAATAAAAATCTGCCTGTTAGCATTATACAAATAATGCACAGATGTGAGTGTGTTAGTGGCGATGCAGCGCACTCGAGGTATTTACAATGGGGTAAAGAGGCAACAAAAGAGGCAACATCTGCTTTCTATTATGACATCACAAGCGCAGCCAGTGTGATGCGCCCCTGAGTGAGCGGCGCATCAAAATCCTTGTGACACTTCTCTTTGAAAGAACGCGTATTTCATGGCGTCTCAGTTTTTACGCACTAGAAGTAAGTGATGCATCCAAAACGCACAGTGCTGCACCCTAAATGCACAGTGCTGCACAAAAAATGCATGGCTGGAAGGTTGCGTAGAATTAAAGCATGAACACGTGACATGCATAAGCACTCGCTATTGGCTACATCTTTGAACCTGTTTTACATAAAGAATATTAATAATTAAGACCTACAAACCTGCACCAGCATGGTCTGAGTTCGAGTTCTTAGATTGCAACACCTCATTCAAATTTTCTGGTTAACCATATGGCTACGCTACAGATTATTTAGGCAGTGAATCCATCACAGATGCACCTGTCAGTATTCAATCCCTGGTCACTGGTTGATCTCTAAGATGATGTAAGATCACCAAAGAAATCAGCAAAATTCTTAGAAAATAATGAATTTTTGCAAAGTCATGAAATTAGGATGATAAATATCTATTTCCATGTTTACTTTACAATTCCTTCAATTGGATTTCAATTTCCTTGATCACATGACATTTCAGACTGTTTTTAGCCAGCAATCTTGCTCCTTTGAAGTTCATGTGACCTTGGTAACTGTACTTGCTCCTATCAGGCTATTGTAGGGAGTCGCCACATATAGACCTATACACTGTACATGCAAGGTTATAAACTCTCATACTGTCACAGATGTGCTTCTCAGAACCTATCATTGTTTATCAATATTCTGACCCAACCCCTTCATCAAAATTTATCTTGTATGGTTGGACCTACTACTCATAGACCGCCTTTAATTGGTTATGTCGTATCTCAGAAAATATTTGTTGGTTTTCCCTTAATTTCGTTTCACTTGTGCAGAAAATGCAACAGATTAACATCTCACGTTCAGATTGTTGACTCATACGATACGCACGGAATTCTCGGCGACAAACGCATGTGATGTTTTTCACTCGGCGCCTGTGTGAGCTCATTATTTAAACCGACCGCCCGTCCTCTGTATTGATAAAGCACGTATTTATCATTTTCATTATCAAAGTTTAAAAAAAAATAATTAAATTCTGTTATTTCATCCTAATTTCTCTTGGACTTTGGTACGATAGCCTGTTTGATTACTGTGGGCTATTGCGCCAAGTTCCACGCGTACTTTTTGATTTCATGCGCAGGAAAGCATTGCGCAAAGGTGGTCGGTTTCAAAAAAGGTGGTCGATGAGTAGTAAAGCTACCATAATTGCTGAACATTGCATTTTTCTCTCTTTAGACTTTACTCGTGGTTGATATGAAGATTTGACATTAGAATCCACATAAACTGTTGTTTCATTTGTCTGGTACCCCCTTTCCCATACTAAGTTAGATTCATCTATTCTACCGTTAGATTCTATAAAAATAAAAAATAAAACGTTGTTAGACCATTGCACTCTTATGATTCCATCAAAGTATATTCATCATCTTACCAATGCCAATGCCATGGCAATACCATCTTAGGCTTAGCAATATTTCATGAATATTGAGTCAGTGATTCAGTCTAATCAATAGCTGCTAAATCAAACTCAGTCTGTTACTTTTTAGTTGATGATAAAAACTGAAGATCAACACTCTTGCTTGCATGGCCACGCCCTAGCCACACCCTTGCACTGGTACCGTACCCTATAGGCTATAGGCTATACGCTGATCCTTCATCCGAATCTTAATCGGCTCGCATGTCTAGCAGGCATAGATCTAGGCCATGATACTTACTGTACTTACTGAATACATTTCCTGCTGCAGATCAACCTGCTAATCTCCGAAGAACGGAGGGATCAAAACGAGAGAGAGAGAGATACTTCAGACATGTCAGACACTCACAGAAACATACACCCACAATGATATTTCAGAGTTATTGAAATATCTGATTGTGTTTATCATTTAACTCACTTTGTATATGCGGCACCTATGTCAAAGACAGCAGCTGTTTTCTCCACACCTACACTGAGACCCTCAAAAAGTGGCATTTTGACAAGTGCTGTATCACTTCTGCCGACAGATTTTGTGCTGTATGTGAAGCGAAATTATTTGCTACACCATGGTTCAAGATAATCCACCGTGGATATTGCGTACCTCCACCACAAGCTCCTGTGCAAAAAAAAAAAAAAAGTCACTTGATAGCCTTTTTAAAGTTGACTTTGCTTAAAGTGAAGTATAAAAAGAAGTTTATTGCACTTTATTATTGCTTTTTTAAAACTTAGTGTATGTATCTATATGTGCATGCATGTTTATTTTACTATTTGTATGAATTTCTATCAAGAGATATCTTTACCCCATAGTGAAAAAAAATATATAAATATGAATATAATCATACACAGCTTAGTAATAAGTCTATTCACGAGACACCAAAATTTAACCAGAGATCGGGCATACCAAGCACAAATTTATCTTGCCGCCGGAACTCTCCGGTACTAACTCAGCTAGGTACCGTAGCTAATATTTACCCCTGTACCTGTCATAGTAAATTGTGGACATAAGCCGTGTAGCCGTAGGCGTTCTACGGCCGCGCGGGCAGGCATATTCTTCTACCACATCGCCAGAATTCCTGCATTGATTCCGTTGAAGTACATCGTGACGACTGTGGAAATCTTTTGCAAGATTTTACCTTTCATTTGAAGTGAAGTTCACACTTTTTCGGACTGGAATGAAGACAACTTTTTGTGTTTTCTCAACTTCTCTCAAGCCAACATAACACAACAACCACTGACAACTCGATTCACATTATCTTCAAAACTTTTATGTTCTTTCACTGAGTGAAAGAATTTACCGTACTTAACCATGACCAGATGACACTGTTAACAGTTACGCCAGATCTAACTTAACAATTACTATAAAGTCAGAAATTGTCAAATCATGTTTATTTTGTGAATTGATGTCCGATGATCATGATGATGATGCCGAGTGATGATGATGGTCATGAGTCATGACACTGTTGATAAAGAAACCAGAAAGTCTGAAACAGTGAAAGTGATGTCTATTGTCCTTCCAAGCAAGTGCTGCAGCAGAGATGCTGAGACAGGCTGTCTAAATTTGAAACTAGCTCAGTAGCTGTGAACATGTTAAACAAAAAAGTCTAGATCTAAAGGAAACAACAGGAACTATGCACGCCACTATGCGTATGAAGAGGAACATCATGAACTCCAAAATTGGTTTCAAACCAACAAAGTTGGGTCTAACGTTAAATGTGGTGGTGATGATTGTTACTTTTCATCATTATGGGAAAGTGTGTGCTGCATCTTTGTCATATGCTGGAAGCCATTGCATATTTGATGAAGTCCAAAGACATCAAAAAGTTGATAGAGCAACAATAAATTACCAGAAAGGTATCTAAATATTTATCCTCTTCATCAGGTTTTGACCAGTCTTGTAGTCGAGTCACCATGGTCCGAGTCCAAGTCCGAGTCTGAGTCACCATGCTCCGAGTCCGAGTCACCATGGTCTGAGTCCGAGTCACCAAATTAAAATAACCCATGACGAAAAACCAGTTGAAACCATTTGAACACCCATTGAATATCAATGGGTGTTCAATTGGTACCAATGGGTCTTAATAGGTTTCATTTGGTCAAAACTAGGTGTTGGTTGACGTCCTATTCCTACCAGCCATGGGGTCAATTGGTTCCATTTAGTCCAATGGGAGTTTAATGGGAGTTGGTTTCAATTGGTCCAATTGGGACCAACTGTCACTTGATTCATTTGGAACAATGGGGACCAATTAGTTTCATAGGGAACAATTTGGACCAATTGGTTTCAATGGGGACCAATTGGGAGCAATAGCCAATTGGTTTTCAGTGGGGATCACATAACTGGTTTTACCTCATATGCATATTTGCTATTTTTTTCTTGAAAATTCAAAAATTAAAGTAGTCATATTACCTTTAATGAATATTTATTATAAATATGTTTGTGAAATATTTCACCCAAAAATGTATGATTTTGCATTACGTATTTCAAATAACAATAGAAAGATTGACTCACTAACCAGAATTTTTTGTGTAATACACGTTTTTTGTGTAATTTACATTTTCGTTTCTCATTTGTTTACTATTGTTTTATGCTCAAGTGAGAATTCGGCCTGGGAAAAATTGCTCAAATAATTCAGTTAATTGCAATATGCTCATGTTAAAAACACATTTGTAAACACTTTAATTCAGTATCATTTGATATTATTGTGGTAAAAATCAATGAAAAAATTTGAACACTTCAAGATGTAAGAATCTCCAAGCAAGGATTTTATACCTTTAAGAAAGAAAGAAAGAAACAGTTCCACCGAAGTGGCGACTGCCGAGTTCGCCCTATGGCCGAGTTATGCAAATGGTATACACACATACAGCTAGAGCTAGCTGCACAATGCAATGCGCTGTGCCGCTCGAACGTACAAATTCTAGTGGCTAGTGAGCACACGCTGCATATCAGAGCAGCAAAATCATAGTTATTAAGTTGCAGCGCTAGCCTGGTACGCATACGGTACTTAATTACATCCAGAGATATCGATGGGTACGTAGGTTGTAGTGCTGTACAACTTGTATTTAAGTTTTTCACTTGCTTCATGCTATCAACTTTGTTATCAATTGTAGGATTTACATTTTTTATGAAATATTATTATTATTATTATAAGACTGGTTTTGAATTAAGTTTTGACCAGAGAACAAAGTAATAAAAACTTGAAAAATCTGAATGAAAGTCACAGAAAAATTTGGAATGATTCCGTTTAGACTATCAATATAATTATTCTTTGTAATTCACAGTTTAAGGTTTTCATTGATTAAATGCTTCTTCAGTTCAATTTCTTTTGCAGTTAGTCACATATTTGACTATTTTTGCCACACTGTTTGTATGAAATATGTACAGTTATATGTCATAAATGACTGTTTTTAGGATATTTTTTTCTCTCAAAAAGAAAATTTAAAAGTAACACACCCTATGTCCTCATAATTTCTCTAATTTGGAAAAAAAGAAGAAAAAAAGTTCAATATTTTGTTGGTGGCATTTAAATAATGTTTGGCCAAAGGAACCAGTCTCTCCAGATGTAGAGTTGAGAAATCTCAGACTATGACATTTTGTAATTTAGCTCTTAATGATCATATCATAGTCAAAACTTAACATGTAGCAACAAACAGAACCTTTTTAAAGATACAGTGTAGACTATAATGCTTTCATTCATTTCCCCCCCCCCCCTTTAAGATGTAAGAGAGAAGAGGTCAATAGAAGATGTCTACCAGCCAATCAGGGTGAAGACGTTTGTGCAGAATGAAGAGCATCTGATGGACGCAGTTCAGGTTGAAAAACTAGAGACTATCATGGCTGGAGCAACATCTGTTATTCAGAAACTACTTTCAGGTACCAAAAGAATAGAGTGAAATATATGTGATGGACTGTTTTCAATATCATGGTTGCAAACTTCTCACTGGTATGGGGTTGGGATGGGGTCTAACTTTTTTTTGTTTTGTTGAACTTGAAAGTTAACTTCAAGAAAGAAAAATGAACAAAGTGAGGGTAATAATGTTTCATGTCTAGTAGAGTTGGAGAAATAGATTCACAGTGTCTGAAACAAATGAATTTCTATTTAGGCACTGGAAAAGCATGAAAGTGACTCCAAAGAAAAGATTTTGCAATTTAAGAACAGTAATGTAATAATCACTTTTATTGTAAACGTGAAGTCTAGATTATGATAGTTGAATGACAATTTGAATTTGAATTTTTTTATGACAGTGATGTCAATATATCACTGTTTGTGTACTAAGTAAATTATGTTGATTGTTTTGGTGGTAAGTATTTTAGTGAATTTTATTTCCTTTCAAACCAGTGTACCCAGTGGAAGGCCCTTTGGTTATAGACCGCTCTGAAGCAGCCTGTAGAACTACCTACAATGGTGGACCAAATGATGGAAAGTAAGTTACATGATATGTGTTTCAAACTTCAAAGTTTTTTAAACTATGTAACGCCAGTCTATACAAGAAGGAAGCAAGGCATGGTGTAGTTTTTGTATTTACTGTTTTTAAATCATGCATAAGAAAATGATAAGAATGAATTAAGAAGTGATCAAGCTAGAATAAACTATCATTATAGTTAGCACTTTTGTTGTTATACACATCTACAATGTCGCTTTTAGATAGATAGATAGATAAAATAGTCATTTATTAAAAAATCTCATGTATCGCAACCAGAGGTTGAATTGTACATGGGTTACAAAAAATAATAAGTACATAATATATTTAATTACAATTGGGAATTCACAATCAACCATAAGATGGGTACAATAAACAAATTCAAATATATCAATCAGCAAACAGGAATTATTACAATTATTTAAGTTAAGTTTAAAGTTTCATGAAAATCCGCATAACTAGTACTAATTATTATATATTACTTTGATGATTTGTTGATACATATTTATATTAGGTTGGAGATGAATATATGAATACATCATAGTTAAGGCAAATAAATAATTGAATTGAAAAATGACAATTGAAAACCAAGAAACAGAATAGAATGAAAAATATAACTCAATTTAGGTGGTGGAGTTCAATACAGATAATCAGTTCCAAGAATTAATACCAATTATATTCCTTGACTAGATTAGAAATTTAAAAAGTTTTGTTATTTTCAATTACCTTAAAACATTTGATAATTATGAGTGGGTTACATGGCCTGACATGATTTAGCATTGGTAATAAATAAGTAATAATTACTTTGTATTTAACAAAAAGAAAAAAATAGGGGGAAAAGGCAGAACAATTTAACTTTGATAAATGACAAAGATAGTTATGGCCTAGTTATTGACTAACTTAATTATAAATAGATAATCTTTATTGACATAAACATAAACACAGGTACATGTAAAAAATGGGATAGATGTAGCACATCTGCATATAAAGTACATGCATATAAAGAAATGAGGTGGGTTATTGTCTACAGATCAGTCGGGGAGGCATACCTATCGACTTTTATGCTTTTTTTTTTAATGCTATTTTCAAAGTGATGCTTATAAATGGGGCTGTGAAAACGAATGTCCCATGAAATCTTGGAGAAATAATCCTCTATATTAAATGTTAAAATGATTTTTTTTTTTACTTTTGAATAGAGGCTGGTTAGCTTGCCATCCTAGTAATCCTTGAATTGGATATCATTTCTGGGACAGGTATGAATGTTAAGATTTTTTTTTTTACTTTGCATTGTTAAAGTACATTATAATGTCTTTGTTTATTATTTCAGATGTGCAGAAATTTCACCTAATTATAGAGAACAGTGTCTGGATAATTTTGAGGTAAGGATATACCTGTATTGTACAGTATAGTGAGCCAGATAACTATTCTAAAACAATCTCATTTAGATAGTTCTCTCGGGGACATACACATACTTGTAGGCCCTATCACTTATCATTTGGTAAAGGCATACAACAACATTTCATGATGTTGATGAGTTTTTTTCTTTTCTTTGCATAAATAGTATAATAATGCTTCATTGGACCACAACTCACTTTCTGTATAGTGAAATATACAACAACATTTTTTAAACATTAACGAAAGGTATGATTCTATTTCATGTGTATTTGAAATAACTAACAGGTTTACTCATAATGCATGACCAATCTTTGCTTTTAGATTCCTGATGATCATCTGGAAGGCCTGTGGACCTGGGATGCTACTAATCCCGAGCCTGCAGTCACTCACTATGAAGAAGGATCTGGAATTCCTAATGCTGACGTTGTACTTTATGTCAAGGCTGAGCATACAACACGTTGCAATTCAGGGGTGAGTCGTTTAGTTGCTTCCTTGGTCATCAGATTGGGGCTTACCTGCACATAATGTGTGCAAATTCTTCACTTTGAAAAAGCGATCCCACCAGTCTCCATTTCACAGATATGCACAGTTTTGACAGAAGCACAGTGATAGCCATATTCTGTCAAAGTACTTTGGAAAGGAGAGAAGTGGAAATTAAATGCCTTACCAACCAACAACCCTTACATTGCCAGTCTGGTGTTTAAAGCACTGTGATAGATACTGTATTAGATTAAAGTTCCAACATACATGCATGGTATGCTTATAGCCTGAAGGGCATTAACTTGATACATATACATGCAGTTCACATCCTTTCACCCTTCAGAAGGCATTGATAACTTTCAAAATATAAATAGTAGACATTGTATTGAAGCAAGTGTAGTGTTAAAGTGGAGGTACTGATTTATGTGGATTTACTCATTCATGGATTGAAATTAGATAAAAGCTTAAATACTGGCTGACAGGCTCTAAACCTACACTGTTTGCATGAGTTTAATTCATCTTTTTGAATTTACTGTAAAATATCACATATGTTCTGGTTTTGCTTTTATCTGGAATAATTTTATCACATTAATGGTAGTCGTTTGGCCATTCTAGCCTATTTCTTCCTCTTGGATTTGTAGGATGTGTTTGCCTATGCATCATACTGCAAGCAGGACCAGTATAGCAGACCCATTGCTGGAGTGATCAACTTTTGTCCTGACCCCCTGCTGAGTGAGGAATATGATCAAGAGAAATTTACTCTGGTATGAAAGTTTTGTTTGTTTGTTTGTTTTTGCTTTTTTTCATCATGTATGTTGTATCATGTTATTTCAAAGATCTTTACCTTATCTTATTCCACTAATTCTGATAGTTGAAATGGTATCATGGTGATGAAACACATTCCTATGAATATATTTTTTGGCTGTTTTGTGTGTATTTGT
Organism: Echinometra lucunter; assembly: GCA_029962745.1. Classification (NCBI taxonomy): domain Eukaryota; kingdom Metazoa; phylum Echinodermata; class Echinoidea; order Camarodonta; family Echinometridae; genus Echinometra; species Echinometra lucunter. The sequence continues at coordinate 29,548,881 of CM057152.1, forward strand.
TTTGTTGTTGGTGGTGGTGGTTTTTTTTTTTTGGGGGGGGGTGTTTTTTTGTGTTTTTGTTTAATTTGTTTTGTTCAGTTGAGTGACTAAGTTCAGTCCTTATGGATTAATCTTTTCTGATATATTGTATTTATTGCAGTACTATCTGAATATTTCATTTATATATTTGATAATTACAGAAAGGTGGGCAGGGGGAGGGGATGAGTTATCACTCTATTCATAGAACAAGCACCAATATATATGACTGTCCATATTTATGTCTTGTTATAGCTTGCTCTTCATGAAACATTTCATGTCCTTGGGTTCTCCACCAGTCTTTTTGATCAGTTTCAAGATTGCAGTGTATGTGGTAAGTTCTTTTTCCTCTTTCAACACAAAGCTCACTATAAATTGGGATTAAAAATATGAGAGGAGTGAATTTATTGTTTTGTCTTGTTATGCTTGGGTTTTGATTGTTTGTTTGTTTGTTTGTTTGTTTATTTATTTTTTGTTGGTTGATAGGATACATTCATATATATTACTTGTTTCACTCCCTATATGAGAAGAAACCCAAACTTTATATTAACTAGAATATGTGTTGTGTGCTGGCAAGAATCTGATCTGTTCATAGATACAATAACTGAAAAAAAAAGTTATCGTGCGGTCACTCTATTGGAAGATAATACTAATGAAAAATATATTCAAATCAAAGCCTTCTGACACATATTTTTCTCTACTTTTGTTCAGAATTTTTAGGTCTGCATTGTAAACCAAATTTTCTTTTTAATTTTTTTTTTGTGTGTAGATGAGGGACTTGAGTGTGAGACAAGGGAAGATACTGTGAGAGTGGATGCCCTTGGGCAGTCTAGACTACACACTCCAGCAGTGGTGGCTGCATCTCAGGCTCACTTTGACTGCACAGAAGAAGAAGAAATGGGTGTTCCACTCGAGAATCTGGTGAGAATTTTGTTTACTATCTATATTTTCTATCAGTAATATGGCTATCATGATGACGGCAGATGCATAGACAGTCTTTCATATCCATTGTCTTGAAAAGATTATCTGTCTTTAGTGTTCAGTGGTTGCTTTTGTTTTCTCCTCCCCCCTTCCCCCCCCCCCCCCCCCCCACAAAAAAGGACATTGCACCACCTTCACTCAGAAGTATTATTTTTTTTTTTTATTACTTATCTATTACACAACCTAAAGCTGCTTGATTTTTGTCCCCAATGATGAAGCCAAACTTGAATAAAAGCTGCTGTGGTTCTTGACTCCCTGAATAAGCGAGTTCGTAGATACAATCTGAGCATGAGCAGATGAAGGTCATTAGGGATAAAATCGAAAACCCACTGACACGAATATGTGATGATAAAAATAATATAATAAAATGCTTGGTATGCAACTATGCATTCCATGATACCCAGGTGAAAGCATTCTTTCCAAAAGGGAAAATAAAAGCTATTCATGAGGCACCCCTGTCACTTTAGGAGTGACTATTCTAAGTGCACAAAAAGGGAGCTCTCCATGTCTAAAATATCTGTAGATTATTTGAGGTCATTTCGGACATGAGCTAACTACGGACTGGCTTATTTCACCGATTTCAAATAATAAGACTTTCAAACAATGTACCACAGGAAGTATAAATACATCAATATTTGCGAGGTCATTACAAATATGTGTGGAAATTGCACTTTTATTGAAATATCTTTGTGATACGAATATATGATTTGATCCTATTTGCACCCATTAATATGGATCACTTTCAGTGTTTTTTCAAATAATTCTCACAGTTCAGATAATTTCGGAGCAGTATGTAAAATTCCAACATTTAAAAAAAATTTTTATGCAGGGTGTAGAAGGAGTATCATCACACTGGGAAACGAGATACATGTATGGTTCTATCATGGCCCCTGCCATCCTACAGGTAAAATCTTGTCAATTTCTTCAGTATATTGATGGTTGTTGATGTCTAAATAGGAACAATTGTGTATTGTAAAGTTTTGGAGTCAACAAAATGAAAGTAAATTTTCATGCTGACAGTCACAAAAAGTGGAAAACACAAATATGGGTACATGGGACTACACAGTCATGTGGCATTAGAATTTGGTCCATGGTCATTCACAACTTCTGTTCATATTTGATATTATAAGAGAGCATGGAGACCAATCTCTCATATGTTACAATGCTATTATGAAATTCTGCAAAAATAGAAATGTAAGTAATGAGTGAACTCAGCAATTTTTTCCCCCCACCTTACCAGACCCTAACATTCATCTAGAAATGGATATAACTGAGGATTTTTTTTTTTTTTTTTTTTTTCATTTATGGAGCATAAGAAGTAGGCATATTTTGAAAAAAGAAATAATGAGATGTTATTTTCTGTCAGGCCCATTCCACTTTCTTGGACAACATGACACTGGCTGTGTTTGAGGATTCTGGCTGGTACAAGGTGAATTATGAATACGCTGATGACTTTCCATGGGGCAAGAATCAAGGCTGCCTGTTTGGCTCGGTGGAACACTGCGCATCAAACTTCACCCAGTTCTTCTGTAATGGGAGGTTGGTATAGGTCGTAATGTAATGGCTAGTCCATTAAATGACCAGTTTCACTGTTTTAAGGCAATGATGTATCAAAGGGGCCTTTTCAATGCACTTTGTGTTGAGGAGAGATCCTCTGCATACATGCCTCATGAATATTCATGAATGTATAGAAAACCACTCATTTTCTGCTCTTCCAGTGAATAGCAGTTCATGCTGTCCTGTCATGGCATGGTTAACACAATATTTATGAAATATATCTCCAGTTCATATTTCTAGAATTGGTCTGTAGTCATAATTATTCAAATTAGGCCTGAAATATACATGTAAATGAGCTTATTTGCATAAATTATGCACAATACATGTTACATGTCATGAAAGGTCATTAAAAGCTGTATTGATGTATTTCTTTTTATAGTTTTGTTGTTTTCCATGTTTTAGTAATATATTACATGAATTTGTATGTTTTAATTGATTGATGTCATAATAACATGACATTAGTCTATTACTAACTATAAAACTTTATTCTAAATTTGGCAATGGTATAAATGCTACACTGGTTGTGTGCTTTGCCACTCAGAAGACTTGTTATCCAAGCTACACACAGAGAATGCAATTTCTCATTGCTTGCTTGGGGGAAAGTCCCTGGACCCTGGGCAGAGAGTGCCGCATAATTGATATGTTATGTCTGTTTAGTCTGCAGTCCTCTTGAAATGGGCTATGAGGTTGTAATAACTGAGCCTGAGGATAGACTAGGCGTTTGTCAAAGCACAGTCATGCAAGTGCCACTTTCTGTGGTAACACAACAGGGCTCACTCTCTGAGTATGCACTTTTTGTATCAATATCATAAAATAAGTTTGTACCTGTGGAATGCTCACCAGCCATGACTTTATCCAGTGCATATAAGGGAGATAGATACTTTGTATAATTGATTTCTTTTGTCGAGCCACCGAGGTGGAGCAACACTTAGGGGATCCTTAGCGGCGTCAGTCTGTCTTCCATCCGTAACGCTTATGAAACTTGAATAACTTTGCGACTTTTTGCACATTTGTAACCATACTTGGATGGTAGATGCTCAGTAGGGACCTCAAACCTCAATGTTATTTGGGGGTCAAAGGTCATGCATGTAGGTCAAAGGTCAGTTTGTTCCAATTTACGTCCGAGAATGATTGCACCTGAATGTGGCAAGACACATTATGTTGATTGCCTTTTTTTATGTCAACTTTTATGAGCACTGTTTTCCTTGCATTTTTTTTATTGGGGGGGGGGGTGTGGAAGGGAAATGTATATGAAATGTATATGAAATGTACTATTTTATTCTTTTTGATGTTGTGTCCAACAATTAACAATTGCATTTTACTTTCAGTCCTTTCAGCCTTATCATCAGGCTGTTATTATATTTTGTTTTAACTTCATTATCTATACACATGATTCTGAATGTGAATAAGAGCACTTTGTGATGGAATATGATAAGAGGAATGATTTTTTTTTTTGCTCTTTTGCTTGTTCATCAGTTCATCAGGTTGTGACTACCTAGGACTGAATAAAGCTACCTGTACTACTAATACCTATCTGGATGGATGTATGGTGTATTGGCCAGACTCTGAGAATCAGTGTGTGATTTCATCCAGCAGTGTGAATCTCAATATGACTGGTGAAATGACTGGACCTGACGGGAGGTGTTTTCTCTCAAATTCTGTTTTGGAGGTAAAAGACAGTTCTTCAAGTAGTAATTGAATAGTAATAGTAGACTTTTTGGATAACTTGTTTAGCACAAGGCTAATATGCCACAAGGTCGATTGCACAAATAAGAAACAAGAGATTATCACATACATAAATGTTCTTCACGTCTTTCATGCATACATGGGAGCATTGTTGCATGGTGGTGAAGGCTCTTGCCTCATACGGGAGGTCCTGGGTTCAATCCTCACCCGCTGCTTACATCCTTGGACAAGGTGTTTTGCTTACTTGTGTCCCTCTCGACCCAAGTGTTCAAAATGGGTACCTGGCTTTGCTGGGGTGATAAGAATAGCAGAGCCTGAAGGAAGAGCAGTCATAATACTGATGTGGAAATGATGTGCATAAAACCCAATTAATACTCTGTTGAAAGATTACTCTCCACAACACGTACAACGCATCATATCGGGGTGTGATCTTCTATCTCTCTCTCTCACTCTCTCTCTTAACCCGTTGAGCATGATCTGATTTCAGTACAACACATTTTCTATAACCCCAGCGCAAGTTTCTAGGCTTAGTGTTCAGCAGGTCAAGAGTATTCCTAACATACATTTACACATACAGGATTTATTTTCAGGATTTCCCCAACTTTCTTTGTGACTTTTACAAATTCCTATTCATCTAAGGGAGGGAGATGGGGTAAGAATGGTATTCTTAAAATTCACTAGTCACCTTCGCTTTTAACTTAATATTCACAATATAGACATGCAAATCAATATTCTGAAACAGAGGATCCGTAAATGCTTATTTCAAGATAATTGACTATTTAGTGAGTTCCCCGAATACAAAACACATTCTTATTCGACATGCTCAATCTAAATCCATTTGTTTGTTTCCGGCACTGCAGGGAACATGTACACCAGGAGATGTAGAAGGAAGATGTTATGCAACAAGATGTGAGAATTCTTCAGAGTCCTATGAAATTCGTCTCTTAGACTCTGATTGGATTTCATGTCCAGCTAGGACCAGTACTGAAGTGAGTATACACTTTCCAGTTATCAGAGCCTTGAAATATTCTTGCATGGTAAAATCAGCTGTGATAATGTATGCTGTTCCTTTTTAAACTGCTTTCTGTTTGTATCTTATAACTCAATCTTGAATTGTAAAAACAAGTATGAAATAACCTATGTAAATAATATGAGGATTAAGTAAATAAATTACTGTATAATCGAATTACATTTTAGCTTTTGATATACATTTTAATACTACTTACAAATTTTGTTGATCAAGAGATCACATATTCTTTATTATTCATGTTCAAGACATGTGTAGGTAGGGTGTTTTTTGTAGGGGTCTGTGAGATGGCCATATTAGAATTTAGCTATTGTCGAGTTTGAGATTTTGGTGATGTAAATTAAACCCACCCTTTTGTACTCCTGTTATAATTGCCTCATTGAAAAGGATCATTTAACTAAGGGTAAGTTCTTTTCCTTTAATATGTCTTTGGAGTATCAGGCACTTGCACATTTTGATTTTAAGTTCTTATTCCTGCATTACTTACTGTGAAATAGTTGATGTTCTGTTGTGTGTGCAGTGTTCTTATTTCACAGGATGTTGGTGTTAGATTTTTTTTTCTGCTATTAAAAGTTAAATATCTTTGCGAATTTTAATTTTATTGAGAATTTATATAATTGATCATTCATTTAATTATAACTTGTTGATTTGAGATTGTTAGATGTTGTAGTTCATTGTTTGATTGTATTTGTTCTTTTATGTCTTTTCTTTTATGTTGTGGGGTCTGTTAGTTCATATCTTGCACAATATGTGTCACAATAAATCACTGCAACATTTGCATCTTAGCAGAAATCAAATGCAAGTAAGGCTGCTCTATTTGCATTATAATTGACACCTTGAAATGAAAATTAATTGAAAGTTACTTTCCAGTCTTACAAAATACAACACAAAGTATTATTGAGGCATTTTTTTTTTCAGTATAAAAAACAATATTTAAAAAAACCTTTCCGTGTTCTGTTTCTGTAATTAAGTCTGATTTCAGACGAATTGTTTATTTATTATGTCTAGCATGAAAGACAAGGAGATTTATTGTGGGTTTATAATATAAATTTCATCAGGTTTCCACTGTTGTGTGACCGTTCCCTGTTATGTAATTCTAAAGGAAACAATGAATAGACAATTTCCTTTTAAAACTTACCAAGTGATCAGTTTTGCTGGAGAATAAACATTTATGAATTAATTTCATCAGGGGTCATATTTAGATTTTAAAGTGGTTTTAATACTTGATCGTCATCTATTGATTTTCAGGTGCCTGGCTATGATGGAGAGGTTAATTGTCCTCCTGTTGACATGATCTGTAAGAACCATTCTATTTTACTGAGCTTGGTGGATCCACCCTGTCTAACCTGCACAACACCTGCTACTTCTACTTCTACTGCCTCAACAACTCGTAGTAAGTTTGAGAACTAGTAAAGATCAATTAAAAATCATGACGCAGATACCAATTTCTAAGAACATGAAGTTTAAGTAGACTGAAGGAACAGAGTAATTCAGAGTCACCAATATGGCAAAATCAACAAATGGGTCTGTGAAATATGCTACACAGTTCTGTGACATGTGCCATGGCCAAACACAAAACTTAACCCCCAAACCTAACACTAACCATGATGCTAATCTTCACAATATTCTGAACCAAGACCCCCCATCACAACCCCAACCTTAAGCCTATGTCTTCAGAGAAATTAAGACGGGAGCAATTGTTGCAGGAGCAAATGTCGCGTCACCATTCTACACAACAATATAATTTTACAGTGTCCCAGGATGTGGTTTCCAACTCCTGACCTACTAGTTGAAAATGTGCATCACCCTTATCACTACCTGTAGGTATGGAGGATTTGCCTTTACCATTATTTTGGCATATTTCTGAAGTCCCCTGCACTTGTTGGGCAAAGGATGCTACACACTTGACAAGAGCCCTAGTGAAATGCAAATATCCCAATTTTCAATCTCTCTCTCTCTCTCTCTTTCACCTTGTTGTATATCAGCTTTACCAGGTGAAGTTCCAGGTGAGTTGAATTTCTCCCTAGAGTTCAACAACCTTGCATACTCAGAGGTTGATGAAGGTTCAGAGGCCAACGACTTCACGGAAATCTTGATAGAGCGTATAGCAGACACAGTTCAGCTTCCTCAGTGAGTACCGATCACAAACAAATATAATATGTAATCCAACAGATAGTGACACAGACATTTCTATGAGTTATTCTTTTCACAATATGAACACAAACTCCTAACAATATACCTTTGCACATGCTTTACCTATTCAGTTTGGTGTGTTGTTAACTTCAGGACCCCACAACAAATGCAAAATCATGAAAATACAATCACATCAAAAGCGTGGTGTGTAGTTAGTACCCATATGTCTTCTTCTTCTGTCTTCCTCCTCCTTTTCGCCTGCAGTTTCTTTTTCTAGCTCCTGCTGTTCCTGTCCCTTCTCTCCCTCCCTCTTCCCTCTCATCTCTGCAGCGCTCTTTCATTCGCACCTTTTCATCCATTTCCCTCTCCCTTTCCATAGCCATCTCTCCATCATGGTATCAGTCTTTTTTTTTTTCCCCTTATCCAATTTATGATATATCAAGGGAACCATCACATTTTTTTTATTCAGAAAGTTTTGTATCATTTCTTTATCACCAGAAATCGCATTCAGATTCTTGACATTATTCCAGGAAGTGTGAAAGCCATTGTCTGTATCATGCCTGAACAAGGAAATTCTCAAGGTACATCACAATGTTGTTCAATATCATTGATGTTTTGTAAGTGTTTATGGTACATGATTTTACTTATTCTGTCATACATGCATATAGACTAGGTGACCTTGATAATCCTTCAGATGCTGAGATGCACAGCTTTTTGTAAAGTGGTCTTTGTAATGAATAATTCATTTTCAGTTTTAATGAGACATTCTGGGAGAAAAATAATTATTTTCCTTGACCTTATCAAATTTATTACATTTGGCTGTGTGGTTCAATTCAGGCCGGTTTTCATGAGCTATGCGAACCATTTGCAAAGGATGCGAATGCCAAAAATATGGCAGAGTCTAACATTTGTATTTTGATAGTTTTTATAAGATTTTAAAGCTAGTCAGCACTATATATATATATATTGTATAATGATGTAATTTTTTTTTGTTGGGACATGGTTACACTACAGTCAGATTAGACATACATGTAATTGTCTGTCAGTTGGTCTGTCATTCATTTTCCACTGTTATGATCAATAAACTTGCCTAAGTGGAATCTGCTGGGACTGATGAAATAGCTTTGACTTACACAAAATTCACCTTTCATGACTTAAAAAACAATAGATAAAGAAAGGTTCAGCTTAAGCAATGTTTTGACTTTTTTTAAGCTCATCTTATCCAAGGTTGACTGTAATTCATTTTCGTAGTTTCCCCTGAGGATGCTTACAACAGCCTGTCTTCTGCAGTAGCATCGGGAGAGTTCAGCATCGAATACCACAACAACAATTATGCTGCCTCTGCAATCAGGTCAGTCAGTTTTATCCATAATTAACTTGGAGTGGAGTAGGCCTTGTATGAAGCCTCTTGGAATGAAAGAATTCAGTAGGTAGCTGATTAAAAGAATGAGAGAAAATCTTTTTGGTTTGAATTGAAATATTAGCATGGAAAGCAGTAGCCTTAATGCTAGTAGTTATAGCCCTTGCAGATTAAGCCACAGCAATGGCAGAATCAGAGTACACACTTTCCCCACTTGATGGTGTCAGTTTTGTTGAAAGTAGGCAAATTTGTAGCATCACGTAGAGTGGTACATCAGCTTTGTGATTGCTTTTAAAATTGGAGAGACTCTGACAATTTGTTAATGTACGTGGTAGGAGCAGGGTATTCCCAAACTATTCATTCCACAGCTTACACCCTTTTGCAGATTATAATGCATTGGTGCTAGCTTAGCGAAATGGAGTGGCATGAAAAGACACTTCTGGCAAACAAGCAATACAGACAGCAGTATGCATTTTGCCTTCTTTATATGTCTTTCATACCATTACATTTTGCTACACTATCTAATGCTACTAAACCTTTATTTAATTTATGTTTTACCATGGTATCTCTTATTCTCTTTTCATCAGTAGTAAAAGGAAGAAATTTATACTTTGGGAAGAATGATATAGGAAATTTGAGAACTTTTTGGACCCAGATGAAGTGAATTTTGCAAATGATTGAAAAATAGAATTCTTATTTTTTTTAAATTACAAATTATCAGGTACTTTGATGTTGCAAGTTTGCTGCATTATGACATGGTGTAAACTATAATAAATAGTCATCATGATCATGTAATTATCATTTGCATTCCAGGCTTATACTTGCTAGCACCCATTCTCCACCACCGTCATCCACAGCTATGCCTCCACCCGTCCGCACATCCCCTATCACCCCTCTCACCATCGTCATGCTGTCCATACTGGCTGCCCTCTTTGTGACCACCTTCCTTAGCGTCTGTATCTGGAAGAACAAGAAGACGGCCACTACTGTAGCCCCTGCCCCCACCCCCAGGGGAACCACCAGGGAGGGGGCTTTGCCAGGGGATGCCTACATCATAAGGAGAGGGGAGCGATCAAGGCATGACAAGACTACGTCAAGATGATATACTCTTGTCACTATGGGCTATGGCTACCCTCATTATGGTCACATTCCTGATTCTGTGTGTGTGGAGGTGCCGTGGTCGAGTGGTCTAAGGCACTTGACTGGAGACGCGAAAGTAGGGGGTTCGATCCCCGCAGTACGGCACTTATGCCCTTGAGCAAGGCATTTTATCTATATCGCTCTTTTATCGTACATCACATAAATAAAAATGCTATAGGCATTATTGATACCAATGTGTGCATGTGTTTTTCTTTGAAAAAAAAAAAATACAAAAAAAAAAAGTGAACAAGAAAACAGAACACTGTAGCCTCCTTTCCAAGAGGAAAAGAGGGCTTTTGTAGAGAATGCTTACATAAAAAGAGAGGGTATCGGTTCACGATTGGCAAGAATACAACTAGATGTTTTACTCATCCTAGCCATCCTCTTTTTGATACTTTTCTGAATGTCTGTCGATGTGAGAACAAGAAAGATGGCCACTATAGTAGGCCCCACCCCTGGGGAACCACCAATGAGTGGGTATTAACCAGGGGATGCTTATATTATCAGGAGAGTGGAGCAGCCAAGAAATGACAAGTTGTCACCAAAGTGACAGATATGTTTGGGTAAAAAGCATCTAGGCTAATGCAATTGGAGAAATTTATCGGGACTGACAGTGCAAAGCCATTGTTTTCATCTTAATAGCTCTGGATGGACACATTTAATTTACCATAGGATATTTTCTTTGCCAGGGGATTTTTGGGTCTTGACAAGCATTTCTTGTTCAAGAGTATACAGATGCGTTGGATCAACATGGGATCAGTTTTGTAGCATTATTGTGTTTAATACAGAGCTGCCATTAGTAAGACAATGACAACTGATCGCGGAGCATCCTCGCATCCCGATGCTCAGTGAGGGACATTCCCCCATGCATCATTTGGAGTAGGACTTCATTTTGATGTTCAGTTTGATATTATACAGATATTGCCTGCTTAGAGGTGATATAACATTTCATTTCCCCCGACGGAGTTATATTTGCCCAAGGGGTTATATTGTCCTGAGGGAAAAATAGAGCTTCGGAGGGGAAATGAAATGTTATTTATTAAAGAGATAGGCCAGGCAATATCTGTTATATTATATAGTCATTATAGATTCGCCATCACAGTATTGCATTAACTCGCACTGTCTGCTGCAGCTCCTATGTAAAAAATAATAGGCGCGTGCAGCATGCATACTACGTGTACACACATGACTACGCAGCATAGTTACGCAGTGAGTGACGTCATGTTGGTGAATATAACGCTGTTATATTGACCGAGGTGACGTCAAAACCTAAATATAACAATTGCGATCCTTGTAGCTCTTGTCACGTGATGGTATTTTCACCAATCACTGATTCGAATCTATATAACCTATGTAATATAAAGCTTTAAGCTTTGCCTAGCCTGGTGGCAAACTAAGGAGGTCTTGATCTACATTTAGACAAAGTAATTCTATGCAAAATATCACTTGAATATATTTCAACTCGAGTAATCAGGGAATATTTATAATACTGAAAAGATTTATCAAATTTCTGGTCTAGCCTTCAATTGATTCATAGATTGGAGCAAAAAATTATGAGAATGAGAGTCTGTTTAAAAAAAAAAATAAGCCTGATGGCTGTGTGGTCATTGGAACCATTGGGTCCTAGGTTCTAAACCCGAATCAGTGTGCTAGTGTTTATGTCGAGGCATTAATCAGTAGCTAAATCAGTATTTTGTATGTATGCATATTATCCTTAAAATCAGTATTATCTATACAGAAATGGAAAGAAGACATCTGTTCCCATAAATTACAAAGAATAAGAAGTAATACGGATACTTGATGAAATAGCTACCTTGTTCACTTTGACAGGTGTACAGTTAAAGATTGTTCCCTGTTCATAAGCCATCAATGCAACTAGAAACTCAGACCGACCGTTTTCATTCTTTCCAGTGATTGTCTTTCGTTTATATTTTTACATCCTCAAGCTACAATATTTCATTCACTGAAAACTTTTTAGAATATATCCATAGTTCCATACTATTTGTTCTTCTTGTTGTTGTGTTGCTTTTATGATAGTAATTATTTTGTGTTTGCATATACTTCTTGTGCGTTGGGACCCAGAGCATTATCATGATTATGGCAAATTCATTTTTGGAACATTGAAGTTATCTCTGTTGTGATAATTAAATGTGCATTTTTCAAGCTGAATATAATCTTGAATTTGTATCAACTTGTTACCTGTTACTCTAGTACTACTGAATCCTATCGTGTCAGCATGATCATTTTCATAGAAATTGCCTTGTTCTAGCATTACGTGAAAGTTGCAAATTTGGAATGTTGCGAAGCCTAAAATAATGCCTGTGACTTGAGGCACTGGCAACAATAAAATTCATGGACATAAATACTGCATTCTATCAATTCTCAATTACTGAGCTTATATAATTTAAAAAAAAAAAATTATTTTATGCATATTAAGAAATCATAGGGAGTTAATTTTTAGCACATATGTTTAATTGAAAAATTTGTATAGAAATTGGATGGTGTTAAGGCCAATGAAGTAGACAATCGTACATTTCAATTTTATAGTGTTTTTTTTTTTTTTTTTTAGTTTTATTTGTGTGATTTCTCAGAAGCATATTCTGTCAGCTCAATGTGTTTAGCTGTTCTTATATCTTTTAATAATATAGTGAGTATTTTATTTATATATTATTATTTTTTTAATTTATGTACATGTTTGTTTATTTACATGTTTATTTATTTCATATTGAAATGAGGTTGAGCTATGGCTGAATTTTATGCTGATTGTACATCACCCTCATGAACATGAAGTGAATATCTGAAGTTTGTAAATTTGTGTGCATTTCTTGTTTGCAAAGAAATAGTATTTTAAAGTATGCATTTATTATGCTAAAGTATGTTGTGCTTTGTACATACTGGAGACATTTTGAATATATTATTTTGATGTACAGAGAGAGGTATTTTTACAGTGATTTTGATACATCTCTATATTTATATAGTCAGAAAGATACTTTTGTGTGAACTTTTATATAGGTGAATTCAAACTCAAACAGTATTCATTAGTGTTTTATTGGACTCTTGTATATGATTTTGTAAATAGAGTTATAGTGTGTGAATGAATGCATTTGTTATTTTTTACACATAGCTAACAGATGTGCTATTACTGTTTATTTCCCAGCATGGTGCCGTTCATGTATTTGTGGGTGATATCACTTGATGCTTGAATCTCTTTGCAAGTTCAAATAGAATATTGAAACTTACACTGTATAACCAAAATCTTTAGCAATTTGAAACCTTGTGTATATTTACTGCTCCTACTGTATAAATAACTTTGTGAATTTCAGAAAATACTGCTTTTGTGAATTTTGACAACTCTCAAGATATGTGCTACCATGATAAGTTCACAGAATGTGTTCTTTTCATGTAATATTTACTGTATTAATTTTCATGTATCAGTAATTGGTCCTTGTTTCTATATAGTACTTTTTTTCCATCAGTACAGTAGCACAAGTGTGCTTGATTGAAGATGAAACAAATACATCTTGATATTTAAACCTTGTTCATTTAAACCCATGAAGTACTGCTTTCAAAACAAAACAAAACAAAAAAAGAAAGAAAAAGAAATCACCTTGACATCATGCCAATGACTATTTTAAATGACAATAGATTGTCATTTTCATAAAATGGTGAATATGTATTCATCCAGTAAGAATCTTATTATTGAGATAAAGCCCTCACAGAATTGTACATTACCAGCTTTCATGTCAAAATGCATCACTTACATTAAGTGCTACTGTTATGATTACATTGAATTTACATACATCTTTTTTTTTCAGTCTTCCTTTGTTTTACAGATACACATGTTCATGACTTAACAGTCCTAAACTTCATGTACTAGGGTGAACCAACATATGCCCTGCGCTTTAGTCTGTCGAAGACAGATGTTAGGGTCTGGGTCGCATTAGGGCTTTAGGTCAGGCTGAGGGTTAGGGTTTAGTATTTGGTTAGTGTACAAAATCGCTGCTGGGCAACTGTCCCCATAGCATATGTCATGGAATCTGGGAAAGTTGTGCTTAAGTAGGGTTTTTAGCATTAGTGTGTAAGATGTATTCACATGAGGTGTGGCGATAGATGTACTATTTTTGTGAGCTTGCAGTCAGTATTAATATATATTTGTACATGGTGTATATTTATGCAATAAACCTGTTTGATTAGAAGAGCTTGTGTTTTTGTGTTTGTATTCATTGATGTAATTTTCTTTTCTATTAAAGTTATGAGGTTGAGAACACCTAGCTATGCACCCATCTTACCGAAAAAAATAAAAAACTAGCCTAGACACCCATCATCATACTGAAAAACTAGATGAATCCTCAACCGCGCGCGGTCGAGGATTTTGGCGGAGGCATAATATCCCCAAGGCAATGACGGAGGCATAAATGGTGGAGGCATAAATTTCGACCCGGCGCGGTCGAAATTTATGCCTCTGCTATTGCCAGAACGGAAATATATGGCACATTTTGGCGGAGGCATAATAACCCTAAGGCAGTGGCGGAGGCAATGGCGGAGGCAATGGCGGAGGCATAAATTTAGACTGTCGAAATATATGGCACATTCATGTTTATTTATTTTCATTTATACAATGACATCTTTGATCTTGTGACCCCAAATCTAATGAGACCATTGTGCTTTCCATATGCATACATGAAGTTTGAAGAACCATCACAGAGTTGTTGATTTATCGCAAGAGCAAGCAAATTTCATGTATATAATGACCTTTATGACCTTTGACCTTGAGACCCCAAAATCTAATCAGATCATTGAACCTCCCATACGCATACATGAGCTAAGTTTGAAGTTGATCCATCAAATGGTTATTGTGTTATTGTGAGAATGAACCATTTCTATGTACATAATGACCTCTATGACCTTTGACCTTTGACCTTGAGACCCCAAAATCTTATCAGATCATTGTCCCTCCCATATACATACATGAGCCAAGTTTGAAGTTGATCCGTCAAACAGTTCTTAAGTTATCGCAAGAACGAAAACGGGACAGACGGACAGACAACCCAACAACATAATGCCTCCGGCACCACCTACGGTAGGCGGAGGCATAAAAAAACCCAGAAGCTGTGGTGTACTATACATAAATATGCCATTTTTGTGAAAGAAGTCACTCATCACTGAAATCTGTAATTCCTGAATATATTTTGCTGTCAGAATGGCTCGTTATAAATGGTTTCTTAAAATTGGTATCCAATAAATAGTTTTTTTGTTTGTTGCGAGTTTTCAGATTTTGCCATTCTATGGTTCACTGCAATTGCCTTTACACTCCATTCTTCATAGCACAAATATAAAACACCCAAAACATCCTTGGAACACATTCAGCCAAGACAAATCGACCAAGACAAAATCACTTTCTGTATCATGTTCTAGTTTATTTCATCTCTTCTACAAAAGAAAAGTAGTTATGACCAAGAAAAAAAAAACACAAAACATTCCTTCCCCTCTTGTCTCTCTCTCTCTCCTACTATATACATGTTTTCACAATGAGTTCATAGATTCATACTACACAAGAACAGACTATAATAAACCTTGATACTGATTGACTCCTGGAGAAATCACTTTACACCTCAGAACAAGGAATATCTACATCAAAATGAATACGTGGACCCTAGAAGCTTGTTCAGACACAAAGCGGTATACCCCTAATCTGTCGCAGTTTAGACATTCCTGAAGCACAGGAGGTACCACAAATTTGAATGTGATACACACAGATCTTGGTACAAAGGGTGCCTTTACTGTGCTTCGCTATTATTTTCTATACCCATTTGCGATTCACATACATGTAAAATGGTCTTTATTTGCAGCCCGGTTTTTTTTTTTTGGGGGGGGGGGGCAGTTAACCAAGTCTTTTCTAAATGGCTAAAAAGCCTTGGAGCTGACTAAAGGCTCATTCATACATCAAGTGGCGAACCCCCGCCATTTTTTTTTCATCGGGCCACAATAAGATGATACATGCATTAAAAAAACTCAAGTCTCGAATAATAGAGAGATTTGCCATAAGTTGTGCAGACAAACTTGTGACATCACAATTTGCACTAACTTTATAAGAATGATCGGTCCTCACCTTTTAGCCAGGAGGCAAAAAATATAATTCATACCTCAATGTTTTTTTGCCACCTAATATTCACTTACGGGCAAAAAACAAACAAGGGGGTATACCACTTTATATGTGAACAAGCATTAACAGGTTGTGCTAGAAAAGGCAGGTTACACTTACACAGAGAATAAAACAAGGAATACATCAACATTTGCATACCTGGTACTCTACAAATTCAATAAATACTACAAATGGTTAACAGTTTCAACAAATATACCGAATCTTACACATGTATATTCCAAGATGTCTCTCGTATGCTTTTTTTTTTTTTTTAATTCAGGTATTTAAGTTGTATTTTTGGACATAACAAGGATATAGGACAAAGTGATGTCCCAAGTCAAATACACAGTGAATTGAACCATTCATTTTAAATTTCAAACTAAACAACAATTACACATTCTCCTAATCCAATCCTTTTGGTATTAAATTCAAATAGTTTATTGTGCATCAAGTGTGCACTGACACGAATACAATAAGAGCTAGGTATCATACTGATTGCGTTTGTAATATTCTGTGAGAATACATGAGAAGATAAACAGGTTTTCCATTGCAGCTGAAAATACAAGTGGAAATTTTCAAGGGTTATTTAGATACCAAGTGGCAAACCCCATGGAAATCCCCCATATTTTTTTTAAAATTTTTTACCATGCCACTTATGATAAATGAAATGCTTAATACTGTATCAATAATATCACATGCTCTGACAATTTCAGTAAAATCCTTGGTTTTGATTGGCTAAGAAGCACTGGTCACTGACTGTTACTATGGTAAGTGTAAGAGAATGACAACTTGTCAGTGCTAACAACTTTCATGAAACGGTGCCCTGGAGTAAAAAAAGATCATGCCTTTTGCCTTGGTGGTTTATTTTATGCTGCCCAATATACTGTTCATTTACACATTTGAAATAAAATGGGGGGGGGGGGGGGGGGGGGGGGGGGGGGGGGTGACACTGAACTAGCCTTAACTCACTTGACTTGAAAGCTCTATATCCCTAGTAATGTGCTGAAAGCCATTTGATCACATTACTAGTGACCAAGGGTTTCCTTTTGACAACTGTTTCATTATGAATTTAGAGAAACAATTTTTACTCTTCATCATAAACATTCAATTGCAATGTTTCACTGATGTTTGTGCAGCTGTTAATTGTGTATGCAGCCATCTGTGCACGGTCATTAATCATTGATGTGCCTTTAGAGTTCACTATCTTCACAATTACAAACATTTCACATTTTGATTATAAAATAATTTTCAGAAAAACATCCTGGTTAATTATGTAAAGTACCTATTATTCCTTCATTAATTCACTGATTCATTTATTTTTTTTTGCATGTTTCTCCTGTATGTATATTCCGAAAAACATCCCGGGTAATTATGTAAAGTACCTATTAATCCTTCATTTATTAATTCATTGATTTTTTTTTTTTTTTGCTCGTTTCTCCTGTATGCTTCAATACATAACAGTAAAAGGTACTAAAAATGACTTCTTCATGTAGTATGTCTACTCAATATTTGGCCTAGAATTCATCCGCACAAAAAGTAATAGATACACATCAAAATTATGAAATTTCACTGCTCTATTTTTGACTAATATACCTATCCACATAATGACACTTTTCTAGATGGAGAATTATCTCCTTTAACCAGAAACACAATCTTCACAACGTCCAGTACTAGATATTTATGTTACAAGTACATGATCATTTTGGCATTACTCTAATTATGAACAATTTAAGAGCCCTAATTATTGTTCAGAAGTAAGTACTAGAATCACTATAAAACTGATGACTAGCTCTTACATGTAGAAAATGCACATCTGATAAAGTTTCAATTTTTTTTTCTCTCCATTTAGAACAGTACATCACTAAGGCAAAACCACCAAGTACATCATTAAAGCTTTATTGCAGGTACTGCTAAAGGCATATGTGTACTTCCACAAATCTTACACACTAATAATGATTTCAGATAAAGTACAAGTATTTCTCATTCACTTCTTTATGATCATTTGGTGCTAATATACCACTAGTTCAAGTACATGTATGCATCTTGATTACAAAATAATGCTAATTAAGTAAATCTGTCTTATTAACAAAATAAATGGTAGTCAATGTAAGAGTGTCTTTATCGTACGGCAGTGAGCTTCAAATAAATGATAATCTCCTCAATGAAGTTCTCCAGCTGCTCAGACTTCAAAATTACTCATAAAATACATTTTATATTAGTAATACAAATATCAAAGAAAATCACTTTGAAATTTGTTACAGTATTCTGAGTATAAACCCACAATAAATCTGCTTGTCTTTCATGCCAGACCTAATAAATAAACAATTTCGTCTGCAATCAGACTCAAACAGTGAAATAGAACAAGGAAAGGTTTAGGGGTTTATTCAACAGCCAATATACATGATGATATATAATGTTCAAATTCTAGTGTATATGTACCGTTCACAGCCTGGTTAAAGATTTATACCTTCATGACAGAATGCTGACAATAAGAAATTCAAAACAAGCTTCTGAGCTTCAGAACTGAAACCTAACTATAACTCGTGCTTCTAAACAGCACCTTCCTTTTTATGTTTGATTACCAGTAGTAAAAGATAAGAAAGATTATAAACAAAAACTACACCTATTCTTTATTCTGAATCAATCAATTTGCTCAATACACAATTTTGTTAACAAATACATGAATAAGTAGTCATAATCATATCACCTTCAATAAAAGAGTCACATTCATACAGTCATGATTGTCAATACATATACAAAGAAAAATAAAAAGAAATAACATTTATAAAACATTCTCCTTATTTCTTGTCTTGTCACAAACAAAATGGCAAAGTTGGATTCATTTTGGGTGCTAGTTTGGTTATGGTCTACACACTGATCAGGGACAATAATTTCAATTTGAAATTTCAATGCTAGTGCATAAATTGAATAGCAAAAGCATGTCAATATTGCTACCAACATTTCAGTAATAACCTGAAAATATTTTTGAGTGAAATAGTCAAAGGAATGAAAAGAACATTCAAACCTGCAGTCTTTGTTTTTTCAAATACATGGTATTCAAACTTGGAAACAATTGACAGCTCTAAGTAGCTCTTGAATTATTTACTACCAATACTTTCATGCCCATAACTGGAAGAAATCTGAACTGCATACATAATCTTTTTACTCGAGATAAATCTTCTTTTACATAAAAACTAAATTTAACATAATTCCAATACACATTTGAATGCAATTTCTTATAACAATACTCTGCCTTTCCCACATTTATTTGAAAAAAAGTAATACTTCAATGATTTCAGATTAAACCAATGCAAATTTGTGCAAATGCAGCCTACATGCCTAGTACTATTTTTTTGTGATATAAGGAATACTGTGACCTCTTCAATAATACAGATGGAGATGTGGACCCAATGATGCCAGAGTAATCCTTTTTGTGGATTGAGAAATTTGAGTGAGAAGTGCTTTAAGGAAAGTCTGGTCACCTGGTGGGAAAGGAGGTTTCCTAGTTCTAAGTTGTGAACCATCTAAATCTTCTGCTGAAGAATAACATGAAAGGAGTTCTTGAAGTTTGATGGAAAAGTATTAGCACTATTGAAATAACAACTTGTAGTGGGCACATTACCACAACCAATGAATATGCTTCCAGAATTTTTTGGACAATGATGACAACAACTTAAGGCTCTGAAAATAATAAGTGTTGGCCTGCAGAGGGTCACATGACCCTGGAAACACTTCCACAGGTCCTTTACAACGATGACTCTTCAGAAAGGCTTGGGCTTGAATTGAACACTGCAGTCTTTATTCAAAGGAATCAACAATGATAGCTCATAATAATGTTAACTTGTAATGGGCACATTAGCAAGACTACTGGATATGCTTCCACAAGGTCTTAACAATGACAACTCATTGAGACTTTGACGAAGAGAGGCTCATCTTTGAATGCAACCTGACAGTCTTTATTTGAAGGAATAGCTGTTTTGCAGGAAGTCCCTCTTCTAAAAGATATCAATATTGTTTAGGCAGTCTCTCTACTTAAAAGGAATTAACATTTGGTTGGCAATCCCTCTATTAAAGGAATCAAGGTTTGGTAGGCTGTCCCTCTATTTAAAGGAATCAATGTTTGGTAGCCGGTCTCTCTTCAGCAGTTTCTCGTTCTCCATTTTCTTGTGCCCCTGGTTGATGTGGCCTTTGGAGATACCTTCTTGTAGACCTTGGGAGTTCAGCTGAGGTAAGTGACTGTTGTCCTTGCGAAGACCCTGTCCAAAGAAAGTGATAAACACAATTGAAATATGCAGTTTTAGGTATAAATCTCAAAAGTACATCTCTGTGTAATCACATTAGTAAAGAACCTTCTGTCTCTATTAGCACACGATGAGATGTATTACTTGGGAACATTTCATATTAGGTAAATCAAATCCACCACTCATAAACTGAAGCATTTAAGTTTTAGGTGAGCAACCAATAGGACCTAAAAATTCAAATTACATCCAAAGAACTACATGACACAATATCAATGCATTTTAAAGGGTTCTAGTGATTTGATTAAATCAGACTGGATTGTTGAAGAGTAAGAAAGAGGAGGATTTAAGGGAACTTTGGGGTGTAGAATATTTTTAATTCTAATTTTTATCTTTTTCATTCATCTTTTCTCTAAAACTTGCAAATAACACTTTACTGTGTATCTACTGAATGTAATGTCATGTTCCAGTTTTCGATTTATAGTCTAGTCTAGTCTACTGTTAGTGCTTTTGATTTTCTACTTCTTTAACAAAATATTTAACAATGGATGGTATAAACATGGCAACGTTTCAAGCATCAAGCATATATTGCCATACCTCGGCATGTTTCTCTTATTATTTATAATTGTAAATGTATAATGATTGTGATTTCCTTCTGTGTTTACTACGACTGCTTGTTCTGGTCATGATCATACTACATGTATGTAATGTGATGAGCCATGAATCAATGCAGTATGAACAATAAAATATCAATGAATTTTCTCAGGAATATTAAAACATTCTAGTATAAATGTTAAGTCATACCAATTTTGATCTGTGCCTGCGGACTGTGGTGTCTGTATGCCTGTCTTCCCTGTCTATGCCCTTGTGTTTATCAAAGAAAGGCATCTCCATGAGATCTTGACAGCTTAGTCTATCTGCAGGGTCCATCTGCAGGCAAGCCTGTGGAAGGGACATAATTTATTTATTTATTTATTTTATTATTTATTTGGCATTTCAAAATACAAGAAAAATTCAGAATAATATGAAAATTACAGCAATTACAGGAAAAAGAAAAACATGAAAAATAAAGGACCTGGATCAGAGTTAGTGGGGCTGCCTGGGTTTGGAAAAGGTTAACTAAATTCCCATGACCCCCCAGGTCTTCCTTCCCACACCCCTCAGCTCAATCCAGGTCAGGATAAGAAAGTTTATGAGATAAAATGTAAATTAATAGTTCGTGATGAAGAGGAAGCATTTATGGGAACAATATTTCACTTTCTATCCAGCATCAACAACATTCTGTGCAAGGATTTGGCTAGGGAAGTCTCACATGACACTGAATACTTCTACCAAGAAGAAATATTTATATGAAATGATGTCAAAGGGGGTACATCCTGGATACATTGCTGGATATCACACTGGCCTATCACAAAGATGGTGAGGTGATATTCCCTTTCAGATATTTTTCTCTCTAGTCTACATTTTAAGTCTGTTATTATTGGAATGTAAATCTAATAAACCATGCACTCTTCTCAAGACATCGGTAAAAACTATGGATCTTCAGTGACTAATTTACTGTTTTCTTTGGGGCAGTGCCCTTCAGAACAAAGTACTATCCCAGTCACCTCAGAGAATCCATAATTTCAATCAATTAGTATACAAATAATGAATGTTTATGAGTGTAATGGACAGAATATTTCATGAGGTGAAAGATGAAATGATCCATTCAACGAGGCGCAGCCAAGTTGAATGGATCAATAATTTCATCTTTCACCGAATGAAATATTCTGTCCATTGCACGAATGAAAAAAACATTCATTATTTGTTTTATATGACACCTAAAAATAGATCAAATCGCAATAAATCAATAGCGCTATACGCTAGCGCGCTGTTCACTGCAAACGCAAGCGTTTTACGTATGTAGTGTGCCGGGCTCTCGGCATTCGTGCAATGGAGCAAATCGTATGGATCCAAGATTGCACGGTAAATGGAGCCACAATTGTACGAATGATGACGTCATAGTGCAATGGGACAAATGATCAATATCAAACAACCAATCAAATGACAGGGATCTATTCAGGTGTCATATAATACAAGATATTATCTCACTTAGAATGAAGAATAAAACTGGAAAACAAGGATAAAGAACCCTTCACACTTTACAATAATCCATGTTTTTAAAAAGATTTAAATAGAAAATATCACAAATAAGCATGTCATTATAATTACAAATATCTTATCAGTTTCAGCACTGGTTAAAGTCTCCCTTGCATTTTGTTTATTTTTAATTTTTCAAAACATTTTTTTATATATTAATTTATTTATTTTATATTTTTTCCAAACCTTGATCTCATCCAATAATCCACAATCGAACTCTAAGAGCACCAATATTTAGTTACATAATCATTGGAGTTGAAAAGGGAAACTTCATACATGATAATAAAAGAATTGAATTGTGTCAGATACAAACCTCTAAGAAGGCCAATGCAGTAGAGTTTAAGTTCCTAACTTTGTCCTTCAATGGTATCTGTAGCACAGAAAACAAAACAAAACAAGACAGTCAATGAAAAAGGAAGGGTGAAAGGTGAAGTATTGCTTTTACGATTGAACATTTTGCAAACAATAGAAGAAACCTAACAAGAAACAGAACTGAATCAACAAATGGCAACATGCAACAGAGGTAAAAGCTACCAATATAACACTAACAATGGAAAATAAAAATATTGAACTAAACTACAAGGCAAAATAAAAAATTAGCAAAAGAAACAAGGGAGAAAAGTTGCCCATATTACATAACAATGGATAATAATATTAGCAAAGAACAGAAGAAACCTAACAAGATATTTTGCTGAATTAGCAAATACAAGGCCAAACAACATCTTTAGTAAGAAACACAAGATTATTCATAACAGAAATAAAATGTGCAAAAAATGGAAGAAACCTATGAAGAATCCCACCAGGAAATCAAGCAAGAAATATGATAACACTTTAAAATGGTGGTTTCACTTGTGATCTAACATGCAATACTTATAATCTAAATGACAGATATGAATTATTTTCCTTCACTCAAATGAAAAAATAAAAAGTAATTTCACACGAAATCTGACAGGCAATGCTCAAAAGTACAGTTTGGATTAGTCATTTGTGATATCAATTATTTTCCCATAATAAAGAAATACTTGGTTTATTCACAAATTTTGTAGGGGGGGGGGGGGGGAGAGAATATATAATCAAGAATCTTGAATATCTTTTTACATTCTTTTTTCCTCATCCAACATCCATTACAAGAATAGTGGTGTTCACATATTTGTCAGAAAATAAATTTCTAAAACTCTGCTACATCTAATTCTTTTTGGTTTTTTCTCATTAAAGTGATCAATTATTTATGCTTCTCAGCAACATAAGAACACAAAAATTTCTTTAGAAGTACATAATCTATTTATATGTTTATATATACCACTGTTGTTTCCAAGGTGTACATGCAAGTAACTTGTCTTGTATTAATCTTTTAAATCTATATGCTTCATGTTCTCATGTTTTATCTTATCATTATTATTACTACTGTTTATAATTAATCACTATGTATTTTAAAACTTCAACCAATGAGGAGAGCCTTTTACAGAAACTTGTTTTCTTTTGGTAATCCACAGGCACTATTTGATGTTTTCAATTTTCTATCCTTTTCTCTGATGACTGTCATTTTCTGATACTGTCTATTCTCTGTTCCTGGAAATGATACAAATAAATACATGATGTTTTCAATTTTCTATCAGTTTCTTTGATGATTGTCATTTTCTGATACTGTCTATTCTCTGTTCCTTGAATGAAATAAATAAATACATGATGTTTTCAATTTTCTATCCTTTTCTCTGATGACTGTCATTTTCTGAAATTGTTTTTTCTGTTTCTGGAAATGAAATGAGATGTGAATGAATGAATATAAATGAATAAATTAATGAATGAAGAAATAAATAAAATAAATAAATCAATCAATCAATCAATCAATCAATCAATCAAATAAATAGATAGATAAATGAATAAATAAATAAATAGCTAGATAGATAAATAAAATTAATAAATAAATGAATAAATAAATGAATGAATAAATGAATGAATAAATGAATAAATAAACAGACATACCCTTCTCTCTGGCTCAGGAATACTCATGCCTTTGAAGAAGTGATTTGTGCTGAAAATCTTGAGATGTCTGTCAATCAAATCACCTGACCAGAGGAAGAAAAAATATTTGGAAAAGATGATCACACCTACAAACCTCCTAAAGATTCACGGAATATAAGCTAAATCATCAGGAACATCAATATTCTGAGCCTTTGCAACAGTCTAAAATTTACACATATCAGAAACATGCTCTAATGTAGTATTTCAATACTCTACATGTAGTTTAGTTGGTTCTAAAAAAAAAAAAATCTAAAATACTAATGAAATGTATACAACACCAAACCAGTTTATTAATCAAAACATTTTAAAACCTTGTCATACACACAGTCTATTTCTTTCACACATGCATATCATAGGTTCATGGCAGAAATATGTTTACATTTGGTACAAATTTTGGTGACCAGTATGTTCTGGGTGTTCTGTATGAACCAAAAACATATTTTTACACCGACAAATTACACTGACAAATTCAATACCCTCGGTGTCATGAATGGATTCAACAAAAGCGGTTTTTTTTCTGAAGTCTCTGAAGCCTGGAATTAAACGACGACAGTGCTATCTACTGTAGAAAACATACGAATGAACTGAAGCCACACAAGTATATTTATGCAGTCGACTGTCAGTGTGATGAACTATTTGCGTTGTAAACATGATAAATCTTCACCTAGTGTTTGTTTGATGAGGTACAGCTGATCAACATCTGATCTGCCTGGCCAGAGGGCTTCCCCTGCTATGAGTTCTGCAGTCACACAACCAATGGCCCATACATCAACGGGTGGGCCATACACCATATCCCCTACCAGTAGCTCCGGTGCTCTGTACCATCTGGTTGCTACATAGTCCGTGTACTCATCATCAGGACCAGCTGAAAGCAAGAGAGAAAAAAAAAATGCAGAATGTTGCTAAATACTAAAAATCCCCCAAATTTAGAGAGACGGTACGTACTCGCATGTAACGAAATGTACATGTACATAAAAGGCCCTTTTATTTATTTATCTTGTTATGAGTTGTTTTTTCAAAAAACACTCAAATGTCAGAAAGCCTACAAAATCAGAGTACATGTAGAAATATATATTCCAAACATCTTTTAAAAAAATTAAACATGTAATTACAATAGTCTACTCTCAGTAATATTCTTATTTATATCAATCATTTATTCATCATACAAATATGCCTAAGTTCCAGTGATGTATGGGGTAAATGTACATTTGCAGGTAATTTGTTAGAGACAAGTGCTGCAAGTTCATGTTCATTCACATAATGATAAACTGTGCACATATACATGTACAACGTACTTCATTCCTTACAACAAGAAAGATGGGAAATTTCATGTACAATATGATCATGGGGGCAAAAATAAATAAATAAATAAACAGTGAGAAAAACAAGAATAACAGTGAAATCCACACTTCCAAATTCAGCAAAGTTGTATGCACGTATTCAGAGGTAAAATAAAATGAAGAAAGGTGATATGAACTTTTCTATATCAAAATGGTACACCAGGCACTATCCATGGTCCACATACTATGGGGAAAAAAGCTACTGCACTTAACTGATTACCAGTAATTAATTTTAGGAAGATTACACCAAAAACTAATTAAGAATTTTGTACAGTGCAAAATGAACATGTAATACGCTTCATAAGAAATGAAAGCAGCAATGCAATAATGCAACTGCCTTCATAACAAATACAAAAGTGAAAAACATGATACTATGCATTTTCTGAAAAAATAAAGCTTTGGAAAAGGTCTATGTATAGATTTCGTAACCCCACACCAATCCACTTAAAAATCTAATTTTACACCAAGCTGCCATTCATTGCAAATTCTATGACAAACAAGCCAGCATTGATCAATTATTCTTAATGGGTACCTATCTACAATTTTCTGTCATGTGGAAATTAAGATCAGCACAAATGAGGCATTATCGTTGCCATGGATACAAGAAAACAAAAACACGCATGTTTGCTCTGCCTGAAATTGATGATTAGATTGCAGGTCCAGGGCTGTAGCCACGACAAGTGAGGAGTACCTTGTATTTTTGTCTCTCTCATCTACTTCTTTCTTCCTCTCTCTCTCCCTCTCTCTTATGAACCAGCCTACTTGTGCATGTAGAATTTGTGTGTTTCTTCATTATTACTGAAACATACATTCTTGGAGGTCATTTATATACATAGTTAATACACACTGAAGCATATCTTAACAAGGATATGTGCCCTTAAATATAGGCAGTGATTTAAACAATCATTCAACAAAAATTTTTAAAGACTGTATTAGTTCATATATATTTGACAGGCAAATTGGAAACAAGTCTAGCTTTTTGATGTGTTCATCATTATGATTTAAACACTGCAATCCATGTTATACATAAAACATTTACAGGCAATGAGCTGATTACAAAGACAGAGCGATTTGCTTATGTTGGTCATCATAAATGTTTTTGCTGTTGCTGTTTTAGCGAGAGAATATTCAAGCGCTTTCACTACAATACATGTACAATTTCAAATTTTAAAGAAATCATCAAAACTACAGTATGTTATGAAATTTATGTACAAAACTCAATTATAATGTCATATTATTACGCTATATATCAAGAAATATTAATTTCTTCATCTGGGTGGTTATATCATGCCACATTAAGCTCCCTAAAAGGGGATCTTGCTCCACCATTCACACAACTTGTTAATTTATAATTTTGTCGTCAGCAGGATAAATGAGCTTTTCATATTTGAACAGCTGTCTTCAGTGAGCCAGCATATCATATATGCCTTAGCAACACTAATATCAGGTGCTGTTTAGTTGGCATGACAACATGATTGCATCAATCCATGCCCACCAATGCTAGCTTGATAGCACAAGAGAACATCATGAGTGGTTATCCTTTTCTTCTGATTTATAGTACTACACCACACAAGAGTTACACTTGGAGGTAAACGCAAGATCTTGTAAGTAGAGCATCTTAGGAATATTGATTTTCAAGACACCTCAAGGACAATTTGATCTCTACCAAGAAAAGATAATTATCTTTCTTTCTCTCACTCTCTTTTGTTGCAAAGCAGGCATGCGTTTTACTCCTCAATCATGAATGGCAATTTGAAGTTTTATATCCCATCTATTCAAATGCATGCAGGGTCAGGTTTACTTCTTATATTACATCTTTCCATATGCATGTAAACAAGTTCTACCCAACCTATTTTCAATTAAATACAATAAAAAGACACATGATTGAGCATCATTTGCTTTGGGCTCTATTTCCTCAAAGATATATGTACATGTAAATGTTCAGGGTTAAGGATGCCAAAGGCCTACATTCATGAAAGTGGTTTATATTTAAACTGGGTTTAAATCCAAAGTATGATTTAAGCGTAATATCTTGTACGTATATATCCTCTTGTCTAATGGGCAGACAGTAATGTGCTTACCCTTTTTTTAGTTTGCAGCAGAGGTTTAAAGTTTATACAATGGTTGAAACCAGGGTTTAAAAAAAAAAAAAAAAAAAAAAAAAAACTTTTATGTGAATGTGGGCCAATGAGCTTTATCATAGGTTTAGTTAGAGTTAGGAGTCAGGTCAGAAACAGACATGGACAAAACAAACAAGATAAAACATTCTTCAACAACAGACTTAATTCACAAATGTACAGTTTATGCAAGTTTCTACCACACTGGTGACTTATGATGATTTCTAAAGCTTCAAGCATGCTCGCATGATGTAATGACAACTGATGTATGTAATCTCCTTTCTAATTTGAAACAGAAAGCCTTGTAAATGCAAAAGTATGTAATGCTTCTCAGACCCAACGTCTCAGTAAACTGAAATGTTTTTTTTTTTCTGAACTGGTCTGATCACGAACTACAGTCACTCATTATTGCATGTAGAAATGAAGGCAAAACATCATCTTCATACTTACTTAATATTCTAGCAAAACCAAAGTCACATAACTTAATTCTTCCGTCTTTGGTGATAAGGATATTTTCTGGTTTGACATCTCTATGAATACACTGAAATTTAAAAAAGAAAAAAGAAAAAGTGGAAATTACTGGAGAATAAGGTAGATACATGTATGATTCTTTAATAAGGAATGATTATGGAGGAATAGTAAATTGCATAAACCATGACTTGACTACACTACAATGTCCATCTTTGCAGCTTTAAAAAGAGTATTTAAAGATCCCTCTGAATTTATTTCATATTCCAAGTACCTAGCCTTTATGCTATCATGTAGTCTATAAAAATAACTGTAATAGAACATTTTCCATTAGTTCTACTGTCAAATGAATTCTTCAAAATTCAAGACTAAAGAAAAATAAAAAATAATTTTTCTCACACCAAAGCAGAGATTCTATACCATTTCCATCTACATGTATTTACAATTTCACCTTTGTTTTTACAGTACCTTAAACCATTCCCAATATAACATGCTTTTCCAATTATATTTATATAAACAAATGTGACTTGCTCATTCTCAAGACACATTTCTTATACTAAAAAAAAATCATCATTAATATAATCATATAATACATCGAGTTGAAATAAAAAAATTAAGATGCATAAACTTACATTGTGTTGATGGCAAAAGTTAACAGCTTCTAATGTTTGGTAGACTATGTTCATACCCTGCATTTCAGGGACTCTGTTGAACAAGAAAAAAAAGCAATTTAAGCTAACATTCATTGCATATTTTAAAATGCTAATACGTTTCACGGCATACACTGTGTAATGTAATGTATGCAAACAGGATTTCTTTCTATACAATGTAGATCTCCCCCCCCCCCCTCTCTCTCCCAATTATTTCATTCTTTCTCTTTGTTTTAGAGGGAAGAGATAAGGGAGTGATTTCAACACCACTGCTGTCAAATCAAAGAATTTCTACGCTTGTTCCCCTTAAAAAGTCCTTGACATTTTCAGGTGTCTATTTTAACCCCAAAATATGTTGACAAGCAAAAAAAAAAAAAGAAGGAAAAAGGGGGGGGGGGGGGGGCTGCGGTCGATTCCTCCCCTGGATATCTCCCGAACAAACTGTATTGCATAGCATAGGGCAAGAAGGTCGAGTCTTGCCTATTGGGTGTATGCTAATTAACAAGACTACGGTAATGGTTAAGAGAGAGGGAGACGGTTTGGTGGAGGTTGCATCACCTGCTTTTCATGTTCCTTTAAGTCTCTCTCTACCTTTCTTCCTTTACCATTTTCTCTCCTTCTGCTTTATTTTCTTCTTTTTTCCTCCCCTCTTGTTTTTTTTTTTTTTTTTTTTTTGGTGGGGGGTGCCACTCAGAGACACATTCGTCTTGTAGCTACAAGGCACTGCATATTAAATATCAGTCGACATATTTATAAGTCAATTCAATCAATCCAAATATTTTTATATTTGACAGACAACACTTAGTATAATATATTTTTACATACACCTCCGCTACGGTAGCTAAAAAGATAATTGATTACTTTTCTAATTAAAGTAGCACAGCATTCAGGAAATTGGACAATATAAAAATTATTAATAATGGCTGTCATCTCTGGCTATAAATGAAGCTAATATTGAATTCAGATAATTAAATTCTATTCAATGAGAAATTGGGTCATGATAATCCTTAATATAACATGTATATTATGCAATATTTGATTTTCTCAAACCAGTAAATGTACAAAAATTTGATAGAGGTTCTATTAAATGAAACAGGCGACCAATATTTCATTTATCCTTACATGTAGATGCTCATCACTAAGCTTTTTTTTTTAATGCAGCTACTGGTAGATATACATGTACATGTACTGTTTGTAGTTTGAAAATTAAGTTTTATTTTATGAGATTCAATTTCCATCAATACCAAAACTCAAGCTTTACAAAAGAAATCATCCAAAGAAAAAAGGAGGGAAGAAAAAGAGGAAGTATGCACAAAAATCCCCCTAAAGCTTTCTACCACATAAGCATCTCTTTCTATTCATCCCCAGATACAAGTAAGTATAAAAGTGAAATAATCAAGTTCTTACCCATTGGGGTTGGCTTCTAATGTATTGAGTACTGTATAATCACAATATTCAAACACAAGATGAAGTTTCTTTTTCCTCCTGAAGACCTCTTTCAGATTTACAAGATTCTCATGTTTAAGTTGCTAGAAAAGAAAAAAATGTTTAAAAAGTATTTAAATGATACAATAGGTATTCTTTCAATTATATGTAAAATAAAGTCTCAGACTGGATACCCAAGATTTCACTGGAACAGCAACTTAAAAAAAAAACTAGATGAATCCTCGACCGCGCACGGTCAAAATTTATGCCTCCGCCATTGCCAGGTCAGAAATATATGGCACATTCATGGTGATATTTTTTTAAAATTCTCATGTATACAATGACATCTTTGACCTTGACCTTTGACCTTGTGACCCCCAAATCTAATGAGAACATCATGAGACCTTCCATATGCATACATGAGCCAAGTTTGAAGTTGAACCGTCACAGAATTGTTAAGTTATCACAAGAACAAGCGATTTTCATGTATATGACCTCTATGACCTTTGACCTTTGACCTTGAGACCCAAAAATCTAATCAGATTATTAAACCTCCCATATGCATACACGAACCAAGTTTGAAGCTGATCCGTCAAATGGTTGTTGAGTCATCACAAGAACGAACCATTTCTTTGTACATAATGACCTCTATGACCTTCGACCCTTGACCTTGAGACCCCCAAATCTAATCAGATCATTATCCCTCCCATATGCATACATCAGCGAAGTTTGAAGTTGATTCGTCAAATGGTTGTTGAGTTACCGTTAGAACGAACCATTATTATGTACATGACCTCTATGACCTTTGACCTTGTTACCCCAAAATCTAATCAGATCATTGTCCCTCCCATATGCATACACGAGCCAAGTTTGAAGTTGATCCGTCAAACGGTTCTTAAGTTATTGCGAGAACGAAAACGGGACGGATGGACGGACGGACGGACGACCCGAAAACATAATGCCTCCGGCAACCACCTACGGTGGGCGGAGGCATAATGAAAATAGATAAATGCACTTGCAGTATCACAAGGTCACACTCACAAAACTTTGAACATAAAGATTTGTTCAAGGGAATGCATTCAAAGAGTTATTCAGGGTTCGATCATGGCATAACTGAAAGAGCTTGAGACTTAACTTCTCCAAGAACATATTGATAGTAATGGATTATGGGTCTGTGGACACCTAATACACAAAATATTAATACCCCAAGTCCCTAAACCACATTACCCTGAGCACTTAACTGAAAAAGAATATTGACAATGACCCATGGATACATTCATAAAATTTTACCCATAGTGATTAAGTCCAACTCCTGTTTCCCTTAAGGACTGAGGAAATAAATAATGTGAAATTATGCACATATACATGTACATTTAATTCATGGTTTAAACATAAATCTCTTTTTGTGAATTCAGGCCTTGATGTTTATTCCAATCACATAACTGACTGATAAATATGAAAAACATTCAAGAAAATGTACCGACAAGAGCAAATGCCTAATTAATTCCAATCACTGAAGGGGTATTACCATGAATAGTATCACATTTACATAGTCAAATTTTCCAGTTTGATATCATACAAATATTGACTGCTTTGAGGGGCACAGGTGAAACTACAGCTAGAGGTGATCTTGTTACTGTCCAGTGCAACAAGAGGAAGTCTTAGGGCATTGTACATGTATCGTCTTGAGATCACTGAAGAACTACATGTAAGTATACAATTTAGTTTTTAATTGTGACCCCCAAATGAGCAGTCAATATCTTTTTTTTTTATACTGTATCCTAAAAGCAGACTCACAAAAGGGGGTATTTCAACAAAATATGCTTCAAAATGTTTTCCTTTGACATTCATACAGAAATTTGCCAATCTAAAAACTTAGAGTAATGTGTGCGTCTCACAACACATGCATGCATTGTTAAATTCATGCACGATATTGTGTCACTGTTATTTAATGCAAGTAGAATATAGAAATATAAGTAGAAATATGCAAGGTCAATATTTTTGCTATACAGCCCAGCAGTAATTATATTTTTTATGCCTGCAGATTTGACCATTCAGAAGCCTAGAAACTTGAAATGGGGTATCATATCCTCACCTCACTTTTGCTATTCTGATTGATGATCAATCCAAAGATTATTTGATTCTTTTGTTAAGTTATTTCAACCTCTGATCTGCCATTACAACTTCACAAAAAATCATAAACCTCATACTGACAAATGAATACATCTCTATTCTCTAAAATCACATGCTGGTGAGGTATGATTTTGTTTGGACTGGAAAAATTTGGTGGATTTTATTCAATTACAATATTAGGAGAAAGTCAAGAACACACTGCAGGGAAACAGACCACAGAATAATCATAACCCTTTTAAAATGTATACCTTTTCTGCATTTCTATACTGGTAACTGCATGAAAAACATATAATAATTAGGGGTCTTTAGAACCTAGAAAATTACATTTTCATCATATACATATCAAAAAACAAACAACAAAACAAATGAACACGGTCAGTCAAAGAAGTTTTCTCCCAGATGCAACAAGGCTTTGGAATTCACTACCCCAGGCTGCCGTCTCCTGTACCTCTCTGTCAAGCTTCAAGAGGGACGTACTCAAGATCCAGCTCCGTTAAAACACGGATGCCTTTTTTTTAGCAGCACATAGTTCTTAGTAGACCTTTTTAACTGAGACACTGTACATACACCTGCACTACACAACAGTACGAGAATACACCAGACGGCGGCCTGTACTTATAGCGAAGAAGAAGAAGTCTATTAACATCTGACATTACATAAAGTCAATAAATTACTTGGGCAAACTCACCTTCAGCATTCGAATCTCTCTCAATGCAATCTTTTTGATGAGAGGGTCATCTTCTGACTCTACAAATCTCTTGATGGCAACTATAGTTCCAGTGTCCTTGTGCCTACATTTGAACACCACTCCATAAGACCCCTCTCCGATCTTCCCTAATCTCTCGTACTTATCCATAATTTCAGATAAGATGGTACATGTATGCCTTCCAGCACAAAGTCACTTAGTCTTTTACCAATTGACAATTTGTCACTTGTTGATCTTCTAGCTTTTCCTCTTCTGCTGTATGTAGAATCATTAATTTGGCAATCAGTGACTAAAAGAACTTTCACAATTTCCCATCAGAGAGTACTGAAAGTACTTGATGTTGCTTGGCACTGCATGTTGAAAATCTCCAGATCTATCTCATTCCAGAAGTTACTTGCAGAACACAAATTTTAAATTGTACATCCAAAGAAGCATTCTCGCACATTACTGCCTGGGTTGGGTTGACCTGCAGAGTAAAAACGTAATGCAATGATATTAAACAAAAACATTAAGATTAACTTACTTTCACCTCCAGAGATCCTTCCATCACAAATGTGCTCATTGTAAGGAAAAATACTTGTAATACAAGTATAAGTTAATGGTATATTTTTGACAGTGCAACTCTCAAAGAGTCCACAATTACACTTGATCCTATCATCAATACATTCAATTATGATGTATATCACTTGGATTACAACTGATTGTAAAATAAGGGACTCCAGTTAATACAATAAAATCATGAGAGAAATAAAAGTGGGTAAAGCTGTCGAACGAGGAACATCACCCTGGGCAACTCAACCAAATTGAGTTTGCCCAGGGTAGTGGGTCAGTCAACTTTATACGGCCAGGATCGGGCTGTCCGTTGGTAAGGCTGTCTAGAGTTCATCCCTAACAATGCAACAGTTCACCCTCATATAGGATCATGGCCTTATCCAAGTAATGTTGGATCTGCATTTTAAATTAGGGTAAGTAAAACTGTCTTATGCAAAATTATACAAGCCTTCAGGAAAGTTATAACTGCAGTTTAAACTTCAGATCTAACATTACATAGATTTAGATGTCTAACGATAGCTGTTAACTTAGTCTTGGGTAAAACTAAAGAGGATATCTCCTCATACCAAATCACTCATGAATTCAATATCATCCTTAGCATCATCAACAATAACTGCATTGCCATTCACTGGCCATGGCTTAGCCCCGGGACGCTGCCACGTTCGCATTCGGGCTGCCGCAGTAAGCCATGGCCTAACTTTTCACTGTGTCTGTGCCAACAGCAAACTTGCAACAACAAAAAAACTAAGTTGTTTGGAATGGATAGCATTAACAAGAAATTAACAAATAACTTTAAACAAATTCAATAAAAAATGACATTTTGACAAGAATGACAATCATTCATATGATTTATGTTCTGAAATTCTAATGACATAAGCATTTTATGCAGTAGGCTTCACCTTAGACCGAAAGTTCTGTCTCAAAATTTTGTTGTTAGCCTCTTATACTGGTAGGGTCGGCACTCCTCATTTTAGAGACAGAAGTGCCCTGTAGCGTTGTGCGTGCAATCTCATTGTGCTGGCCAGTACAATGAGAAAACTAGGCTACCTCAAATCATCGATTTTCCCCCTTTATTCATGAATATAAAAGTAACATATCATTATACGCTAGGCCTATAGAAAATATAGCTTACAAGTTTTATGATTTATTCCTTTTAACTCTCCATTTTTAGGTAAATCCAGGGTCCTAACGTTAGGTCCACGCAGTTGAAAATCTAGCAGCCAACCTCTATGATCTATCACCTGTTCACCTCTGCTTTTTCGCAGGGTAGGGAGATCAGTGAATTCGCGACTCCTCGCATTAAACGATCGACCAATACGAAACAACATCATCATCGTTCGTACGTTGGATTGTTAATACGCACAGAACTTATAGTTCTGTGTTAATACCACTTACATTAGGCCAAACTGTTACTTTAGTACAGTTGAAATGCGAGGAGTCGCGAATTCCTGGACTAGATCTAGGTCCTAGGTCTAAGTTAGATCTAGATCTAGCCATGGATAGCATAGAATAGCATCAAATTTTTATAATATTCACATTCTGACCTCAATCTGCTCAACTAAAAAGTCACTGCCACTGGATAAAATAAACAAACTGCTGTAACCGACACTGCCACTGGCAATGATTGCCATGGGCTTGCACGATCTCCAGTGCCCGAGGCATAGGCAGAAACCGACCCGACGTCAGCGGACTGCTAAGGCCATTGCCTCGCAAGGCTCTCCGCTGGTGATTGCACGAATTTTGGAACACTCATCTCAATCGCATGAACGAAAATGATCTAAACAAGTGTCTTTTCCTTACTCAACTATAATTAATGAGAAAATTCAGAGGTATTGTCTATTCCCATCATAAAAATAGCATTAAAATGTTGAAATCTGTAACCAAAACCTGAAAATACCAATGTCAACGTACCTTTTCTACCTTGCTTTTCGTACCTTCGTGATACATTTGGTCGCCATTGCATTTACACATTACATTACGGAGCTATTTGCGCGGAGGATTGTGATGTTGTTTTTGTTTATGTACACCCTATTTTGAGATAATTTGCATTTCATGACATATGATATCGGATTAAATGTATATTATAAACGTGTCAATTTAATTTGATAAATATTTTGGGAATTATGAACATTTGATGAAAAATTAAATAGCTACAGACGAAACTACTTTATTTATTGCGCAAGATTTTCACTTCCCTATAGTAAACAGGCCCCTCGGCGAATCGCTCTCCGAAAATTATTCATATTATAATTAGGGTTGCTATGGTCACGGCTTTGTGTCTCCTAAACATCAATAAAAGGTTGTGGGTTATTCAGGCCAAGAGAAAGGGGATGAACCACTTTTCGGGGTGCCCGATATGAAACCCAAGTAAAATTGGTTTTTCGGTTAGGGACCGTTCTTTCATTCTCCTTTTGATGAAACTAATCATCGTCCGTCGACCCGCAAAACTTTTGTGGGTTTATCGTAAATGAAAGGGGTGGAGCCCCATATGCTGGAGGAAGGCTGGAGGAGGATCGTGCATATCCTCCCACGGAATAGATAGATTTTGAAATACTGTAAGATTGTGCCATTTTGAGCAAGTCTGCGCCTAGATTACTTGTCCATTCTTGGGCCAGTGAATAATGAGGAACACCGGCTCCACGTACCCCCCCCCCCTCCCGTTTTAGCCGCAATGCCCCATCTTAGTTTGGGGTTTTATTTAGTTTTCTTTTTTTCTTTTTGTTTCGTTTTATTTAGTCTTGTTTTTTTTTTTGGTTATGTTTTGTTTTGTTTTGTTTTGTTTTGTTTTGTTTTATTTTGTTTTGTTTTGTTTTGTTTTGTTTTGTTTTGTTTTTGTTTTGTTTTTGTTTTTTTTCTGCATTCGGTGTCCTCTCGATCCTTTTTTGTTGGGAGAAGCCGGATATTATGGGCTTGTTAGGGCCACACTGTTCATGAAAGTTGTCAGCACACTGACAAGTACTATAACACAGACAATACAGTCAGTGACCAGTGCTTCTCAGTCAATCAAAACCAAGGATTTTACTGAAATTGTCAGAGAATGACAGCAGTGTCAGTGCTGACAACTTTCATGAAACAGCGAGTGGGGATTCAACCGCGGTTTTATGTACACAAAAATGAATGGCAATGACGCAACAAAGGATCTATCATCTGCCTAAAGTTTTTTAATAAGTCGTGTTGCCAAGGAAACCCCCAAATGTGGTAAGATTTCAGGATATTTTTGACCCCTCAGCTGTGACCCAGTTTCAACTGGGTACCCACTTTTACGTCAAAATGACGTCAAAGTGGGTACCTTGTCGCGCACTTCTAGCAAAATGCGCGCAAGGTATAATACATACTGTACAGTCTATCGCGCAGCACAACTGCAATACGCGAAGGTGTGTACCCACTTTGACGTCATACCTCATACTCAAATTTTTTGGTCAGCTCATAACTTTTTATGAGAAAACTAGTCAAAATGCATTGATTTCG
This sequence comes from Echinometra lucunter, assembly GCA_029962745.1. Lineage (NCBI taxonomy): Eukaryota > Metazoa > Echinodermata > Echinoidea > Camarodonta > Echinometridae > Echinometra > Echinometra lucunter. Next base: position 29,586,180 of record CM057152.1, read on the forward strand.
ATTGAAAATCATCATATTTTTGATGTCATTCTTCTTAGAATTCTATTCTCGATCATATATCAAAATTTTGTTTACCATTGTGTAATCACTTTAAGGAGCTTGGAAAATAGCCCGAGATGCCAAGCTATGGTTTGGTACTGGCATGCAGCGAGAGCATGGGTGGGGATGGGGTGGGGAGGGTGGGTCAGCTCTGACTGGGGAAAGGGAAGGGGGTGGTACTCTCGGGAGGGGGGGGGGGGGCAATGCAAGGATTATGTAAATTTCGACATCCATCCCTTCTTAACCTAATTAAGTAGACTCACTTTTCTAAAATTACTGAAAACATTTCCTTTTTAATGTTGACTATATAAAAATGCGAATTCATGCACCTTTACCGAGGAGGGCGAAATTTAAACATCATCGGAAAGAGAAATATATGTCTCTATATTCCCGAAATTCTAACCCTTTCATTTCATTTATTTTTTCCATTTTCAACATAATATAACAAACGTAATTACATCATAAATAATATCATTGTCAACAAAATGCACATAATAACAAAAATTTTCATGCAATGTAATTTTCTAAGATAATTCTTTAAATAAATCCTAAAAATGGAGGGAATGCTAAAAAACAAAGCTTGTACTTTGCAATCCCCTAAAAAAGAAAATATATACGATTTGTAACAAGTATGCATTTTAAAAAATGATATAGAAACACACACTTTTTTTTCCTCACACACGCACACACACACGCACCCTCACACACACCCTCACACAAATAACAGCAACAAACCCATCCCTCAAAAACAAAACAAAACAAACAAAAAACAAAAACAAAACAAAACCAATAAACAAAACAGTAATTAACCTATCGCTACAGAAAAGAGAGAAAAGGGAAAGACGAACAAACGAAGACAGACAAAACCGAACAGAACAGGGCACAAAAAAACACACACTCACATACAAGAAAAGGAAATAAACAACACTGACAACAAAAATTAACAAGGAAAAAAGAAAAAAAAAGAAAGAAAGAAAAAGAACGCTGGCTTACAACTAGAAGAGAAAGAGGAAAAGATCAGATTTAGAAAGCATGCACAGTAAGGGGGGGGGGCAGAAACACGATTTGAAATATGAAGCTAAAATGGAATAAATAGCAGAATGCAGAATTAACAGAGAATTTACCATAAGTCACGGATGATGATGATTCTTTATAAAAGTTTAAAAATTTCATTCAATCAATTTCCTATACAAGAATTAATGTGATTCCTGGTAGGAAACCAAAAGAAAAGTCTTAAGTCGTTTCTTGAATGAGTGTGAACTGGGTGCATCTTTCAAACTACATCCTTTGTTGGAGAGCAGGGTTATATAATCATACTGAAAGAGAAAACAGAAGGAGCAAAGGAACTGAGCGTTAGAAGTATTTTGCATCTTAAACCCATAAGACACCTGCTCTTCGTATCCGAAATTCATTCCATCGGCAATTACATGATACGATCATACAATGATACAATTATTAAGAAATAGTTATTTTTAGAAGAAATAAGGAAAAAAGGGAAGAAAAGAAGAAGACATCGAGAAACTGGCAAATTAAGGGGAAGAGGAATAAGAAAAGTCATATACTCTTAATCAAGTTAATCAAAATCAAAACAAAAACAACAACAACAACAACAAATGCCACAGAATGTAAAATTCATATCAAAGCCAAATTCTTCCGGCACCGTAAGACATAATACGGTTGAACAAAATATGATGTGAATGGAATCGGAAATAATGAATTTATGAATTGTAAAAGTCGGTAAGGGTGCACGGGGCAGTCTTATACCCACCTCAAACCAGAACGACTGAACCGGTGAGTGGAGAAAGTGGGTACAGTCTTTCATAATAGTTTTGACCTTTTCAACCAATTTTCTTTTTTTTTTTTTTTATAGGATTCAGTATTTGACGAAACCTCTATAAATGGGTTGTGCTATCTTTCGTGGTCCTTCTAGCTTTTTAAGCTTTCCTTGCTTTGTGAGATACCCATACAAGTACAGATTACACTGAAAAGTATGCACTAAAAAAAATACCCACAGAATTGTGACAAGTCCGACATGAAAGCTTCCAACATCCGTTGATTACCTTTCTTTGAAACCAATATTTTTTTTTTCTTGTGCAGGACAGTTCATGTTGACACACTTGTTTCACAATGTAATCATCATTTTTCACGCTGCTCAACACCGCGATGAAAGTCAATAATAATTTTTTGTTCAGTGCCAAGCGTCAGGAAATGATCAACCACCAAAATCGTTGAAAGCAACTTGTACAAATTTTGATACATCGATACAGTCAATAAGACTACGAACACTGCATGACAGCGACGCGAGCATATGGACGCATGACCTTAAGGTAAAAATTACCATAAAAATTACGGAGGAAAGTCGTGCAGCAAGTTGCCACCCAATTATCGTAATTTTTACTTTTGGACTGTATTGTAAATTACGGCTAAACACTGTATATTACGTAAAAATTACCATTATTTTAAAGGTAAAATCAAATAAAGTGGGCCAACCGTTAAATAACGGTAATTATTACGTAATATACAGTGGTTAGCCGTAATTTACAATACAGTCCAACCGTAAAATTATGGTGGAAAGTCGTGCAGCAAGTTGCCACCCAGTTACCGTAATTAGTACGGGTAATTTTTTACAATTCTTCCTTTCTTCCCCTTCTCCTTCTCTCTTTTGCCCCCCCCCCCCTTTGCGCCCCTCCAAAAAGTACCTCCTGGGGGTATGTGCCCCCTCAGTCCCCTAAGATAAGCCACAGTGTCATGGCCGAGAGACGTTTCAAGATTTTTGTTCTATGAAAGATACTAAACTAGGCAATTGAAGTTCGAAAACTGATCGATGAGTCAGGTTAAGATGATCACCTTTCTTTCATTATTTAGCCTACGCCTCATTTTTGTTATCATCATCATCATCATCATCATCATCATCATCATCATCTTCATCTTCTTCATCATGGTCATCACCATCATCACGATTACCATCTTAATTACTAGTATACGGGACGAAAGTGTCATTCTCGCGGTATCTTCGTCTGAAATTGGAAATAATTACTGGAATGATATCCATTTCATCTCACTCTCTAAAGGTCTAACCCTTCATTTCTCTTTCTCAGGCTCTAGAGACGGGACACATATAGCAGACAGCCCTCCTATCACTGTCTTTTTCCGAAAAAAATGACAACTTTTTTCTATCCCCCCTCCCCCAAGATTTGGGAAACTTTAAGGAAATGCATCTGTGTCTCCCCGGCCCTGCCCTCCTCCAGCCCTCTCTCTTTCTCTTCTCCCATCCCCCGGACAAAGAATTCTCGATCAGGCACTGCTCAAGTGATCTGTTTGTCCCCCTTCTCAATTAGTCATAACTTTGAAAATCACTTCTTTGCTCCATCGATTTGGTCTCATAATTCTGCCATAATGTGATAAGAGATGGAGGATTGGGGTATTTCCGGGGTGCAAAGCTTCCCTCTGCTAGGTAACTCTCGATCACATGACTAAATGAGCCAATCATCTGCAATCTGATGGATGCCAGCAATTATTGATGTCCGCCGCGCTGACTGGAGTTGAGGTGAGAAGCCAACGTTAATTCACTCATTATATCTTTGACTTTTGTTTATTATGACGTTTTCAAGACTTCAGGCATACCTTTGATATTAACCTTTCCCCCCATATAGTTTATTTTGTGTGGACATGAATTACGTTTGTGAAAAGGCGAAGGAAGATGTAGTGCGCTTTAGCCTGCAGGCTATTCATCGGCACTGTACGTTTCACTAGGCCGGTGGAGCAGGGGTTCTGAGGACCCACGTTCCGTTGAAATTTACCCATTTGTTTTGTCACTGGACAGATGATTTCAATCGCTAATTTTATTCATAGGCAATATTTTAAGATTCTTTACCAAATACCTATAATTTACTAATATTTGCTGGGCTATAGAGTATTCTGGAAGTGCACAAAAAAATTAAGAAAAAGTAGGCCTTGTGGGGAGAAATTAGCTAAGCCTAAGGTGCTTAAGCCGTTAAATAAGGAAACTCTTTGTATTTTTGTATTTCATGAAGAGCTTAAGTCCTCTACCATTTCCCCCTGTGGAGACCCATGTAAACAAAAATATTATGCATCCAAATCACACTTTCTCATGCCCGGTTAGCCCTGCAAACTACCTTCAAAGCAAAGTTCACCAATGGACCGTAGATCTAACTCTGTGATATTAGAATCTAAAATTTATTTTTAAAACTAAAAATATTGACTTTTGATTGATATGAGACCCAACCTTCTTGGCGATTTCGAAGCGTGATTAATTTGCATGTCAATGCGACCTCCGACATCGTGAGTTCACCTACACCCGTTAGCCTCGGGCAAAGGTGAAGAGCTGTACAGTGTTGCACTTTGGCATGTATTGGTGAACACAGAGTACTGTAATATTATTAGTATATAGTTTTGTAGATGTATGTCCCCTACGGGACTCTGGGAAATCCCGCCCCCAACGCCGGATCCGGAAGTAGGGCAAGTCCAACACACACACACTTCGCTGACGGTCGCTTCGAGAGACAGATATTTTTGAGCTGCGCTGTGAATTTGTGATTCAGACTGAGACACACTAAACTAAAGCAAGGTAAGTTTCATTATTAGTACACTCGGTTCCACCATAGTACGTGTGAGAGTGTAACAGTGCAACACTGTGCTGCTCTGTGGCCGAGACCAACGGGTGTAGGTAACTCGCGATGTCGGAGGTTGCGCTATTGAAATGAAAATTAATCACGCGACAAAATCGCCAAGAAAGTTGGGTCTCGTATCAATCAAAAGTCAATATTTTGAGTTTGAAAAATAAATTTTAGGTTCTAATATCACAGTTAGATCTATTGGTCCATTGGTGAACTTCGAAGGTAGACCTACATGTAATTTGCAGGGCTAACCAGGCATGAGAAAGTGTGATTTGGAGGCATAATATTTCTTTGTTTATATGGGTCTCCACATGAGCAAATGGCAAAGGACTTAAGCTCTTTGTGAAATATCAGAATAAAAACACAAAGGGCTTCCTTAAGCTAGGAGAGACGGGCCCTGCTGCCTACGCTATGGCTACGGCCCAGGCTACGACTGCGGCTACAGGGAGTGAGATTACAATATATTTGATAACCTTGCACCCATGTAGTTCTGTATACAGGGAAAATTGCTGACAATAGGAAAGAAGTTACAGTAAAGCACATAGTCAAACACTGCAACACTTACCAGCACCACTGCACAAAAGTCACTAATGTTCCCTCAAAATAGGCATTTAATTACCAAATACCAGCATTAAAACATCAGTGAAATACAGGAAATTCAACTTACCAATGTTGGAAAATATGATTTAAAAAAAAATCCATCATTACCATATATGAAGTACAGAAATGGTGCCATGAGTGATGTAGAGGAAAATTCTTGCTCATGTACAAATTTTATTCACAAATTTTTTTTTGCAGTTCCAGATATAATTTTCACAGAGATCTGATTTGTAGCTTGGAGTTACTCCTGGACATTACATTAAACTATGGATTGTACACAAGACTGAAGGATGTCTGATTCTGAGAGCAAAAGTCCAGCCCCACCAGCTGTGACTAGGGTTGAGCAGCTCCTAAGCAACAAAGAAGATGATGACATACTCAAAGAGTTGGTAGGTGTATGATATCCATTAAGATGATTTTATGATTTTGCTAAGAAGAACGTATGAACACAAAAGGATGGGTGATGCCCCTCAGAAAATAGTACTTTGTGTTGTAACTGCTTTGGCTTCGCAAAAATCATTGAAACTTTGTTGTATGCTTCATATCTCTTGGTCTGTCGCTGACTGAGGGGTAGTGTTTAACTGATGCTTTCCATTTTGATTTGAGTTGAACTAGTGTTGTCTTAAAGGTACGATTAGAAGAGGGGGCAAAAGCTTTACCTATCACCACAAACAAAGTCTTGCATTTTTTTTTTTGACCATTGTATTCTGGTACATTTTATAATATGCCTATTGATTTAGATGATATTAACAAAGTTTTTGTTACTATAGTTTTGAATAATCCCATATTGAATCAATTTAAAATATTCAATTTTGCAGGTTATAGATTTTCCATTTGAACATTAAAATTTAGCAGGTTCATCACCACTTTTCTTATGTAATGAATATGATGTATTAAAGTGAAGAGTGAAAGTACAATGTTTTCACCTCTGCTTCTCTCCTCCCTTCGACTTATATAACTTCCCCTCAACTTTACTTGCTTCTCCCTTTGTTCCTACAGTGTGTTGTGAATGGAATCAAGTATAGTAAGCTTGGGAATGGTGGTGGAGACCGTGTGGAACTCTTGGAGATATTCTTCTCTGGGTACCCACGCATGTTGGGCCTCCAGTTCTTTCCCAACGTCACCACCCTCATCGTCATGGGGCAGGAGATCAGCGCGATGGACGGCCTGCAGCACTCCTCCAGGCTGGAAGAACTCTGGGTGTCAGAGTGCAAGCTCACTGTAAGTATGGACACACAAGGAGGGTTCTCAGTGCATAACACCATTGGTGCTCATAATAAGTGTAGGAGATTTTGGGAAAATGCCTGAGGGAAAAATTTGTCTACAAGGGTACTTGCAAGGGGATTCAACAAATCAGTACATACTCTTTCAACCTGCAAAAATTACTAATAAAACGGTCTTTTCCCATGCATTTCTCCAATTTGGACGAGGACTTAACAAATCAGAGAAGCCTGCACTTGCTTTTATAATTCAGTCAGACTTTGGAATGATGTCCCTTCAGATTGTAATCATAGATTTGATTTCATTCAACCTTTTGCTTGTACACTGAATTTTTGTTGTTGTTGTTGTTTTTTGTTTCTTTTTATGTGATAAACCTGAACAACTCAATTCAATTCAGTTCAATTCAAGGAAAAAAACAGTTACCTGGACCTGGTAGCCAGCTTTCAGACTAATGAGATTATAACATATTTACTACAGCATTTACATCAGAGGGTGGAGGGGGGGGGGCAAATTGACCCTGGCAAAGGAAGAGTTAATTTCACAAGTGAAAATGGGCCTTAAAACTTATAGGATTGCTGAATAATTTGAGAAATGGTAACAATTCAAATTTGTGTCTGTATTTTTCAAAATAATGAACTTATTAGTCGTTCATATGTAGAAGTCTACCTTGAAATGATATTTGAATTGTAATATTCCACATTTTTGCCACTTTGAATAGAGAATTGGTGACTTGAAAGGATGTCCACGGCTGAAAAAATTGTATCTGTACTCCAATCAACTCGAGCGCATTGAAAATCTCTCTCATCTCAAACACCTACAAGTCCTCTGGCTCAATCATAACAGCATTGCAAATATTGAGGTAAGAAAGATTTTGTGTAGTGATGTTTACTATTTTGTTATGATTATAATCTTACAATATGCCTTCATGATGTGAAATCTCTTGGAGCTTTCAGAGGGCTATTGCAAATTGCCTTTAGCTTTGACATTGGTTAGCAGCTAACAGTGCATTTTAAGGAATGAATCATAATTAGATAGTTCCCATCTCATTGCTGGATAGAGTGAGGTAACTGAAGATACAATGCTTTGTCTTAGTACTTGTATGAGCATTAGGCATGGACACAGTGTTTCACAGAACTCTTATGCAATACTAAACATGCGGCACTGTGCTTGTTTTTGTCCATCAATATACCTTTTCCTTTTGAAGGCCCAGTTCTTTCCTAGTCGTGGATTCAAAAATTTGCACTAATAGAATATAAGTCTACATACATATATTCTTCTGTTATTTTTTCTTTCATAATTAGAAATTTTTTTAATGTTACCTTTATTGTAATTTGTAATTTCAGGGATTAAATGGTCTAGCTGCTCTCTTGGAGCTAAATTTGGCTGATAACAAGATTGAAAAAATTGGTAAGTTTGCTCTAAAATCAATTGTGCATCTCCTCCCCCCTCCCCCCCAAAAAAAGAAGAAAAAAGAAAGAAAAAAAACCAATAGCTAAAGAACAACAAGGCTATGTAAAGAATGAAAAATTCCAAGAATAAAAAAAAGTTACGAAATTGAAAGATCTCATTGTTTCCTTATTTTAATGAGGTTTGATGTATGGTTATGTGTGGGCTTATAAGTCTGTTATGTGATTTTTAGGAAAATGTTCGTAAAATTTCAGAGCGTATTGTTTATGTAGTACAAAATATCTTAAGATGATTTCTATATCTCATTTAATTTGGACCATTTGCTTCATGTTTTGATGACACATTCATTCCCAAACAGTATGACTTTTTAAAAAATCATTGTGAATCTCTAAACCCACTGTTTGCTTGACTCTTTGAAGGTCATGCTCTGGATAATCATGGCAAATTAGAGAACTTGAACCTGTCAGGAAATAACATCTGCTCATTCAAGGTATGGAATGGTAATATTAACAGATCTCTTTTAGCTGTGTGTTTTGGAAAATAATGTTCTGAGTGATGGCATGGAATATTATCAGTTAGATTTTATCCATGGGTAGATATTAAACAGTGAAATATTTGTGTAAACCGACTAATTAATTATTTTGCCCTTGTTTTTTGATATTTTGAAATATTAATTTTCATATTACATTGATATTTTGCAATTTAAAGTAGTAAAAAGAGAGAATGATAGAAACAACTGATGAGCTATACCACCCCTGGTCAAATAGTACATAAATAAACTATCCATCCATATCTCACCCTCCCACAGAGTGAGACATACATGTAGAGCAAGACAAGGTCTTGATCAAATTTGAGTATGCTTTATGACAACATTTGAAATCCTTTCTGCAGGACATCACCCATCTGGTGAGGTTACCAAGGTTAAAAGTTCTTGGTTTGAAGGACCCACTCTATGCACCTAACCCTGTGTGTTACCTGTGTAACTACTCTACCCATGTCCTCTATCACCTTCCCTGGCTGGAGAGACTGGACACCTACGATGTCTGCAACAAGAGCCTGAGAGAGATGGCAGAGGTATGGTCATACTGATTAAATGCATAAAATGGTTACCATTATCTTAAGACCCGTTGAATTTTTTTTGGGGGGAGGGGGGAACCCACAGATTTTTTCCAAGGGGGTTTTCAAGCTCATTTTATAACACGCAAGTGAATGAGTGTGAGACATTTAAGCGCAGTCCTTTGTTGCATCATAGCCCTTCAGTTTGTACCCCCCCCCCCCCCCCCAAATTGCTTAAAAACCCCATGCGGTTGCTCCCCTCATATCTGAATAAGCCTTTACTCAAGGCTTGTTGTCCCATGTGAGGAAGTTTCATAATTGTAGTCATCAGTTTTATTTTTGTATAGAAAGAGTTGAAAGCTCCTTTTTAAGAATTTTGAGTAGCTTCTGCTGCTTGTAGATGAGATTTAAAAAAATCAATAACATCAGAAAGAGAACTATTTGAATTTGGAGAATTTTCCAAGTATTTCTAGTAGAAACTGATACTGGCATTCCTTTCCAATATCAACTTTGAATTGTAAATGAACTAAATAGCTATAATTTGAAATATCTTAATGCCCAAGTTTTTAATCATTCTCATCTGTGGGCCTGAAATAATTCTGAAATTACATCGCAGGCCATATATTAACGTACTGGGCAAACTTCTCCAGATCGCATATAAACCTGCCAGTTTTCAATTTTTTCCAGCAAGCATAGAGAGATCTGAGAAAAATACACTCACTTTCAGTGAAAATATAATTTGATCATAAAAAACACTAAGGATGAGACATACGAATTACAAAGAAAGCATTTCACTGCTCAAACATGAGATGGCAGGTTCCTGAATTAAATTATTTTTCTTTATAAAACTTTTTTAGGGGGGATGTCAACCCCCAGCCTTGTCCATTTCATCCATATGCCTGCATACTCCAACTTTAAATATGTTTAATGGAGGTTGGACTATTTGAAAATACACATTCCCGTTCAATGCGCTAACAATGAATCATTCTCACCCTATTTTGCTCATTATATGTTTTCCTAAATCTTACATAGACCTGTGATATGGTGACAGTTAAATGTTATGTCATTTTGCAAGCGAGCAAAATTTGGAAATGATATATTCAGGATGAATATGGACCTATTTATTCGATCTTTATATTTTTCAAATTAATGATTTTGGTGGGCTGCATCAAATCGTCTTGTGGGCCTGTGGGCCTAAGTTTAAGAACAAGTGTTTTAAGACCCATCTAAAATGCCCATGAAATTTTAAGTTGAACCAAATTGTTTGAAATCTATTTAACGCTTTGAATGTAATTTAGTGGTTTATATCACATACTTTAATCTCTATTTTTTCTCCATTTTCTCCGTGCTACAGGCCACAGTGATGAAGAAGAAGATGTACTATAACATGCGAGTGAAGACCATGAAGAGAAACATGTCTGACATCTTACGTCAGTTGTGTAAGGAGAAACGCTCTCTGACCAGAGGGACTAAGGATAGACTGAAAACCCTCAGTTTTGCCATCAAAGAGGTAGGCTTTGTCTTGAAGAGGGAGATTCTAAAAATAACCTTTGAAATGAAATGCTGATTGCTTGTATGAAATGGATCCAGTAACTGCTAACATACCACTTGGATGCACCTATTACTTTTCTTAACATAAGTAACAAATGCCTGAGAGTTTTGGTCAATAAAATTGTAACCCTTCCTGTCAAAATGTTTTTCAATTGGATCTCACTGTATTGGATGGCCTTGAAATTGGTTGTGACTCCTTGAAGACCAAGAATTTATGTGATATGAAACCTTTGCAAATTCTTATCATTTTTTTATCAAAAGTTTCCTCAAAATCCAAAAATTCAAATTGATGGGAATTCAGTATTTTATTCACTTATTTTTTTCATTTGTCTTATATAACCCAGGGTAACCTAGTCAGTGCTTAAACACAGTTTTTCTTATGGCCCTGCACAAAAGGCTAGAAATACTGTTACAACATAATACATTACTGTGGAATGACAGTAGGTTTTGAAAATAAATGGTATGACAGTTTTTTTAATTTGGGCAACTTGTGCAAAATTTGCAAAAGCTTCATTTTTTTTTTTTCTGGTTTGAATGTACAACATTTTTTCTTTTTTGGCTATTCATGTGATTTCTTGAATTTCATCTCTAGCTTGAGAGGGAGCTTGAAAGCAAGGTCCCAGGCGGGAGGATAGTGAGTAGACCTGTAGAAGACGATGTAGGGAGTGGCACAGAGAGTGATATACAGGAGGATAGCAGCAGTCTGGAGGAGAAGAGAAGAGCCAAGCTGGCCCTCATGCACAAGAGATATGAGAAATGCTGTTTGCTCTTTGAAGAGTAAGTGAAATCTTGAAAGAACTCAAGTTTTGTGCAAAAAATTCATATTGAGCAAAAAAGTTGGACCAGTTTCAACGTTTTATTGTAAGTGTTGCCTGAGTTCTTTGGAAGGGAGGGTATTCTTGCGATTAAAGTGTCAGGGTACTTTCATCTGTGATTCTTATCTTAGGGACTTAGATGAATGCTCTGCCCAAGGGCAACAAAACACTGATATTTTCTTGAACGTTGATCACCCACTTCTGTTGCCATCCATTGATATCTGATTTTAATAAAACTTTCATTATCAAGCAAATTGGACTGCATTTGAAGAAGCAGAACTGTTTCCTAATGGCACACTTTGTGACGGATTTTTAAGGTGTCTGTCAATTATAGGACAGGTTACAATTTGACAGATGGGAAAATTACCCCTGTCAGCAGTGTTTATTTCTTACAAACATGAGATGCGACAAGGAACATATTGTGTGGATGGCATGAGGAGGGAATGCATAGTTATAAACTTTTTAGATGACACTGTGTATTTAGAGTTGTAATACATCTTATTTTCATTTTTAAAATTAACGTTCTTGCAGTGTGGAGAAGTATCAAAATGAAGCTATCTGAAGGTCAAGCATGCAACTGCTGGAGCCAGCCAGAGGACTGGTCACTGAATAGAGACTGGGGGTAATGTTAGGTTTGAAGATGGCAATGCATCAGATAATGGTAAGACTTCTGCAAGACTCCATAGTTTTTCTGGAAAAATATGACAAAGTGTTGAGGAAATGTACAAGATTGTGCAATGTTTGTATGGTATCATATTTTGCATTATAAACTGTTGAAGGGTACCATTGCTGTAAAAGCAATCTTTTTATCTGTAATTGGCCATCTTGTGAACTAAGCTAACAATTCAGTGTGCACCCACACACCTAGATGCAAAGTCCATGGATGATGAATTTTGCTCCAGTGATCGCAATGATAGTGTCATTTTTTAAAGTGAAGTACAAGCAAGTTAGGCCTACATAATCATTCAATTCTTGATATTATATATTTTGATTTTGATTGATATTCCTTGTCGGATCTAAATTAGTGGATATCTGGGTAATAGGACTTTTGATATACATTGTTAAATGCATGAGATGAACAAGACCAAATATCTATTTTATTATTCTGACTTGTGCTGTATGCATCTAATGAAAATGTTTAAGAAAAAAAAAACAGACATTGCTGTGTAGCTGTACAGTGATGTTTGTTTTTATATGTGTTGTATACAGGTTCACTTCATGTCACGACCCTGATCCTGTCTCGTTTCTGCGCATCTGACTACCAAGCCCATGGTATAACTGGCTTTGACGATCCATAGAATCACCAGGGTTCATCTAATCGTATGCTGAGGTACAGGTTTGATACCTGTCTGGCAACATTGTCAGTGAAGATGACTTGCCTACTATAGCAAGGTAGGTCTGTACACATGGTTTATGAAAAGGAAAAAAAAAAGATGTTATGAATGTATAAGTATTCTGTTTTTTTTTAAAAGATTTACAAACAGACTTTTTACTTACATCATGGAGGAGAGAAATTTGTAAGAAGTGAGAATCAGTACTAAGCAAAGCATTTCGTTCAGAATTCCTCCACTTACAGGCACATACCCTGAAGCTGCTGGTGATTAAATCTTTTGCTATGTAGTGGAGATGTTGCCAAAGAATGCCTCTGTTTTTTTTTTTTTAATTGTCGTTTGTTCTTTTGAATAGTACATATCAGTATATCAGTCTTGTAAAATGGAATTGGTAACTCTATGAAGGTTCTCTTGTTGTTTACTCTATATTTCTTGTAATTAGGCCTCAGAGTGTGAAGAAGCTACAGGAGTATATCTTCTTTGTCTGGGACCCTGAACTGCCTGGAGGAGAGAACCAACCCATGAAGGTCCTAGAAGATGGGCCTATGGATCAAGAAACATACTAAGGGTGAGTACCCAAAAGATTGGGCCTCATTAATGGACCAACACATGCTTATTGCACACAAAGTACCTGGGTACATTCACTGAACCACGGAGGCATCAGTGACTGGCAACCATTTGAGAGGGACATTGTATGAAAAGTGAATGCTAAATGATTTAGGAGGTAAGCGTTCTATTACGTGATGTTGAATATTACCGGCACTTGCATGGGCTGATAGCTTTTTTGAAAATGACTGATGGGTACCATTCCCAATGTCATATAAATGCTCTGGATATGTTTTCTTGTCAAACATGAACAGCAACTGGGACGAGATGGAGCGGGGTACCACGTGTCCAACAGCCTCAGCCTGTGGAGAAGCCTCGTATCCAGTATCTCACCACCAAATCCAGGACTGACCCCTTGGCCCATGACCTTGCCCTTTCAGACATGGGCAGCTGGTGGTATGCAAGGTGTACCTGGCAAGAGCTTACCAGCCCTGGATGTCACTACAGGGTATGTATGATCTAGCAATCTGTGATTATATAAATGATGGGGATGATGATGATGGTGGTGATGATGATGATGATGATGATGATGTGGTGATGGTGATGATGGTGATGATGGTGATGATGATTAGGACCTTGTTCCATAAAGAGTTGCAACTGCTTCAATCAGTCACAACCTTCCAAACCATTATCTCTTATGTATAGATTTGCATTGATACTAAATTATGGATAATTTTAATCAGTCACAACTATGAGACTGGGCACTTGAGATAGATATTGCATAGTACAAATATGTTATTTAGTACCAAAACCATTGATTCATTTACTTAAACTATTTCCACTCCTTGTAGTTTCAACCATTTTTAACCTGTACTTGTGCGTATTGGGGTAGATAATTGAAGGAAAGTAAATGCTATTTCTTGCTCATGTCAGAGTTCTCATGTATATGTTTAGAGGAATGATCTGAACTTTAAAAGCTGTAATCCATTCTGCTTGCTCCTTTCTACAACCTTATCTCACTCCTGACACTGTGTGTAACGGAAACCTTTGGCAGTGGTTGGGATGAGTGGTCTGGTGCTTGTCAGGAAGCCATCGATGCTCTCCAATGCTACGAATGGCCAAGATGATCCTCTTTAAGGTTCCAACAGGCAGAGGGTTCATTGTTCGGCACAATATACAGCCCTGGTAGAAAGGGATAGTACCCAAACCAGTTTTATCTAATACTCCGTGCATCTGCAGAATGGACTAAGGAGTAAGAATATGTTTTCCTTGATTGTTATATTTTGGCAGCATCCACCAGAAGTTCTACCCCAACTGTGATTCAGTGTTCCGACCCAAGTGTTTCACAGGAGGTATCCAGAAGGAATCACGTGTGAATGCTCCTCTCGGCAGTGTGAATGGTTTGTCTTCAATAATGAGCTTGTCCTCCCAGAGTATGTCATTGATTGAGTATGTAACAAGGGTGAGTATGTGTGAACAGTGTTTGTTAATTTAGATATTTTGCTAGATGGGAATCTACATGTGAATGACCATCTTGACAGGACACAGGTTTAATAGAAGTTG
>CM057152.1:29601445-29700082 GCA_029962745.1 Echinometra lucunter
ATTACTAGTATACGGGACGAAAGTGTCATTCTCGCGGTATTCTTCGTCTGAAATTGGAAATAATTACTGGAATGATATCCTTTCATCTCACTCTCTAAAGGTCTAACCCTTCATTTCTCTCTTCTCAGGCTCTAGAGACGGGACACATATAGCAGACAGCCCTCCTATCACTGTCTTTTCCGAAAAAAATGACAACTTTTTCTATCCCATCCCCTCCCCCAAGATTGGGGAACCTTAAGGAAGTGCATCTGTGTCTCCCGGCCCTGCCCTCCTCCAGCCCTCTCTCTTTCTCTTCTCCCATCCCCCGGACAAAGAATTCTCGATCAGGCACTGCTCAAGTGATCTGTTTGTCCCCCTTCTCAATTAGTCATAACTTTGAAAATCACTTCTTTGCTCCATCGATTTGGTCTCATAATTCTGCCATAATGTGATAAGAGATGGAGGATTGGGGTATTTCCGGGGTGCAAAGCTTCCCTCTGCTAGGTAACTCTCGATCACATGACTAAATGAGCCAATCATCTGCAATCTGATGGATGCCAGCAATTATTGATGTCCGCCGCGCTGACTGAGTTGAGGTGAGAAGCCAACGTTAATTCACTCATTATATCTTTGACTTTTGTTTATTATGACATTTTCAAGACTTCAGGCATACCTTTGATATTAACCTTTCCCCCCATATAGTTTATTTTGTGTGGACATGAATTACGTTTGTGAAAAGGCGAAGGAAGATGTAGTGCGCTTTAGCCTGCAGGCTATTCACCGGCACTGTACGTTTCACTAGGCCGGTGGAGCAGGGGTTCTGAGGACCCACGTTCCGTTGAAATTTACCCATTTGTTTTGTCACTGGACAGATGATTTCAATCGCTAATTTTATTCATAGGCAATATTTAAGATTCTTTACCAAATGCCTATAATTTACTAATATTTGCTGGGCTATAGAGTATTCTGGAAGTGCACAAAAAAATTAAGAAAAGTAGGCCTTGTGGGGAGAATTAGCTAAGCCTAAGGTGCTTAAGCCGTTAAATAAGGAAACTCTTTGTATTTTGTATTTCATGAAGAGCTTAAGTCCTCTACCATTTCCCCCTGTGGAGACCCATGTAAACAAAATATTATGCATCCAAATCACACTTTCTCATGCCCGTTAGCCCTGCAAACTACCTTCAAAGCAAAGTTCACCAATGGACCGTAGATCTAACTCTGTGATATTAGAATCTAAAATTTATTTTTAAAACTAAAAATATTGACTTTTGATTGATATGAGACCCAACCTTCTTGGCGATTTCGAAGCGTGATTAATTTGCATGTCAGTGCGACCTCCGACATCGTGAGTTCACCTACACCGTTAGCCTCGGGCAAAGGTGAAGAGCTGTACAGTGTTGCACTTTGGCATGTATTGGTGAACACAGAGTACTGTAATATTATTAGTATATAGTTTTGTAGATGTATGTCCCCTACGGGACTCTGGGAAATCCCGCCCCCAACGCCGGATCCGGAAGTAGGGCAAGTCCAACACACACACACTTCGCTGACGGTCGCTTCGAGAGACAGATATTTTTGAGCTGCGCTGTGAATTTGTGATTCAGACTGAGACACACTAAACTAAAGCAAAGGTAAGATTCATTATTATACACTCGGTTCCACCATAGTACGTGTGAGAGTGTAACCGTGGCAACACTGTGGCGGCTCTGGTGGCCGAGACACGGGTGTGAGGTAACTCGCGATGTCGGAGGTTGCGCTATTGAAATGAAAATTAATCACGCGACAAAATCGCCAAGAAAGTTGGGTCTCGTATCAATCAAAAGTCAATATTTTGAGTTTGAAAAATAAATTTTGGTTCTAATATCACAGTTAGATCTATTGGTCCATTGGTGAACCTTCGAAGGTAGACCTACATGTAATTTGCAGGGCTACCAGGCATGAGAAAGTGTGATTTGGAGGCATAATATTTCTTTGTTTATATGGGTCTCCACATGAGCAAATGGCAAAGGACTTAAGCTCTTTGTGAAATATCAGAATAAAAACACAAAGGGCTTCCTTAAGCTAGCAGAGACGGGCCCTGCTGCCTACGCTATGGCTAACGGCCCAGGCTACGACTGCGGCTACAGGGAGTGAGATTACAATATATTTGATAACCTTGCACCCATGTAGTTCTGTATACAGGGAAAATTGCTGACAATAGGAAAGTAGTTACAGTAAAGCACATAGTCAAACACAGCAACACTTACCAGCACCACTGCACAAAAGTCACTATGTTCCCTCAAAATAGGCATTTAATTACCAAATACCAGCATTAAAACATCAGTGAAATACAGGAAAATTCAACTTACCAATGTTGGAAAATATGATTTTTAAAAAAATCCATCATTACTATATATGAAGTACAGAAATGGTGCCATGAGTGATGTAGAGGAAAATTCTTGCTCATGTACAAATTTTATTCACAATTTTTTTTTGCCGTTCCAGATATAATTTTCACAGAGATCTGATTTGTAGCTTGGAGTTACTCCTGGACATTACATTAAACTATGGATTGTACACAAGACTGAAGGATGTCTGATTTCTGAGAGCAAAAGTCCAGGCCCCCACCAGCTGTGACTAGGGTTGAGCAGCTCCTAAGCAACAAAGAAGATGATGACATACTCAAAGAGTTGGTAGGTGTATGATATCCATTAAGATGATTTTATGATTTGCTAAGAAGAACGTATGAACACAAAAGGATGGGTGATGCCCCTCAGAAAATAGTACTTTGTGTTGTAACTGCTTGGCTTCGCAAAAATCATTGAAAACTTTGTTGTATGCTTCATATCTCTTGGTCCTGTCGCTGACTGAGGGGGTAGTGTTGAACTGATGCTTTCCATTTTGATTTGAGTTGAACTAGTGTTGTCTTAAAGGTAACGATTAGAAGAGGGGGCAAAAGCTTTACCTATCACCACAACAAAGTCTTGCATTTTTTTTTTTGACCATTGTATTCTGGTACATTTTATAATATGCCTATGATTTAGATGATATTAACAAAGTTTTTGTTACTATAGTTTTGAATAATCCCATATTGAATCAATTTAAAATATTCAATTTTGCAGGTTATAGATTTTCCATTTGAACATTAAAATTTAGCAGGTTCATCACCACTTTTCTTATGTAATGAATATGATGTATTAAAGTGAAGAGTGAAAGTACAATGTTTTCACCTCTGCTTCTCTCCTCCCTTCGACTTATATAACTTCCCCTCAACTTTACTTGCTTCTCCCTTTGTTCCTACAGTGTGTTGTGAATGGAATCAAGTATAGTAAGCTTGGGAATGGTGGTGGAGACCGTGTGGAACTCTTGGAGATATTCTTCTCTGGGTACCCACGCATGTTGGGCCTCCAGTTCTTTCCCAACATCACCACCCTCATCGTCATGGGGCAGGAGATCAGCGCGATGGACGGCCTGCAGCACTCCTCCAGATTGGAAGAACTCTGGGTGTCAGAGTGCAAGCTCACTGTAAGTATGGACACACAAGGAGGGTTCTCAGTGCATAACACCATTGGTGCTCATAATAAGTGTAGGAGATTTTGGGAAAATGGCTGAGGGAAAAATTTGTCTACAAGGGTACTTGCAAGGGGATTCAACAAATCAGTACATACTCTTTCAACCTGCAAAAATGACTAATAAAACGGTCTTTTCCCATGCATTTCTCCAATTTGGACGAGGACTTAACAAATCAGAGAAGCCTGCACTTGCTTTTATAATTCAGTCAGACTTTGGAATGATGTCCCTTCAGATTGTAATCATAGATTTGATTTCATTCAACCTTTTGCTTCTACACTGATTGTTTTTTTGTTTGTTTTTTGTTTGTTTCTTTTTATGTGATAAACCTGAACAACTCAATTCAATTCAGTTCAATTCAAGTAAAAAAACAGTTACCTGGACCTGGTAGCCAGCTTTCAGACTAATGAGATTATAACATATTTACTACAGCATTTACATCAGAGGGTGGAGGGGGGGGGGCGAATTGACCCTGGCAAAGGAAGAGTTAATTTCACAAGTGAAAATGGGCCTTAAAACTTATAGGATTGCTGAATAATTTGAGAAATGGTAACAATTCAAATTTGTGTCTGTATTTTTCAAAATAATGAACTTATTAGTCGTTCATATGTAGAAGTCTACCTTGAAATGATATTTGAATTGTAATATTCCACATTTTTGCCACTTTGAATAGAGAATTGGTGACTTGAAAGGATGTCCACGGCTGAAAAAATTGTATCTGTACTCCAATCAACTCGAGCGCATTGAAAATCTCTCTCATCTCAAACACCTACAAGTCCTCTGGCTCAATCATAACAGTATTGCAAATATTGAGGTAAGAAAGATTTTGTGTAGTGACGTCTACTATTTTGTTATGATTATAATCTTACAATATGCCTTCATGATGTGAAATCTCTTGGAGCTTTCAGAGGGCTATTGCAAATTGCCTTTAGCTTTGACATTGGTTAGCAGCTAACAGTGCATTTTAAGGAATGAATCATAATTAGATAGTTCCCATCTCATTGCTGGATAGAGTGAGGTAACTGAAGATACAATGCTTTGTCTTAGTACTTGTATGAGCATTAGGCATGGACACAGTGTTTCACAGAACTCTCATGCAATACTAAACATGCGGCACTGTGCTTGTTTTTGTCCATCAATATACCTTCTCCTTTTGAAGGCCCAGTTCTTTCCTAGTCGTAGATTAAAAAATTTGCACTAATAGAATATAAGTCTACGTACATATATTCTTCTGTTATTTTTTCTTTCATAAATAGAAAATTTTTTAATGTTACCTTTATTGTAACATTTAATTTCAGGGATTAAATGGTCTAGCTGCTCTCTTGGAGCTAAATTTGGCTGATAACAAGATTGAAAAAATTGGTAAGTTTGCTCTAAAATCAATTGTGCAACTTTCCCCCCCCCCCCCCCCCAAAAAAAAAAAAAAAAGAAAAAGAAAAAAAAAAGAAGAAAAAAAGAACCAATAGCTAAAGAACAACAAGGCTATGTAAAGAATGAAAAATTCCAAGAATAAAAAAGTTAAGAAATTGAAATATCTCATTGTTTCCTTATTTTAATGAGGTTTGATGTATGGTTATGTGTGGGCTTATAAGTCTGTTATGTGATTTTTAGGAAAATGTTCGTAAAACTTCAGAGCGTATTGTTTATGTAGTACAAAATATCTTAAGATGATTTCTATATCTCATTTAATTTGGACCATTTGCTTCATGTTTTGATGACACATTCATTCCCAAACAGTGTGACTTTTAAAAATATCATTGTGAATCTCTAAACCCACTGTTTGCTTGACTCTTTGAAGGTCATGCTCTGGATAATCATGGCAAATTAGAGAACTTGAACCTGTCAGGAAATAACATCTGCTCATTCAAGGTATGGAATGGTAATATTAACAGATCTCTTTTAGCTGTGTGTTTTTGGAAAATGATGTTCTGAGTGATGGCATGGAATATTATCAGTTAGATTTTATCCATGGGTAGATATTAAACAGTGAAATATTTGTGTAAACCGACTAATTAATTATTTTGCCCTTGTTTTTTTATATATTAATTTTCATATTACATTGATATTTTGCAATTTAAAGTAGTAAAAAGAGAGAATGATAGAAACAACTGATGAGCTATACCACCCCTGGTCAAATAGTACATAAATAAACTATCCATCCATATCTCACCCTCCCACAGAGTGAGACATACATGTAGAGCAAGACAAGGTCTTGATCAAATTTGAGTATGCTTTATGACAACATTTGAAATCCTTTCTGCAGGATATCACCCATCTGGTGAGGTTACCAAGGTTAAAAGTTCTTGGTTTGAAGGACCCACTCTATGCACCTAACCCTGTGTGTTACCTGTGTAACTACTCTACCCATGTCCTCTATCACCTTCCCTGGCTGGAGAGACTGGACACCTACGATGTCTGCAACAAGAGCCTGAGAGAGATGGCAGAGGTATAGTCATACTGATTAACTGCATAAAATGGTTACCATTATCTTAAGACCTGTTGAATTTTTTTTTTTTTTTTTTTTTTTGGGGGGGGGGGGGGGGGGGGGGAACCGCAGATTTTTTCCGAGGGGGTTTTCCAGCTCATTTTATAACACGCAAGTGAATGAGTGTGAGACATTTTAAGCGCAGTCCTTTGTTGCATCATAGCCCTTTAGTTTGTACCCCCCCAAAATTGCTTAAAAACCCCATGCGGTTGCTCCCCTCATATCTGAATAAGCCTTTACTCAAGGCTTGTTGTCTCTTGTGAGGTAGTTTCATAATTGTAGTCATCAGTTTTATTTTTGTAAAGAAAAAGTTGAAAGCTCCTTTTTAAGAATTTTTGAGTAGCCTCTGCAGCTTGTAGATGAGATTTAAAAAAATCAACAACATCAGAAAGAGAACTACTTGAATTTGGAGAATTTTCCAAGTATTTCTAATAGAAACTGATACTGGCATTCCTTTCCAATATCAACTGTAAATTGTAAATGAACTAAATAGCTATAATTTGAAATATCTTAATGCCCAGGTTTTTAATCATTTTCATCTGCGGGGCCTGAAATAATTCTGAAATTACATCGCAGGCCATATATTAACGTACTGGGCAAACTTCTCCAGATCGCATATCAACCTGCCAGTTTTCAATTTTTACCAGCAAGCATAGAGAGATAGGAGCAAAATACACTCAATTTCAGTGAAAATATAATTTGATCATAAAAAACGCTAGGGATGAGACATACGAATTTCAAAGAAAGCATTTCACTGCTCAAACATGAGATGGCAGGTTCCTGAATTAAATCATTTTTCTTTAAGCTTTTTTAGGGGGGATGTCAACCCCCAGCCTTGTCCATTTCATCCGTATGCCTGCATACTCCAACTTTATATATGTTTAATGGAGGTTGGACTATTTGAAAATACATATTCCCGTTCAATGCGCTAACAATGAATCATTCTCACCCTATTTTTCTCGTCATATGTTTTCCTAAATCTTACATAGACCTGTGATATGGTGACAGTTAAATGTTATGTCATTTTGCAAGCGAGCCAAATTTGGAAATGATATATTCAGGATGAATACGGACCTATTTATTCGATCTTTATATTTTTCAAATTAATGATTTTGGTGGGCTGCATCAAATCGTCTTGTGGGCCTGTGGGCCTAAGTTTAAGAACAAGTGTTTTAATACCCATCTAAAATGCCCATGAAATTTTAAGTTGAACCAAGTTGTTTGAAATCTATTGAACACTTTGAATGTAATTTAGTGGTTTATATCACATACTTCAATCTCTATTTTTTCTCTATTTTCTCCATGCTACAGGCCACAGTGATGAAGAAGAAGATGTACTATAACATGCGAGTGAAGACCATGAAGAGAAACATGTCTGACATCTTACGTCAGTTGTGTAAGGAGAAACGCTCTCTGACCAGAGGGACTAAGGATAGACTGAAAACCCTCAGTTTTGCCATCAAAGAGGTAGGCTTTGTCTTGAAGAGGGAGATTCTAAAAATAACCTTTGAAATGAAATGCTGATTGCTTGTATGAAATGGATCCAGTAACTGCTAATATACCACTTGGATGCACTTTCTTAATGTAAGTAACAAATGCCTGAGAGTTTTGGTCAGTAATATTGTAACCCTTCCTGTCAAAATGTTTTTCAATTGGATCTCACTGCATTGGATGGCCTTGAAATTGCTTGTGACTCCTTGAAGACCAAGAATTTATGTGATATGAAACCTTTGCAAATTCTTATCATTTTTTTATCAAAAGTTTCCTCAAAATCCAAAAATTCAAATTGATGGGAATTCAGTATTTTATTCACTTATTTTTTTTCAATTGTCTTATATAACCCAGGGTAACCTAGTCAGTGTTTAAAACACAGTTTTTCTTTATGGCCTTGCACAAAAAGGCATAGAAATACTATACAACGTAATACATTACTGTGGAATGACAGTAGGTTTTGAAAATAAATGGTATGACAGTTTTTTTAATTTGGGCAACTTGTGCAAAATTTGCAAAAGCTTCATTTTTTTTTCTGGTTTGAATGTATAACACTTTTTTTGGCTATTCATGTGATTTCTTGAATTTCATCTCTAGCTTGAGAGGGAGCTTGAAAGCAAGGTCCCAGGCGGGAGGATAGTAAGTAGACCGGTAGAAGACGATGTAGGGAGTGGCACAGAGAGTGATATACAGGAGGATAGCAGCAGTCTGGAGGAGAAGAGAAGAGCCAAGCTGGCCCTCATGCACAAGAGATATGAGAAATGCTGTTTGCTCTTTGAAGAGTAAGTGAAATCTTGAAAGAACTCAAGTTTTGTGCAAAAAATTCATATCGAGCAAAAAAGTTGGACCAGTTTCAACTGTTTTATTGTTAGTGTTGCCTTAGTTCTTCGGAAGGGAGGGTATTCTTGCGATAAAGTGTCAGGGTACTTTCATCTGTGATTCTTATCTTAGGGACTTTAGATGAATGCTCTGCCCAAGGGCAACAAAACACTGATATTTTCTTGAACGTTGATCACCCCACTTCTGTTGCCATCCATTGATATCTGATTTTAATAAAAACTTTCATTATCAAGCAAATTGGACTGCATTTGAAGAAGCAGAACTGTTTCCTAATGGCACACTTTGTGATTTTTAAGGTGTCTGTCAATTATAGGACAGGTTACAATGTGACAGATGGGAAAATTACCCTGTCAGCAGTGTTTATTTCTTACAAACATGAGATGCGACAAGGAAAATATTGTGTGGATGGCATGAGGAGGGAATGCATAGTTATAAACTTTTTAGATGACACTGTGTATTTTAGAGTTGTAATACATCTTATTTTCATTTTTAAAAATTTAACGTTTGCAGTGTGGAGAAGTATCAAAATGAAGCTATCTTGAAGGTCAAGCATGCAACTGCTGGAGCCAGCCAGAGACTGGTCACTGAACTAGAGACTGGGGGTAATGTTAGGTTTGAAGATGGCACCGCATCAGATATATGGTAAGACTTCTGCAAGACTCCATAGTTTTTCTGGAAAAAATATGACAAAGTGTTGAGGAAATGTACAAGATTGTGCAATGTTTGTATGGTATCATATTTTGCATTATAAACTGTGAAGGGTACCATTACTGTAGAAGCAATCTTTTAATCTGTAATTGGCCATCTTGTGAAATAAGCTAACAATTCAGTGTGCACCCACACACCTAGATGCAAAGTCCATGGATGTGAAATTTTGCTCCAGTGATCGCAATTTAAAAGTGAAGTACAAGCAAGTTAGGCCTACATAATTATTCAAATTCTTGATATTATATATTTTACATATATTGTTCTGATTTGATATTCCTTGTCGGATCTAAATTTAGTGGATATCTGGGTAATAGGACTTTTGATATACATTGTCTAAATGCATGAGATGAACAAGACCAAACTATCTTATTTTATTATTCTGACTTGTGCTGTATGCATCTAATGAAATGTTTAAGAAAAAAAAAAACCCAGACATTGCTGTGTAGCTGTAAAGTTGATGTTTGTTTTATATGTTGTATACAGGTTCACGTCATGTCACGACCTGATCCTGTCTCGTTTCTGCGCATCTGACTACCAAGCCCATGGTATCACTGGCTTGAAGATCCATAGAATCACCAGGGTTCATAATCGTATGCTGAGGTACAGGTTTGATACCTGTCTGGCAACATTGTCAGATGAAGATGACTTGCCTACTATAGCAAGGTAGGTCTGTACACATGGTTTATGAAAAGGAAAAAAAAAAAGATGTTTATGAATGTATATAAGTTTTTGTTTTAAAAAGATTTACAAACAGACTTTTTACTTACATCATGGAGGAGTAAATTTGTAAGAAGTGAGAATCAGTACTAAGCAAAGCATTTCTATTGTTCAGAATTCCTCCACCTTACAGGCACATACCCTGAAGCTGCTGGTGATTAAATTCTTTTGCTATGTAGTGGAGATGTTGCCAAAGAATGCCTCATTGTTTTTTTTTGTAATTGTCGTTTGTTCTTTTGAATAGTACATATCAGAATATCAGTCATGTAAAATTGGTAACTCTATGAAGGTTCTCTTCATTGTTTACTCTATATTTCTTGTAATTAGGCCTCAGAGTGTGAAGAAGCTACAGGAGTATCTCTTCTTTGTCTGGGACCCTGAACTGCCTGGAGGAGAGAACCAACCCATGAAGGTCCTAGAAGATGGGCCTATGGATCAAGAAACATACAGGGTGAGTACCCAAAAGATAGGGCCTCATTAATGAGACCAACACCTGCTTATTGCACACAAAGTACCTGGTCCATTTACTGACACCGGACGGCATCAGTGACTGGCACCATTTGAGATGGACATTGTATGACAAGTGAAGGCTAAATGATTTAGGAGTAAGTGTTCCTATTACATGATGTTGAATTACTGGCACTTGATAAGCTTTTTCAAAATGACTGATGGTACCATTCCCAATGTCATATAAATGCTTGCGATATTGTTTTCTTGTCAAACATGAACAGCAACTGGGACGAGATGGAGCGGTACCGCTGTCCAACAGCCTCAGCCTGTGTGAGAAGCCTCGTATCCAGTATCTCACCACCAAATCCAGGACTGACCCCTTGGCCCATGACCCTTGCCCTTTCAGACATGGTCAGCTGGTGGTATGCAAGGTGTACCTTGGCAAGAGCTTACCAGCCCTGGATGTCACTACAGGGTACGTATGATCTAGCAATCTGTGATTATATAAATGATGGGGATGATGATGATGGTGGTGGTGATGATGATGATGATGATGATGATGATGATGATGATGATGATGGTGGTGATGATGGTGGTGATGATGATGATGGTGATGATGATGATTAGGACCTTGTTCCATAAAGAGTTGCAACTGCTTCAATCAGTCACAACCTTCCAAACCATTATCTCTTATGTATAGATTTGCAATTGATACTAAATTATGGATAATTTTAATCAATCACAACTATGAGACTGGGCACTTGAGATAGATATTGCATAGTACAAATATGTGTTATTTAGTACCAAAGCCATTGGATTCATTTACTTAAACTATTTCCACTCCTTGTAGTTTCAACCATTTTTAACCTGTACTTGTGCTTATTTGGGGTAGATAATTGAAGGAAAGTAAATGCTCTTCTCTGCTCATGTCAGAGTTCTCATGTATACATTTAGAGGAATGATCTGAATGGGGTAGATAATTGAAGGAAAGTAAATGCTCTTCTCTGCTCATGTCAGAGTTCTCATGTATACGTTTAGAGGAATGATCTGAACTTTAAAAGCTGTAATCCATTCTGCTTGCTCCTTTCTACAACCTTATCTCACTCCTGACACCATGTGTAACGGAAACCTTTGGCAGTGGTTGGGATGACTGGTCTGGTGCTTGTCAGGAAGCCATCGGTGCTCTCCAATGCTACTAATGGCCAAGATGATCCTCTTTAAGGTTCCAACAAGGCAGAGGGTTCATTGTTTGGCAATTTTACATCCCCCTGGTAGAAAGGGATAGTACCCAAACCCAGTTTTATCTAATACTCCGTGCATCTGCAGAATGGACTAAGGAGTAAGAATATGTTTTCCTTGATTGTTATATTTTGGCAGCATCCACCAGAAGTTCTACCCCAACTGTGATTCAGTGTTCCGACCCAAGTGTTTCACAGGAGGTATCCAGAAGGAATCCACGTGTGAATGCTCCTCTAGGCAGTGTGAATGGTTTGTCTTCAGTAATGAGCTTGTCCTCCCAGAGTATGTCATTGACTTTGAGTATGTAACAAGGGTGAGTATGTGTGAACAGTGTCTTGTTAATTTAGATATTTTGCTAGATGGGAATCTACATGTGAACACCCATCTTGACAGGACACAGGTTTAATAGAAGTTGTTTATATCAAAAAGAGGAATGTGATCATGACCTGTTTTCATGTGGCTGTGACACTGGCAGACAAGGCATTTAGTTGAACATCTTGTAAGAAATGGGTGGTAAAGCCCACCCCACAACTGTACTACCGTACAATGTATACGGCAAGAAAAACGAAAAGTGGAGTGGTTAATGTGTTGAAAATTTATTCTCTAGTGAAATATTTTAGGGTTTAATTTTCATAGTGCTGAAACATAAGTGAATACTCCAAAAATTTCTCCTGGAAGTTAATTTGTGACAATTCTTAAAACTTTGGTACAGAATTTGTTTATCTTTATAAGTGTAAATATGTCATTATCAAGGTGATGTATTTAAGAATAATGATCTCTCTTCTTGTAGCTTCCATCACCCAGTCCTTTCATGAATGTGTTGGATATGAAGCAAAGTGAGAAACCTAAGAGACCTGCTGCATTCAGTGTAGACCCACAGGCTGATGATGATATCTTACTCATGGAACCTGTCTCTCAGCCTAGACCAAGGTGAGCCGGTCAACCAATCATCATCATCAACATCATCATCATCATCATCATCATCATTATCATCGTCATCATCGTTCATTACAGTCAGCCTCTTCCCTCTTACAAGGGGTCACTGACACTGGCATCATGATAGCATTCCCTCCTGCCATTTGCTCTTATCTTTGGCATCCTCCTCTTTTAGCCCAACCCTCCCTCCTTATCTAAATTCTTGATAAGGCCAGACAACTTTGTATAACCTACTTGACCATTCAAAACTTACGATGTATGGGCCTATACCTGCAAAGGTGATTTAAACCTAGATTCTGGTCTGCACCACTGATTTTCATATTAGTGTCCACATAGTAGAACAAACTTTAGTAGGAAGCAAAAACAGATTAATTATGGATATAAGTGAAAAAAACAGGAAATAGCGCATTAGACTTTTCTGTTTGCCTTCATTTTTTTACCCCCCCCCCAAAAAAAACCCAACAACAACAAACAAACAAACAAACAAACAAAAAAGAAGAAGAAGAGAAAAAAAATGATATTTTTGCCTGGTGGTTTTGAGGTTCTTCTGGCCAAATTAAATGTATAGTATCAACAACAAATGACTTTGTCATAGCAAGGTTTTACTTCATACACAAAGTGTATTACACATGTACTTGTATATCTTCAGGTGTCTTTTGTGTGAATGTAAGAAAAGCTATCACATAGAAAATCTTATGTTAATGTGATAACTAGTTTGTTAAAGGAAATTGAAGGAAAGATTGAATTATGTTTGTTTATAATGAGATTCAGTTGTTGTGAATTTTCTCCAGGCTTTCCATGCTGACCGAGGAGCTGCTCCTGAAAGCCACCAAAGCATCCTCCCTGTCCTCCATAACGATCCTCAATCTCCATGGCAATGGACTGACCAAGCTGAAGCATCTCAACTCCATGACAGCTCTTCAGCGTCTGGTTATCAGCTTCAATGAACTCAGCAGATTAGAAGATGTTACTCATATGGTATGTTGTGTTGTATGCTAAGATGAAATTTTACAAGTTAATGAGCACTTTGATATAAGAGAGCTTCGATTTCAGTATTGAATTCATTATTTTTAATTTCATAGATATCTATGTGGGAAAGTGGTAAATTTCCCCTGTGTATTGTGTTCAACCTAATAAAATGAAATGTAGCAAGTTTTTTTTTATGTTATGGATATAGGTTTTGTTAAGGTACTCTCATTTTGTAAATGTATTTTTGATTGTTATATTTCATATGAGCATGTGCCTTCAAGTTGATATTTGCAGAAATTATTAAGTTTAATAGTAATGTAATGAGAAAACTCCCTGTATTGGAGGAGCCCGTTTTTGTCACTCGTTATTTCAGATAAATGATGGAGTTAATATACTTTTCTTTTACACTTTCTCAATTCTTGCAGGCAAATCTGGAGTATCTGGATGCTAGCTTCAATAAGATCTACACACTAGATGGAATGAAGGTGAGAAACATGCTACAGTATTATTTTCAGTGTACTCTTATTTTGTAGAGTCAAATATAGCACAGCCCTGATAGCACAGTTTGATCTGCTAGTGTCATCAGCATGGATTTCTCTTTCAACCTTTCGTTATAGAATTTTCCCACTTTTGAAATGATGCTGGTGGAAGTCATAACTTCTTATTTTCTGGGCCAATTAACTGTATTATTCTTCACTATTATGCAGAATCATGATGAAGACTCCTGTGTCATTTATATGACTTTGCCAAACAAGGGAGTTTGCAGTATACATCAAAAAATTCCAGTAAACTTTTTTTTCCCCTTTTGAATAGTTTGTCAAATGAATACACACAATTCAGAGTTAAAATTTCATTTTGTCACTAAGGTAATCGTGCATCACTTCATTTTAACCTTCTATAGCAATCTGATTTATGTGAAATAACCAAACAAACAAACTAAACAAATTTCAGTAAAAAAAAAGAGGAAAACTATGTTCACAAAGCTCCGGTTTTGTCTGCTGACTGAGGTTTTGACAGAGATTGCACAATAATATAATGAGTTATTATTTTTCTTTGTTTGGCATATTCTTTGTAAATTATTGTATTACTCTAAAATGGTGATACACAGTGTATTATTGTTGTACATTGTGTTCTCTGCGTTTTGACAGGCTTTAGGTAAACTGAAGATACTAGACCTGAGCTGGAATGAGATGACCAATACAAGAGATGACCTGTCAATTCTGAGGAAACACTCACCCAATCTCACATGCTTAGATCTAAGGCACAACAACTGGCAGAAGGTTAGTCAGTGTATGCACTGCATATTTTATATCTTTTTAGACTGCAACAGAGATATATCAGAGCCCTGTTTTATAAAACCTGTTATCAATAACAAGTTGCAATAACTGTTATAAGCTACTGAAATCCTTGCATCTGATTGGCTCAAATGTTTAAGAATTGTGATTTATGTAAAATCATATTTTGTGTTTTATGTTTTTTGTGTTTATTCTATTATTTATTTATTTATTTTTTACAGAACAGAGTTTATTTCTCTTTGGAGAGGTACAAAATATACTTAGTTACAAACCATGAAATAGTATAACCAAAGTCAGACTAGAAGAATTATTGTACTGTATATCTAATCAAAATGTGAGTAGTTCTTGTATATCAAAGCATGTGTGTCCAACAATCCCTCACCTGGTACATGTACATCTGTTAGATATGTAGCTTGTAGTGAATTATCTTGAGTAACTTTTCTACTGTTGTTGATTGTTGATTGTTGATCATTTTTTGTTTATTGTGTATTTAATTTAAAGGGACATAACATCAAAACATCAAGCGATAACATTATGAACAATGATACACTTTGAAAAAAAAACCCACACTACAAAACAAAAACAAACGCAAACCCCCCCCCCCAAAAAAAAAAACAGTAACAAAAATCAATGCCTGGGGATTGCCCTAAAGAAATATGAATCTCTTTAGAAGGGCTCTCCTCATTGATTGTTGTTAAATGCACAAAAAGTACCAGATTAAAAACAGGATGTGGCAGCAAAAAAAAAAAAAAAAAAAAAATCACACTGTTGCATACTCTGCTAATTTCCTGCTTTTCACTGGGCCATCATCTTGTTTCCCCTGACTCCTCTCTCCCCCCAGCCCGAAGGTCTGCGGCTGAGAACCATTGGCAGGCTCAAAGCCTTGACCACCCTCAACGGCCAGGCTGTCACCGAGGCCGAGGCCACTGCTGCTCTGCGTATGGCGGCGGGTTCCAGGATATCACAGGTATCCCTGCTGGCACACACCAGGACAGATGAGTGCAGGCCACGCAGTCTTAGTCTGGTGTCCTGTGCACAGCTTCTCACCAATGTCAGCAGGAATAAACCTGACAGGCAGAGCGAGAGTGACAGTGAGTGGTACAATAAGGTGAGCTAAAAACACTATTTTCTTTTCAAAGCTGAAAGAGTGAAGGACAAATATTATATAGCATGGAAGTTAGGTTTGGCCCAAATTTTTTCTATTAAATTTTCATCACACACCAAGTTCTTCCCAGTAGAATATTTATGCTGAAGCGAAACATGATATGCACAAACCTACTTATTTTGTAAACTGCAGCTTCCAGTGCAGTTCAAAATGTTATATGTGATATGATGTCATTCATTTCTTCTTCCCTATTAAAATTTATCAAAGTTGCAAGGAAACTCATTTGACATTTCTTCAGAGGAACTGTCAGGAGCAGTAGTGATGGATGCATTCACATTTGTGAATTAGAACATACCTTCCCACAAAATGAATTTTGAAGATTCATTGAAAATCACCTGTTCCATAGACCCCTTCAGTTATATTGGCATCACTTTTAGTTCTTTTTATTTATCAAACTTTCCTTCAATTAATGGTGAGGAATACTAGTCATACCCAGCATGTTGCTACAAGTGCCATGTTTACCTCTTCAAATGTATTTCCTTGAATTGACTTATGATATTTTAGGTAACCACCTTGAATCTTGATGGCCAGCACATCAGCAAGCTTTCCAACCTGGAGAGGTTGGTCAACCTACGATGGGCGTCCTTCAACGACAATGATCTGACCAAGATAGAGGGTCTAGAGAACTGTGGAAAGATAGAAGAACTCTCACTGGAAGACAACTGTATCTACAGGATAGAAGGTAAGAACAAGGGGAGCCTTTCATCCTATGAAAGATGATTGAGTTCAAAATGAAGTTGAAATTGAAGATTGCAAGTCTTGAAAGCAAATATGTGCATCCTGTACAATTAGAGACCTAAGATATATGACCCAGAATTCTACACACCTGCCATTTGCCCTAGTCTGTTGCAACTTTATCCAGTAACCTTTTTTATAGTATTAAAATAATCAGGGCTTGCTTGCTTGTCTGAGATGGGTAATTTTGTAGGGAGAAGTCGACAAGGGCTTTGTTTCACAAACTTGATACCAAAATGAGCTGCTGTAGATTATTGACTTGTGTGCTCATATCCAAGCAAATGCTTTGATTTCATTAGCTTAATTTCTTTATTGTAACTTGGTATTTATATGGAAATAAGTGTTTAACATTAAGTAGCATACTGATGATTATCCTGTCAGTAATAGCTTCATCTGGAATCATGGGCAGAATACTCATTGTAGAGTGTTATTTATCTTGTGTGTTATCCAGGTATTTCTCACCTGGGCAAGCTACACACCTTGAACCTGGGCACCAATAACCTGAGTACCCTGGAGAATGCAGGACTGGACAAACTTTTCCATCTCCAGTGTCTGTCTGTAGAAGATAATCGCATCTCAACCCTAGCAGGACTAGACAAGGTCACCTCTCTGCTGGAACTCTATGTAGGCAACAACAATATACGCAACATCAGGGAGGTCTTTCATCTCAAGGTGAGTTCAAAGAGCTTGATCCAGAATAGTCTCTGCATCTGGTGATAATTGTTCTGGGATTTTTTTCTAAAAGATGCAGGCTTTTCCCATTGTTTGGATGAAAGTTCATTATGCATTGTTGTACTCAGTATATCAAAGAGAAAAGAGTGAGATTTTCCTCTTTTTCTTATCTGTGAAATATTTGGTACCCTTAGTTAAGAAAATGAAAACTGGTCTCCTCATCTTTTGATGGTCTTGTGGCCAGTAGAATAAATTGCAGTTTATCAGTGAAGTAAAACTGACTGTAAGTGATAGACGACTTTATGCTTTAGATAGTCATGATATGAATGCATAGTTTCACCATTTGCTATAACCATTCCTCTTGTCGTTTAAACAGCCCTTGCCAAACTTTGTGATCCTGGACATGTGTGGCAATCCCGTAGCCAAGGAATCTGATAACTATCGTCTCTTTGTGGTCTATCATCTCAAGTCACTCAAGGCTCTTGATGGTGCTGCTGTGGTGAGTGATCTTCATAAAAGTGTGTTTACATTTGGATTGTTGAAACTTTTCATGTTTGGAACTTCACATTGTTCCAGAAGTAGAGTATATATTGATTAGGAGAAAAATCTTTTCTTTTTTTTTTTTTTTTTTGGTAAAGCATGTAAAGCTTGTAATGCATAATGCTCTTTATCTAACATGCTTTAAATTGCTGATTTCCATTCTGGCTATATTGGTCATAATGACTTTTATAAAAAGAACTATTCCTCTATCATTTTGCCTTTTCTTGAAAAGACAAGGACATGTATAAGGACATGTGCGGTAAATGAATACCTATGCTTTATATAAAAGGTCAGTAGCAAAGTAACTAGTACAAATCTTTTTTACAATATTGTTTTTTTTTAAAAGTATAACTAAATATATTATGGGGTGGTCTTTCATAACAGGAGTCTACAGAAGGAGGCACAGCTAGGGACACATTTGGAGGTCGGTTGAACCAAGACTTTGTAGCAGAGAAGCTTGGTCATTCCAACTTCCATGAGATCAGAGAGCTGGACTTCCCTCAGTGTGGGATACGACAAGTGGATCTGGGATCAGGGGAGCATTTCATTAACCTACGCAGGTAATGACCAGGGAAGTTGCGGTGTGAGTGATTCAAAAGGATGTATAATGCAGCACCATTAGTAATCAGAGTGAAAAGAAAATTTGTGAAATCAAATACCATCAAGCTGCATATCAAACGTGAGATGAAATAGATGTTATGTATCCATTTAGAAAGCTGAGAGCAGCATATGAAATCTGCATATTTATTCTCTCTTCTATTTTTTTTTCTTTTATTTCTTTCAGTGTCAACTTGGAGCACAACAACCTGACATCTTTCAGTGGTCTCATCTATTTAGTTAATCTCAGGGTAAAGTAGATTTTTGAACCGGTCATATATAATTTTAATATCCTAAGATATTAAGCAAATAATCACCGCTGGTGAAGGTGATGGGTAAACTATCACTTACGAGGCAATCTGGATGTAGCTATCTTTCCGAAGTGAAGCTGAGGAAAGATAGCGTGTACAGCCAGATCGCCGATGCGCAATGGCCTGTATAAGCGTGTACGGTTTGGTTTGCGCAAGCAGAGAATTATGTTGGCAAAATTTGTTGGCAGATTCATCACAGGGTTCACGCACTTTTATTTTGCGCGTATCCCAAAATATTGATAACGTGTTTTGAATGTATAGGCTGAAGTGATCAGCGAAACACAAACCCTGCCAACAGTAAGGGGTCACAAACTTTTCTTATTGGGTGGTGATTGATGGCAAAACTACACTTTATCATGTGAGTCACTTTTGACTAATCCTACGGCAACATCCTTAGTATGTGGAATGTAATAATATGTATTGCACAAAGTTTGAATGTTTTCATTTTCACATATTATTGTATATAGCTTGCAAGGACTTCCAATATGATTGACATTGTAAATGATATCTTTATTTGGAGTGTAAATGTACATATTATAAAGGAATTGTCAATGAATTGCAGTATACCACTCTCAGGGAAGTCAGAATTTCATAAAAATTACCTTGTTTGTTTTAATGTTATAGAGACTGTCTTCAAGTCATTGGGATTTTGTAAAATATTCATGTTATGCGTCATATATTTGGCCATATGTTCAGGCAATGTTTATCATTCCTGCGGAAAACCATCTAGACGTAAATTGATCTTCTCATGCAGGTACTATGTTTGAACCACAACCATGTTGAGACAATCCTCCAGCGACCCAAGGCATCCAAAGGCAACAAGGTTGACAAGGAGGATCACATGGATCATCACTTCATGCCTGGTACTCTCACTCCTATCCTAGACAACCTAGAAGTACTCCATCTTGGGTAAGCATTTCAGAGACAGTTTGGACCATTTTATCTGTTGTCATTGTCAAACATATAATGTAGGAGTTACCCATTTTTGGTATGCTGTTTAGAGAAGTACTGTATAAGCTGAAATTTTCACGGTGGTTTTATTTTCGCGAATTTCGCGAATCACTCGCCTATCGCGAATTTAACAACACGCGAAAATATCCGCACGTAAATTTGCTTTTTTTCCTCTCAGCACAGCGTCATGCAGTTGTCATTGCCTAAAACTATAGTGCACTGCAGCAGTCCTTCACCCCGTGTGTATGTAGCATAACACACGCAGACACACAGAAATTGTCACTCACCACAAGTAAGCTCCGTACATGATCACCTCTAAAACCCCTATAAGAAACTCAATTCTGCTTCCAAAAATATGGAATTGTTGCCATTTTTCCAAAGCATACGGGGCTTTAGTGGGGTGGTAAGTAAGAGGGTCGCTGAAAACGCGCTATAAATCAAGAAATCAGGGGTTTTATGACAGCATTTTTCGTTTATCGCAAGCTACGAGTTTGATGGTATTGGCAAAAAATAATCAAAAAGCAAATCCTCTGGATCTGCCGATATGGCTCATTCATGTACAAATAAGTTTACTGCAAGTCTTGCTCGTGCGCTCGCGAACTTAACAACTCGCGAAAATGTCTGTGAGCCCGTGATTCGCGAAAATATCTGTACGCGAAAATATTGGCGTATACAGTAGTTATTTACAAGATATTAAAGTGAAAAAGTGCAGTACTCTGCTTAATAGAAGCAGCTAATCAAAATGGTAAATGATGATTAGTAGAAGGTGGATATTTGTATACGTTAATGATTTTGTGGAACTGATAATTGAATAATTACCTCAATAAACTGGATTTGTTGCAATTGTCCTCTTTTTCATTTAAAATCAAAGTAAATGATTTCCTGATAAAACAGGTTTAATGATTTTTCACAGATAATTTGAATTTACAAAAAAACTTAGTGTTTATGTCTCCCTAAATTATGTATTCATTTAGCTATAATGGAATCAGTGACTTGAACAAGCTGGAGATGTCTCGGCTCCCTTCTCTCAAGGCCCTCTTCCTGCAGGGCAACGATATCAGCAAGGTGGAAGGTATGGAGGGGCTCCAGGATCTAAGGGAGCTGGTCCTAGACCGCAACAAGATCAAGAGTATCGGGGAGGGATCCTTCGTCAACCAGTGGAACCTGGTGGAGCTCCACCTGGAGGAGAACAGGCTTAGGGATCTCTCTCATCTACACTACCTGGAGAACCTCCAGAGGCTCTATGTGGGAAGCAACAGGATCCAGGTGGGTTGGTTTGTGTCAGTTTTTTTTTGAAATTATATTGAAATTTCAGATGAATTTTATCATCTGAAAATGTTTGTCTCTTTGTTAGTACTTCAAATAGCCCTTTTCACTATCTTTATGTATCTCTATCTGTGTCCTTCTTTATTCTTTCTTTCTCTTTTTCTGTTTTCCTTTCGCTCATCTCCCCTTTCCTCTCCCTCTTTTTTCATTTCTTTCTCTCTCCCTTTCTCTCTACCCTTCTCTTTTGCCCCCCTTCTTTCATTTCTTTTCCCTCCTTTTCTTTTCTCTCCCCTGTCTTTCCTATTTTTATGTTATTTTTTATTTCTGTCTGTATATATCTCTCTGTCTGTTTTTCTCTCATTCTCTTCTTTTGTTGTTTTCTGTTCCCCTCATCTCCTCTTTTTCTGACCATTCTGCCCATGCTTTATTTATCTAGCTGCATTATTTTCCAAATATTCCTATTTTCTCTTCAAAATCTGATGTCTGCCTCTTCATCCTTCTTCTTTTCCTCATTAAAAGATTGCTATTTCTCATCCAGAGGCAGTTTCATTTTTTAAAGCTCTGAATAGCTACTTTGAACTTTGGCCTATAAAACTTTGTTTTGAAAAGCATGAACCAATGCAATGTCAAGGTGTCATTTACTGCTTTCACATCAAGGTACGGTCGCTGCGACCGTACCCAGCGACCGATCGGACGTGCTTTCACACCTCCGTCAAAATTTGGTCAGGCCCAGAGCGATCGGTCGCTGTATAGCTGACCTAGCCGGAAGCGGAAGTAGAGATAGTGCGTAGGCATGTATGGGGGTCATTGCATTTCGATTGGTTGCTGAGTACGATGTGCTTTCACATCTAGCTTGCATCGGTCGCGATCGGTCGCTGAAGTACCTCAGCGACCGTACTCAGCGACCGATCGTTTTTGACCAAAACGATCGGTCGCAGTGACCGATGAAATGCTTTCACATTCTGATTTCATCGGTCGCAGCGACCGTACCTTGGTGTGAAAGCAGTAATTGACATCCACCACATGATACAGCATTCCCATATTGCAGATTACAGGACTGGACATTTCTATATTGTAGTTTTCAAGGGAAATATACATAAAGCTATGAAATAAGACAATAGATGAAATTCACCTCAGGGACTTGAAATTCTTGAGTTAATTAAAGAAGTTGAAATCTACATCCATGAAATTTTATGTGTCCAGCCATGATGACTGAAATTTACTTTTTACTGCTAAACAAGTTGGAATGTGAGTGCTGTGTGATTGTGGAGATATGCATGCGTCCTATTATTTCCCCGTTTAATCTTTACCCCTCGATTTTTTTTTTCTCATACTTTCAGTGAAGAATTATAAGAATATTCTGAATTTTTGATTATTTTAGATGACTTGGGCATGATTTTGTGCAGTGTTAACCTTTTAAAAAAAATGTCAGTTAGTGTAATTGAACTGTGTGATGTGAAGCATTAAAAATCTTACATTAAAGTTTGATTGCTAGAAGCTAGAGCATCATTTCATTGTTCTCAAGTTTATTTATGGTATTTCATCTATTATTGCAGCTGCTAATATACAGTACCTAAAAAGAAAAACATTTCATTCTGCTAACAACCTACACCTCGATCATGATTATTTATCTGTAAAACTTGCTTTCTTTTGTTTCATACAGGATATGTCTGAGCTTGAGAAGTTGGATCGTCTACCAAACCTGATTGAGCTTTCAGTCATCAGCAATCCAGTAAGAAATGAATTAAATATCTATACTTTTTTTTTGGTTGTATGAGTCATCATTTTGTTCCAAGTATTGTTGTCAGTATTTATTGTAGAAGTACTGTTCTTAGGTGGATTTTGAATTGTCAAATTTGGAATCAGAATTTATTGTCTGCAAAGTATTATATTTGTATTATCCTGAACATGTGTTCATAATACAGGTAAAAACAAAGCAGCTATACAATTGAAGAAAAAAAAAGAATTACATACTGGTACTCTCTTGTACAGAATATTATAATATATGTGGAAGAGTACTCTTTAAAAATAAAATACTAAATCATTTTTTAGGTCTCACTGTTGTTAACCCATTCGTGACAGAAGGTCCACATTATGTGGTTTGGTCTAATAACTTTTGATGCAGAGCCCTAAAAATCATACTAAATACATGAGCAGAAACAGCAAAAAATTCCACACTTACGGTGCCCTTTTTGGTTGCATTATTATTTGTTGTTTGATGCTGAAAAATTTTTAAAGGAAAATAAGCATTAAAATCCTTAAATTGGCAATGTGATGAAAATGTTAAAATTACCGTTTTTCCCTGCAAATTGGCAACTTTATGACTTCTCAGCATACATTCTGTCAATTTATATTTATTTCTGATACATGATATTTTCTAAAAAAAAGATGTAGCAATAAAAGAAAAATGTTGGTGTTGCCAATTTGAAGAATAAAAGCTGATCAAATTAGGCTTTAAATAATTCCTGTTACGAATGGGTTAACATGATCCATATTGGTGACGATTCAAACATTTGGTTTTTTATTGAAAATGTTATGTTCCATCGTTTCATATCATCTTTTATGAATTTAAAATTGACAATGCTCTTCACTAATGCTTCACTATTCGCGCATCATTGGTATTGTTGGCAAAAAAAATTTCTTTCTTTCTGATAGGTATCAAGACGATTAATGCATCGCCCAATGCTGGTCTATCGGCAGCCAAACCTGCTGTGCATAGATGGTATACCTGTCACACAAGAAGAAAGGACCAAAGCTGAACTATACTTCATGGAACAACAGGTAATTCAAAAGAGAAATGCTGTGGGATGGTCAACAACTTTTGCTTGCACAAGGAACTTGCATTGGTTGTTTTCATCAAATTGGTCTGCAGTCTTCGTCACACAGAGTGGACATGTGTTATGCATGGATTTTCCATATTTTTCTCCTGTAATCTTGTGAACATCTTAAGATGAGTACCCATTTTCATTAAAAAACACAGGTTCTGGAGGTTGGTTCTTATTTCTCTTGGCCAACCAGCTACCTGTTGCATACTGCTATGAAAAGAAAATCCATTTCTTTTTGATGCAGACATTCACATTGATTAGAGGACTGACATATAACATTTGACCAGTCATTTAAAGAGAATTAAGAAATATATTTACATAAGCTGCATGATTGCTGCTACAAATAACGTCAGCCAGCGGTGGTTTTCATACTGGATTTCTGAAACTCTTTGATTAAGTATCTTGTATAGGGTTGGCTATAATCCATGCACCCTGCCTGTCATATTTGCGTTTATCTTTTAGCTATTTTCCTTCCATTATAAATCTTATTTTCAGGTTACTGCAGTATGTTTAAGCCCTTTTAGGGTGAGTCTGTTGAAGTGGAGATGATGGTGAAGAAAAATAGTGTTCTTCATTGATGCATTTGGAGTCAGTTTTGATTTGCTCTTGCACTCACAATCATTTGATAGTTTCTTTGTTTACCATGTCACATGTGTAGCATCTTGTGAATAATGAATGGATACAGTCAAGGCTTGTCAGGGTTTTTGATTTCTATTCACTGTGATGGGATTTTCATTACAAGTCATCTTGGGAGTGACTGTGTTATCTGTTAAGGGCTAGTTGGGTCATTTTTTATTGTAGTGAATGTGATGAGGGGGATTTCATGTGAGTGTTATTCATAGTTTTGAAGTACATTGAATGATCAAGGTCAGACTAAAATTAAGGAACTTGATTATTACTCTTAATTGCCATGTGATTGTTCATGAGGCCAAAATACATAAGAAGAAAAATTGTATTAATAAAAACATGATCTTCATGGTCATTACCAGTATTTGAAATTCTCCTTTTTTTTGCATCAGTAAATGGTTTCAGATATCACTATTAATATAATATAATGATGGAGGTTTACCTATTTTGTGTACAATGAATTATGCAGAAACTTTATTGCAAAATTTGTTGTAGAGCTATTCTATGTTACAGTACACAAAACTCATTTCTAATCTTATCAGTTACTTTGTATACATTCTTCACCCTATGGAATAAAGAAGCACAAAATTTTCAACCCATGGAGCACTGAGCCATAGATAAGTCAAGATTGAATCTACTGGATGTGTTAAACCACCTATGAACAGCCTGATAAGGTAGCTTAGTAAAACTGGCACAAAAAAGTACTTGGGGAACGCGAACAATGCAAGCAATAATATGCATTTTGCATGCTGGACGCATCTTTTGAAGTCACTTTGTTTCTCTATTAAAGCTGCCAGGTAATAGTCTACCAGTAGTAGGGAATAAAGTCTGTTGAAAGTGTACATGTTATTTTCTTATATATGTATATATGAATTTTATTCTTTTTGTATTGAACTTGTGATGATTTTTCTTTTCATGACAGCCATCTAGCATGATCACAACAGAAACCACCCTCCCTGGCATCTCGTCTTACAAAGGTCATCCAGCACCGGTCAAGATTACCAATGTCCAGCTCCAAGGAGGGTCATCTGACCGCCATGGTTGGAGTACACAGGTCCAGTACGCACCAGGGGATGACATGACAATGCCGCCTGATGCCCACAGAGGTAATGATGGGGAAAGAGATGTGCCACAATTTGACCTCCCATTTTTTTTTATTTAAAAAAGAAATTTTTATAGATAGGGTTTGGTTGCAGGATATGAAGATTTGGAATGAATTTTTGTTTTCAATAAATGATGTGTTAAAAGGCCATCTCCCTTAATGAGATTTTATTGCACTAAATTATGAATTCATTATTTCTTTTATATGTGTAAAAAAAAAAGAAGAAGCTTTTGATGTTTCATTCAGTTAATCTATTGGATATGATTTGATTTTTGTGTTATTCTCAATTTCTGTAGATCTCAGCCTGAATTACCTCAAGTTTGCCATTTGATTTTTAAATTTTACTTGGGGTATGCATTATTATGTGTCCAAAAAACAATGCTTTTGCAATTCAAGTAATTTGACTTTTATTATATAGTGTTGTAATACTGTTTATCATATAGTTTGCTTGAATGGTGAACCTATCTTCAGTGTTGCAGCAAATTATAATTAAGAGCATATTCCTCATCACAGCTCCTAATCGCAGACAGCGTAGCTACGGGAAGAACGATGTGCAGTCATCTCCCAGCAACACAGGAAACAGGATGCAGTATTCTAATGCTGCTCCAGCCGGCAGACATAGCGGACAACAGTACCAACCCCACTACCAGGTGCCTTACATACCACACCAGAGCCGTAGCCAGGGATACGAAGGGTGAGTAATCCTTTTCAGTTCATAGGAAGGTTGATGGCTTAGGGGTTACAATAGTAGTCTTAGATGTGGGAGGGTATGGGATAAAAACAAAGTCATTGTTCGAAGTACAACCTCTTTATCAGGTGCTTTTTATTCCAGAGTTGTAGCCTTGGAGATGAAAGGTGATTCATTCATTTGATATGAAAGTGTAGACGAATGGTCTAGTGGTTAGAGTAATGGTCTCAGAAGTGTGAGATTCTGAGTCCATCAGTGAGTCAGTGCTCTAGCAAAAGCCCTACTATTCAGTGCATTCTGGGATAGATTGTGGTTTGTAAAGTGGTCTCAGAATTGGAAGGTTCTGGCTTCCAAACAGGTTGTGTACCGGTACTTTCCTCACTTTAAGATGATTTGAACCACAAATGTACCACACAAGTACTGTAGCACCATAGACAAGAATATGATTAAATAAGTAGATCTGCCCATTTTACAGGATGGTGGATTGGCTTTCTGGTTTGATCAACGGTTTTAGAATCAGGAGGTCCTGGGTTCAAAAGCAAGTTGATATACTAGTACTTCATCAGGTGCTTCATGTACCGATTTGTGATTTTATTTATTCTGTTTACATAATTTGCAGGTACTCTGGTAGCAATGTACGACATAGCAGACCAAGATAGTAGCAGAACACCTGGCAGTCTCTACTACCCTTCTACAGAGTAGAAGGCAGGCTCTCCTGCACACCTAGTTCAATGTTGGAGCTTGGACCATCCTTTTTTAAAGATAGGGTAGAACCTGAAAAGGAGATGGTTTACTGTGAATTTCTGTGGCCTCAGTAGTCTTTGCTTTACTACATTTTAAACTCAATGTGAGTTTGAACTTGGCCTATAAACTAAAGTCATGTTTAACAAGGGAATGTTACATCACGATTAGAGCTTTCCCTATGTTAAACATGACTTAGACCTCCAATCACTTTAACCAAATTCGTAAAATATGGGGAATACGGGCCATTTCAGGGGCATCCCATAAACTTCAGGGATGGGAGATGATGGGGAAATTGAACCTTATCATCATGGTAGTCCTGTTTCTGTAGGGTTTTGGACAGAATGTGGTCATGTAGAGGGGACCCAGTTCTATCCCGAGATCTTCCAGATTATTTTGATGTTCAGAGGAACTAGAGAAGTTGATATTTTTCAAACAATTTAGTTGGGTTTCTCCAGTATTTAATGGGTAAACGCTGTTTGTCAGTTGGAGTGAACAGAATGTCATCGCAAGGGTTTCAAGACATTGCTGGATCTGTATTAACCCTTTTGATTTAAAAATTCTGTCAGGGCTTCTGAGATTAAGGTACCATTAAGAGTTATGCATGTGCACCCTTTTATTTTGCAGAATATTATTTTAATTTGATTTTGCTTTGTTTTGACTGAAAAACCGTGGGTTGATGTCCCTTGCTGTTCTTTGGATGCTTTCTTGTGACAATTTATATATCATAGGATTTTGCTTTATTTATGAAGAGTTTATTTTATCACAGCCAGTGCACAAGATGTCAGCCTATTTGCCATGTGGCCCTAGACCAGCAATCAGTTCATTCTTACATTTCCAGACATACTTATACATGTATATCAGGCAACACATTATCACAGACCAAATAGCGAGCTAAAAGGCAGTTGGAACCTGCTGAAGAGGTGTTAAACACTGTATTTAACCCCACTGCTGATGTTAGTCTTTTGCACCTGCACATCAGTATGACCTGACTTTTAAAATCAGTTTTTAACGGTTTAATTGAAAAAAGCTTATGTATTGCTGTCATGGCAACTGAAATCGTGAGATATTTGCAGTTTTAGATTATGGGCTTTGAAGTTGTAATTTTGAATTTGAGAATTTAAATAATGGATTTTTACTTTGACCTTAAACCTTTGACATGCAGACTCAGAGTGAAGTTGGAAGTGCTGAAATTTAGATCATTCTTTTCCTAAGGAACAGTGAGTTTTATTATTCAAGTGGTTAGTACAATTCTGCCTGTTCAAGTGAAAATAAAACAAACTCATAGCTCCTAGTGCACCAAATGTGTATTTGTTTTCGGCATTATTTATTATTTTATTGAAGTAATATCTATTTTGTTGGATGAAGGAAGAGAAACCTAAAGACTATCAAAATCTGAAAAGCAGATTATAAAGCCTATCTGATTTTGTGAGAAAGTAGTCTAGAGTTTACCATAAAGCAACTGATTGTTTCTAATATCTCAGAACCATAATCATCTACTTCAGGGATATGACTTCAGTACAGTTCATGAATTGCCTTAAGTGAATTTGAATGCTCCATTACCAGCTGCTAGAAACCTTTGGCAGAGTGCTTTGTTGGCATGCCATTATACATGTTTGGGATAATATGCGGTATATTTGAACTATAAAATTGTTTTACTGTTATACAAGATACTCATGAAACTTTATGAAGAAAAGGGGAGAGAATCAAGAGGCTCAGAGAATACAGTATTTGTTATTTTCGTAAATTTTGATTTTTGTTGTGTGTGTTTGTCATTGTTAGCATTTTTATTCACTGCCTTTATAAAATTAGATATCATGAGATGAGAAGGAGAAGGCGCTCCCTTTGATCAAGATCATAATAAAGAAAAATAACAGAGGCCTGTATAAACCTGTTCACACGATTTATAATGACCGCATGCGTCTGTAGTTAAGGCAGACACAAGTCATATTAATACTTGATTATCCCAAGATTCAAAGATCATTTATCAAAGAACTTGAAGCTGCATGGATTGCCTTCCTGCAAGCATGTCAGGTAATGCTCTGATTCCCCCCCCCCCCCCCTCCTCCCCCTGTAGAAGTGGCTGTTTTAGACAGATAACTCTTTTTGCAGGTGGTCATTGAAGGCCTTACTCTACATTGCCCTTTCAATTCTTAGCTGATGATTTTGAAATGAAATTCAGCAAATAACTTTAGTGCTTTCTTTTAAACATTGTATGTACATATTTGTAAATGTTACATGTATATGTATATGACACATGTATAATGTATGTAATAAATGCTCAAATTTATATGGCTCAGTATAACTTCTGTCTGTCCTTTTTTTTAAACGGGTGTTGGCATTGATTTTGTTTCAATGCACAATTACAAGTAGATGTAAAATGGAATTAAATGAGAGGAGTAAATGGGTGAGTGGTAATTGACAGTCATTTATTTTGAAAACAATATTGCTGCCATATTTGTGATTAAAATATGTTAACTTTACAAATAATATTTCCATACACATTATTTACAGCAAAAAAAAAAGAAAGATGCAAACTGAAGTAGCAAACAGCAAGGCTTAGGATTCTTTGGATATGAAAGATGGATGGATTTTTGTAATGTTTTTCAAGCCAGAAAAACTACGAGAACTATCGGCATTAATATAAGCTGAAACCCTATTGAGATTGAGATTGAGAATTGGGATCGGAAGAATACTTAAATGTAATAAATTTAGTGAAAAGGTAGTTAAAGCTCAAGATCTAAATTCATAGAAACAGTCCCTTAAGTTGACAATGTGGTCCATGACAAACTACATCAAAATGTAATTCTTGAATGATTCATCCCCTTGCTGTCTTTCAAAGCTTTTCAAAAAAGCAGTTTCAGAGTTCAGACACTGTCTGCAGCTTTCTTGATAGCCTCTAGTACAGTCACAGCTGCAAGCAGCTCTAGTCCCACATCATAGAATCCACTGTCGTTACAAGCTCTTATGATTCTTTGCCATGAACTAATCTTGGTGTCTGGATCTTGGAAGACAAGGTCCTTCAAGCGCAATTTGCTTGAACCTAAAAAGAAACAAAAGAGAAGTGAGAGTTGTTTTGCCCCTGTCACTTGCGCATGAGGTCAAGATGAAATTGTCAATAATCCCTGT
The DNA here is from genome assembly GCA_029962745.1 of Echinometra lucunter. Taxonomy (NCBI): domain Eukaryota; kingdom Metazoa; phylum Echinodermata; class Echinoidea; order Camarodonta; family Echinometridae; genus Echinometra; species Echinometra lucunter. The sequence goes on from CM057152.1 coordinate 29,631,453, forward strand.
GTCCCAGTATCATTTCTCAGGTTTTACATCACGCAGATCAATGCATGGTGCCCCTTATGTTCCAGTGATGTCACTTCATAATAACTTTGTACAAGTATGATAGTGGAAAATTACAAGTTTGTGAACACTGACATGTGTTTTCATCTAAAAAACACATGAATGTGTGTGTATATGTTTGGATAACAGAATGATTTTTGTGAATGTGTACTTGAAAAGCCCAAAAGTAGGATTATATTAAGAGTTCATTTTATAACTGCTTTCAGGAGGAAAAGTGTCAGTATCTTGTGAAAATGTTTTTGGAAGTTTGAACATAGGTGGTCATTTGCCACTCCACCAGCAATCATGCATCTTTCAATATAAAGTTAGACTATCAGGAACTAGTCTGGGTCTGTATTCAGACTATAAAATGAGGGAAACCAAGTGAAAATCTGTGACACTAAAAAAAAAACAAAAAAAAAACCTGTACTTGGATCTGAAACAAAACTCACCTGAGTTGATACTATGGTGGATGTTCTCAATAAGCTCAATCCCTATTTGATGATGGTCTTGTGTCTTGAGTAGAGTGCTGACCACAGACCCTACAGATAGCACTGGTCTGGTGGAGTGACCACTGGGCTGGACCAGGACCTCAGCCAGGCCTAGGGATGGACAGGCTACCAGGACTCCCAAGTAGGCATCTATTAAAATTTAAAAGAGGGACTCATGGAAAAAAAGATCATTCATGGATGAAATGGTTATAAGGACTCACTAATAGCCTGATCATCACACTTGTCAACAAACTGATTAAACCCACAACTGTGATGAAGGCATCTCTAGTTAGGGTGGAGGGAAATATCAAACATGGTTACTATTTACAGAAAATATGTGCTATACCAAAATCAAACCATATAATAAGGGTAAACTATTCTTTTTAAAGTGTTCTTCCTTGACTGTGTAATTAAAACATTCATTGAAATTCTGCAGACTTAGATATCAAATCTCAAAACAGATATATTTAGGAATAATTTGAAGTGAATTTGATTATTTCTGTCTTTACTTTTTTACTTCCATGTACACAAATAACAGTGATGTGGTGAAGTTTTTTTTTTCACTGCTTTGATCCAAACAATGAAAATTATAAACATTTAAAAATTAAGTGCATGTCACAGGAATATCAATTCATTACAAAAATCCTGTTTTATATTCAAGAATAAGATGTCATATACCTCTACTGAAGTTGACAGACTGTGCATACTCCATCATAGCATGAACCCTGCCTTGCTTCGACATGCACACAGCAGCCTGAAGGTGGGCTCCAACCTTGGTATAGACAGCCTGGGCTAAGGGTAGACACTGACTGACCACATCTTGACCTCTGACCTGCTGACCTCTACCCTGGGCATAGTTATAGAGGAGATGACCTAGGGGCTCTGAGTAGGTCAACCTGCATTGGAAAGTTGAAGAAAATTAGCTTATCATTCCATCATGTATTCATAATGTTTTGAGTGAAATTTACCACTGAAACTATATCTTCTCAAAAACAATGAAGTTCTCGAATAAATGAGAGAATAGAAATTTACCTTCAGCACATATTTCTTTATCAAACTAATCAAATCTATCAAAAGAGTGACAAAAGTATTTCTGACACAGTGAAAGTTGCTTAATTAGATAATTAATCTGGAAATAATTAGGATGGGACTATGCCTTCTGCTCTAATTTATGCATTGATTTGATTATTTCTTTACATTGGATCCTCAATACTGGCATGCAAATCAGTATCTAAACACTACAAGTGCATAAGATAGAGATGCATAAATTGTATGTGCACATGAATTTACAAAATGCATCCTATACTGTGGAAAGAGCATTTTGATCACAGAAAACATGTGATCACTCTCGGCTGGAAGAATTTTGTTATCAGCAGTTTCAATAGCTTATCTTACAATAATACCCAAGTTGTACTATATACCGATTAAAGGCCATTATGTCTCTCACCAGTTATTTGCAATCCAATGTGTAACAATATCCAGTCGGTCCTCATTGAGGGCACTCTTCACACATTCCAGAGTGGTGTCAGCGTTGGGCGGGACGCCAATGGCAGGCACCGATGACATGAGGGCTTCTGCATATATCAAGAGAGGCGACTTCTGACCGCGTTTTACTCGCACACCTGGACAATACATGGTAGAAATACATCATGAACAGTCTATGTAGCTACAACATAAATATGAATTTTGATGCAACTGAGGTATACAGAAACCACCACAGGCTGCAATGTTTCAAATATTCAACCCTTCATTACCAAAGTAAAATACTTGAACCATAATAAACAACCTACAAGTGATAAGTGAGACCAAAAGAGTTCTGAAATATAAAAGCTAATTCATACAAACTCACATGAATGGACTCTTAGCAAAATTAAAATGAAATTATGAATGCAGACCCTTTGTAAAGGAATCTAGTAACAGAAGGGAACAGTTTTCTAAACATGCATAAATCAAAATCCTTTTTTTCACACATAATCTTGCAAATTAGGAAAATTAAAGAGGGTGGAGTACAATCTACTGACTTCTTCTGGATTACTACACTTTCCAAAATAAGAGGAGTGAATCAATTGAATGATGTGCAATTTACAAATAATTTCAAATCCAAATCTATATTTTCTGTGGACATGACTTGATCCTTACTTTTAAATCTGTGCAAAGTCTCTGGGTTTCTCAGGACTCCTTTGGGGCTGTTGGCAGCATGCATGGCAGCCTCCACATAGTGAGCCTCTTCAAACATCTCATTGAACTGTTCAATGTATTCCAGCAGTAGCTCCGCTTCTCTTTCCTTAGTGGGGTCATCGTCCTCAAAAGTGGATGCAGTCTCTTGACCTGGGTTTTAAAAAGTGTTACACTTTGATTGATTGATTGATTGATATATGAGTTTATCTTCATTTCCATATCAACAAAATTTACAATGTAAAGCAAAATACAAAATGCAGAAATGAAAAAGGGAACCCACTGGAAAGCACGGCTTGTTTTTGTGGGTTCCCTGGAATAAATATAAAATCAATATAATAATTTTCATTATACTATGATACATCTGCATTTCTTTTCTCTCAAAATTTGTTTACTAGTTTTTATTTACTCTCAACAAAATATTCAAATGAATTATCTAAGATAACAATACTGTGATGTGCAATGCCTATTTCCTTTGAGAGTTAGAGAATAACCTACTTTTTTATCATCAGGAAGAAGCATACTGCAGAAATCTGTACTTTTTCTGCTATCCATGCTCGATTATAATGAATAACATACACTGACATAATAGCATAGAGACAAATTTCTACTTGGTTTACAATTTGAACCTAATCATTGCATTGCTGAGTGTTTTTGCTCTTGAAGTTTCATTGTTCAATTTTCAATAAGGAAAGGATGGTTTGGAAGTAAGAAAACAACATTGTGTATAGGCAGTATTGAATTATAGTAACTAAAACTTCAGACTGCTTTGGTAATAAAAAAGACTGAACAATAAAAAGCGAACAAATTAGTCGGATGGATGGAATCACAAGACAAACCTCCAATACACACCTACACAGAGGCGGAGGTATGTCAGGCTCAAAAATGGCAGTGGGGGAGGGGGCATCTTTATCCCCAAACAAAAGGTGCCCCTCCACTTGTTTGAGCCCAAAATTCCACTGCCTCTGTACCTACAGAGGTAGAGGCATAGAAGTCCATGAGGAATAATGCATATGAGAAATGTAATTGACTCTTAATTCAACTTTTAACCCAGTGAATACTATGCCCGAGATAACTCAAGCTGGGGTCTAAGGAAAATGCATGTTATACCAAAATAACATCGTGTTCAATGGGTTAAAAAGAAATCTTTAAGATTAAAGGAGAATGCAACCCAGGCATCGGTGTGCTCTTAGTGAATGGAGATGATCAAGAAGAGTAAACAGTGAAAGTTTGAGCAAAATCGGACAATCTGTTCAAAAGTTATGAATTTTGAAAGGTTCAGTAAATCCCTATTACAGGGATCCTTGGGTTGCCAACATCTGTGATGTCATCGTGGACAACTCTCCATTCATTTTGTGCATAAATCTTCAAAAAAATTGATTTTTATGAAATTTCAAGTCAGGAATCAACATAATTCTTCCCAAAATTCTTGCAGAATTGATGTAGCCATGTCATACTCAAACAATAAATCAAACAAATTTTAATTTTCCTTGAAAATGAAGAAAATGTGAAATTCTGTGTACAAAATGAATGGAGAGTTGTCCACGATGACATCACAGATGCTGGTGGAGTTGCCAACTCAAGGATCCCCATAATAAGGATTTATTTAAACCTCCAAAGTTCATAACTCTTGAACAGATTGTCCGATTTTGCTCAAACTTTCACTGTTTACTCTTCTTGTTCTTCTTCATTCACTGGAAGCACAATGATGTCTGAGTTGCATTCTCCTTTAATATCTTATCAGCTAAATGCTGAGACCTTTCTGGTAATAATGTACCTGGTTAGAACAGAAATTGTTTTCTCTTTATTTTTCTTGCGATACTCACTTCTGACACTCATCATAGAGCCTGATCTAGTGAGAGCAAATGATACAGCCTCCGCTGGTCCAAAAATGAAGCGCTTCTCCTTGTAGTATGAAGCTAAGGCATCAAGAGCTATCCGTACCTTCAGACACCTGGAAATTGAAGAAACAGGACAAATACAATAACACTTTTCCAATATCATGTCTCCTGCAGGATCTGCAAAGATGTGAAACCTTCTGGAATGCAGTATAAATGATTCCTTTGGGTTTAAGGAGGAGAATTCCAAGTATTAATTGGCCAATATTTCTTTCACTGGATGTCTTCCGATGCCTTGCTTATTTCACAACATAAATAATTTGCTAACTTTGAAATTAAGCAACCGAGTCAACAGTAAATCAAGTAATCATGTGATACGATCTAGAACAATCACATAGACCAATCATATAGCACATTCACGTAGAGCGTTTGGCTTTTCATCTCACCTCTCTTTCAGCTGTTGATTCTGCTCTTGAACATGATCCCTGGCTTTGGTCTTATTCTCCAGCTGAGTTTTGAGTTCATTCTTCCTTTCTTTTGTCGAGTATTTGTTGATTTTGGTCTGCTTCAGTGTTGCAAGTACATTCTTGAGTCTCATAATCTCACTCTCTAGTCTTTCCACGTCTGTGCATTCATCCAAGTCCATTCCTAATTCGGGGGCGGGGGGGGGGGGGGGGGGGGGGGGTATGATGAATTTAAAAGGTTAACTAATCACACACTCATAGAGAAATCTTGCTCAGAATGTTTTGGGTTCAAAATTAAAACAAAGCATCTTTTTTAAAAGTAAAATGGCTTTAAGATAACATTTTGAATTGTTAGCTGCAGAAGATTGGTTATTACCTTTCAACATCTTGTCTGGCATGGTTGGCATTTTCTTCTTCTGTTCTTCTATCTCCTCTTCTGCTTTCCTCTTCATCTCTTCTCTCTCTCTGTAGATTTTAGCAATCTTCTCCAGCTCAGCCTTGAATTTCTCATTATCAGCTCTCAAAAGACCGAGTCTGAAAAATGAAACAGTAAAACATCAAAACAAACATTTTTTTCAAAAGTGTACTTTTGTCCTATTTGGTTTTGTTGAAAGATTCGCATATGTATTATAACGAATACAAATGATTAATACATTAAGATATTTCTGAACTTGCAGCAATGAATATGACAGCTGAATGTCCCAATTCTCATTCTTTATTTTTCAATGTAATACTTCCTCTACAATGAAGTACTGGTATGTTCATATAAAACTTTTTAAAGTCTGCAATGTCAGTGCATACCATTATCTGAAACATGACACAGCAGAATACATTTACATATTAAAAAAAAAAATAATGACTGGCATTATACTGTATTACATCTGTAAAATAAACTGTACAAATGTCATTTAATGGAACATCAAAACACAGAGACAAATGACAACTTTTTGTCTGGCATTTTAATGTGAGCTACTTTGTCAATGGAATATTGGTACACTTGTGTCAGTGCAGTTTAATTTCTAGCAAAAGATACAGAACTCACTTTTGTTCAAGCTCATCAGCTCTCTTCTGATAAAGGCTGAGTGTTGTCTGCTCTGAGGCAAGGGCCTTGACCTTTCCAGACAGGTAAAATGCTTCCTCTTGACCTTTCTCTATGGTGTCAATGCAATCTTCATACTCAGCCTTTATGGCACTCAGAAGTGGCTTGTAAGCAGAGACATTGTCAATGATCTGTGAAAGAGATGTAAAATAAAATCATGTCAAATTACTTGCAATAGATTATTTCTTTTTTCCCGTGTAAGACATCCTCTATTATAATAAAAACTGAAGGACATCAGTCAATAAGAAAAGTGACATGAGGAAATTGAAATACAGACAAGAAACAAGTAAAAGGGAAGACAGAAACAATGCAAGACAGGAGGACATCAGTCAATAAGAAAAGTGACATGAGGAAATTGAAATACAGACAAGAAACAAGTAAAAGGGAAGACAGAAACAATGCAAGACAGGAGGGTCAAATACAGGGAGGTTATGAGATATAAGAGGTGAAGGAAGAAGAGAGGAAAGGAGAGGAAAAGAAGGGACAAGAAAAGAGAGAATTATTCAAAAGAGAAAGATAAAATGATTATCAAAAAGCCTGCAGTATCATATATCAAGCTGCCCAATATGCAAGGATTTGAGTAATATTAGAAGTCTCAAGTTTTAGTTTAGAATAATTTGTTCTTCCTGAGCTTGGGAAACACACCTGGTCAAAGGCTCCTTTGAAGATGGCATAACGATGAGGATCTGGTCCCTCCTCAGCACACTCCACTCTAGCTACCTCAACATTGATCTGTTCTTCCAGCTCCTTCAGGAACTGCTGATAAACATCAGGACTGGGCGATATGGGTGGCAGGACCCGACGGGACCCTTGGTTAGGCTGGGGCTGTGGCATTCTGCTCATCTGATCTACAAGTAAAGGAATAGCAATTTGGATGAAACAGAAATATCAGTTTACTGCTTGCTCTCTTACTTCTGCTAGTTTTAGCTTGAATTGAAATGTAAAATATTAAATCCTAACCATATCTAAAACATTTTTGTCAGCAAAACCAATCATTAAACTTAACTTTGATTAAACACCAGGGCTGCGTTTCACAAACCGTCATAAGTCTAACTTCTCGGACATCCCACTGAAACGCGTGTTGTAGAATTAACACACGTTTCAATGGGATGTCCATGAACTTAGACTTATGATGGTTTCGTGAAACGCAGCCCGGTTCTCATGGTAATTACCAATCTCATCATCATCACAATTAACATTGTTGTCATTTCTTTCACTTTTATTTCTGAATCACAAATTCAATTCTTTCTAGCATATTTTTGAAAACAAGATGATTATCTTTAAAATCTGCTTATAAGTCACAAGACACTAGAATATCATAAACTTCATCACTATCAGTCACCCTCCTGAACTCTCCTCTTCGTCATCATTATCATCAGTCAATCATAATTTCATCATCACCGTCATATCAACATCATCATCACCGTTTATTTCACTTCTGCATGATTTATGTGACACAACCATCCTCTCATTCATACAGGACCATGATTTGATCCAGTGTGGTACAATCATTTCGCAGACTTGCGAAAATCTTTTTTCACCACTTAACGTTACACATAGGTGGGTTTATGGGACTGTGTGATAAACCTTTCATTTTTAAAACGTTGTTTTCATTCATTGAACATGGTAAAAAAAAACCCTCAATGTTGATAAATGGATACATAAAGGTTAGATAAATCTATATTTAAATGATTGGCGAATTTTCAAATTCTATTCACTTACCAAAATGAGTTTTTGTGTGAGATCCAATGATGCTTAAAATCACTGTATTCAAACTGAAGCTACCGACTAATACTTGTGCATTACATTTACTAATTTGTAAACGGAGAATCACTTACAAATAATGATTCTTTAGAAAAGAATAAATAATTGATGAAACAATAAAACCAAGAATATTACAATCCATTACTTACTAAGAATATTTAGAGCGGTAATATTAAGCCTAATGGGTATAATCAAATCATTATGCTACGAAAATAACCTGAATCATTAACATGATTGGGATTTGTTTACTTTTAGTGCGCATGTTCTACCATGAAATTCCTCTTGACGACAGTCAACAATCTCGTAAGTCGAGTGAAGTTGATGTCTTTATTTTCCACATATTACTATTTTCGAGGTTTCATCGGAGAAAAGCAATTAACCATGCCAAAAAGGTGAGTATGATATGTGAAAATAATCAGCCGTGCACCCATATGATTACATATAGCATAAAAACCAGCTTATTATTTTTTTCAGGTGCTTTGCAGAGCAGAACAGCACCATGAATGGTGCGCCGCCCGCCGAACGAGCCGGCTGGGCGACTAGGTTGTTTCCGCTTTACCCGCATCTGCTACTGCAAGTCATGATTTCATTGCCTGATGATTCTGACGTTTTTATGAAGTGTTTTGTTTGTTCGTTCATTGTTTGTTTTGTTTATTATCTTGTTTAAATTGACATTTTATTGTTGTAAGTGTCAGACAATGCTAAGTTTTAATTTAGAGTAACGTCATGACGTGTTAGACCTCATAGATACGCACTATTATTATTAAGGCTAAGCCTAAGTCTAACTTAAGTTGAGTTAGATTCCACTGCACTGTGACAGACTAACAGTTGAAGAAGAAGAAGGAGGAGGAGGAGGAGGGAGGGAGGAGGAGGAGGAGGAGGAGGAGGAGGAAAAGAAGAAAGAAAAAGAAAGAAGAAGAAGAAGAAGAAGAAGCAAGTGCCATGCCAAAGACAAAATTCCTTTAATGACTTGAATGAAGTTGTATTGTACTGTGTGGATTAGTATATAACTCCAACTCTACAAGTTGCATTTGTGGAAAAAATGATCTTGATTCTTTGTTATGCGTTTATCCACCTAATGAAAATATTTGAAATTATGTTAAGCTGAGTGCTTTTTTGTTTGATATTTCAGTTCAGAGAAATCAATATGGGACATTGCTATTCTTGAGACAGAACAGAAACATGCTTCCGAGACCAGAGAACATGGTAAGGAGATAGATCTGTTTAATTAAAATACCATTTGTAATAATGCCCTGTTGCAGAAAGAGATTCGTTGTAAACTTTAAGAATTTAAGACTATAAAGTACTAATCCTACTAATACTGTTGATGCAAGATATTTTGTAGGTCTATTCTAATTCTGGGTAGTGCTGATGATGATGTTCAACTAATTCTGTGAATGCTTTTCATTTCTGAATAATATTTACCCCATTCCTTCCTTCTTGAATATTCATGGCCATGTTTTATCTTGCCAGTTTTTACTTCAATGTTGAAATGTATATTTGTTATTGTATTTTGTTGTATTTATGCAGGTGGTGAAACAAAAGGCTCCGAAAATCACATTCTTTTTATTGGCAGTAAAAATGCAGTAAGTAATAGTTAAAGAAGTCAGTCAAATTTATTGCAAGGGTGAAGACCAGTACTTTTTTTTTGGGGGGGGGGAGGGGGTATAATAATTTAGATATGTTATACAGTGAATCCTGTATATAAAGACCACACACGGGAGACAAGAAAAACAGTCTTTATGAGCAGGGGGTCTTATATGGACAGGTTTCTATTCAAGGGAAATAAAAACTAGTATTTACATGTATAGACAGGTGGTCTTTCTATACAGGTTGTTGCTGAAGCAGGTTTGACTGTATTTGACCAGTGATCTATGTATTTCTCAGCATTCAGCATTGCTGTTTGCACCATGTATTCACTACTAATTTTTTTGAATGAATGAAATATCGGACTATGATGTTTCAACACCAACCTGAATCATCGACTATGATGAACAGTAGACTCTACACATGATATAACAATGGAATAGACACAATATGTATTTTAAGGTGATGCGAATGCAAATTATAGAAGTGGATAACTCACTTGTTCTTACTTGAGCAGTGAGTTGGAAATGAAGGTTTAACAAAATGAAATAAAGTTTGCAAATTCATCTCAAAACTGCAGATAATGACATAAACAGAAATTCAAGGTAATGTATTGAAATATTTATATATAAAGACCCCTCAAAGGAAACAACATATGTGATCTTTATGTGCAGATGGTCTTTATGTAAAGTTTATGTTTACAAATGAAATGAGAACACTTTTTTGAGGATAGCAAAATAGGTTCTTTATAGTCAGGTGGTATATCTCTAGAGTTTGTTACTAAATTAGATTTGATATGTTAGTTTCCAATTTTTTGCATACTTTTATCTAGAATCATAACAGGCTGAGTTTTTTTTTTCTTCCTTTAATTATTGTCAAAGGGAAAGACATCTATTATTCTCAGGTTCTTAGAGAAGGAAGAAGCACCCAAACCCACCATAGCACTGGAATATACATTCGGTAGAAGAGCCAAAGGGCATAATATGGTAAGTATTGTAGAGCACATGTCTATTTTCTAATAAGCTCTGCCGTGATCATAATATAAGACCATTATTTAGTAAATATCTGAGTATTACTTTATTCTGCTATGTATACTGTAGTAATGCAGATTGCAGTGATCATCATTTTACTTTTTATCATTCGAGAAGTATTCATAAGATATATCCTCAACTTTAAATTGTTTTGTTGATTTTACAATTTTATTTTGCATATTAACCTTTATAATAGATAATCCTTTAAATTTTCATTTACGGAAATTTTCAACTGATTTGAGATGTATCTTTTGACTGTAAAGAACTATTTTTTATGTTATAATCATAATAAATGTGTTCACTGTATCCCAAGTCTAGACATGAATATTGTGAAAACCCCTCACACATTAAAAAGAAAAAATAACTAATAAACAAAACAACACAAACCAATTCATTCTTATTTCGTATTTTAATTCTTTAAATCCACCTATTTCAAATACCTTTTTGCACAGTTTATCACTGTTTTACATCTGATTGATATTTTTTATCTACATTTGATCAATACTTTAATTCTGCTTTGATTCATATTAATGTTTTTGTCATTTTGATCCCCTTTCACATTTGTTTCCATATTTTGCAATATTTTTGCTTGGCTTTTGTGATTCATCCCACAGTCCATACATAATGGGGTAACAGATTTAGATGTTTTATCATGCATGAGTTATTAGTTTAGTTTTAGTTGAGTTGCATGCTTGGTAGATAGTATATGAATTCAATGTGCATGAATGTTTTGTAGATGCTGATAACTACTTTCATACTGCATACCCTTTCGATGACCGCATGTAGTAAAGCCTTGTAGCATTTTCATTGTGTTGCAAAATATGAAATTTTTAAGGGCTATTTAATGATATGGAATGGCAATTTGCTTGATTGAAAGGAGAAATCAGAGAAATACTAGTTGATACGTGAAAGGAGTAAGAGTTTTGTATTGATAATCCTGGATATATGGGAATCTCAAATTGGTGAATTGGTACTGCTTCATTAACTTAACATCAAAGCCTTTTCTGATTTGATTCCGACTACAATTAAAGAATTACTACTATTTTCAGTGTCATGCCTATGTTTAACTGAAAATTTGTAAGAAGGGGCTATTCATAATAGAGTATAGTTTTTTCGTTTATTGTACACCACATTGGCAAATTGAGATTCTCATGCAGTTGTCCACCTAAACTTTTAAACATTCATACCTTTCTTATGATTTATCAATTTCATTCCAAAATTTTCACATATTTTCTGTTTCTCTGATTTTTCAGGTTTCATTAAAATTAACAGCCTATGAAGATTGTATTGCTCGTAAAAATGGAAATTTATGATAAAATGATTCAATTTTCTTTTCCAAGAAACGAGCTATGACTGTACTGTATATTCAAAGGATTTTTTGAAAAAGATGAAATAAAACTTTGGAAATAGATAATGAAAAGAAATGCTAGACTGCTGCACAAAAACATTGAAAACATTTTTTTAATCAGAGAAATATAACTGTGCATGTATCTTATGTTTGATTTTGTGATTTGGTTTGTTACTTATTATGTGCACAATACTTTTGAAATATCACTTACTACTTTACCATTATCAGTGATGAGGGCTAGAGGAGTGAGATATAACAAAGGGTCTGAAATTAATAGAATATTTATTCTCTTGTTCTGAATATTTTCACTTTAAGTGAATTCTTATTGTAAAAAAATGCAGATAAGCCAGTATACATTTACCTCAGAAGTTAAGTACTGTAAAATCTTAATCTTTCATGTGTAAATTTACCATTTTAACAATGTCTTTGATCAATGCCAGCATTTTTTCCTGACATTTACCGGCATAGGAAATTGAATGCATATGAGAAGAAATTAAGAAACGATCAATACTTTTACCAAGGCAGCCTAATTTTGACCTACATGTACATGTAGTCAGGACTGCATTTTTAAAATCATATACCGCTATATACACACACACACACACACACACACACACACAATTCCCCATGCCAGTTGCTTGTAAACTTTTTGCAATACTGCATTATGCAATATTAAGCAGCCATTGTATAAGTCATATGAGAAGCTCAAAAGCACTGTCCTACGTCATGTACCTCCCAAACGAAATTAGTTGTTAGTGGTATCAATGAAGGGTGTTGCACGAAGTCTAGAGAAGGGAAAAAAATCTATGCATGGACAACAGTTGCCGAGATGCGAAGAATTAGTCTACCTAATACATTTTAATTACAACACAGTTTGATTTGGAAAAGGATAGTACAACACTATGATATAAGGGAAAATTCTCTCTTTTTTGAGGCAATCCTGAGCTTCAACGCTTCTGATATATTGTAACATTGCAAAAGATAGCATCTGATGTCGTTCTTAGAGGTGTATAATTTGATTTCTATATGTATGTTGCCGCACTCTTCACTTCTGTTAATACCAAAGCCATAGAGTGCTGTAGATAATCAAAATTGTCTTTATGATCCTTTATCAGACATGATTCTACATATTCATTTGAATGCACAATTTTGTTTTAATTTATATTGCACATATTCAAAATTTCTTGTGGAGGTCTTGTCTGAACACCAAATCTGTCTACTATTTTCTTCAAAATTATTTTATTATTTCATTGCTACATTTGAAACAAACATGGTCAGGATCAGGAAGAATGGAGCATGGTGCATATGACTTTCAGATCTAAAATTATGATAATACAAATGACAAGCTGCAGACTGCATTTGCTTTGTATTTTTATTACCGGTAGACTTTATTCAGGCTCCTGTGGTTTTGCACACTTTTAGGCTAATTACACACTGTTAAAGTGATGAAGAATCATAATATTTCAGTATATTTCCACCAAAAAAAATTGAAAGCTTTGAAGAAGAATAACAGTAAAGCATGTTTATCTGTCTGGTATGTATTACAATGAATGAACATATGTTGTAATGATGAATGCATATTGAATTATTGTATTGAAATGTATATTTAGGTAAAGGATGTTTGTCACATCTGGGAGCTTGGTGGAGGCACATTCTTGTCACAGTTGACAGAGATTCCACTAACAGAAAACACCATCATGTAAGTTAGATACTGTTTCTTTTTTTCAAGTTTGGATTAATAGCACAGGGATATTTACTTATTGTGTGACTGGAAATGAATAGTTTTTGCCTTATTGCTAGAGAGATAGTGGTATGTTAGACACCGAATATGTCATTGAACAATAACACTATGATATAATGAATACATACATGTAGCCTTATTATCATAATGATGATATCATTGGTTTTCAAGACAGATGGACCTCTCTCTCTCTCTCTCTCTCTCTCTCTGTCCTTTTAGCAACCATTTGGATTAGTTTCATTTATGCATATGCAAATATTGACAATGGTAAAAATGTTGTCTGGAAATCTATACAATGTAGTATACCAGAGAGAAAAAAAAAGAAACGTTTGCAAGTGGAGAAACCTAAAAATAAGCTACCCTTACTGTAAGCAACCTGAATAAAATATCCAGCAATAGTCAAATACTTTAATCAATGAACAGAACATGGTATTGATGTTTGTAGACTTTGTACATGTGGAAAATGGATTGTCCTGAGCCTATAAGAATGAGTGGATCCCCGGAGTGGATCCACTTTCCAATATTATTGGTCACAGCTTCACTGTCAATTTCTGTCTTACCAGGTCATCATCAGTGATGGTGGTGATGGACCTCTCACAACCCTACGAGCTCTGGCACACAATGGAGACCCTTATCAAGAGTGCTTTAGACCGAGTGGAGCAGGTTATCTCCATAGCGGCCAGAGATGACCCCAAGATCCAGGAGAAAATCAAAGAGCGGGCATGGAAGAGGATAGGACTTGATCATCCAGTAAGAACCATACTATACTTACATGGTGCATCACTATTTTCGATATAAAATTAGTTTATTATTTTAAGGTTTGATGATAATTCAGAAATAATGTAATATTCTGCAAAGAAACAAAACAAAAAACAAAAGTTGCAATGAGAAAAGTATTGACAGATTTGGCACAAAATTATTAAGATTATTTTTCTTTAGCATGATATATTTTGAGTGGATTGTAGTATGTATAAGTGAAAAAGAGAAATTATTACTTCATTAAGAATAGTGGTAAATTCCTAGAAATTTGTGTTACTGTTCCGTGAGAATAAGTTTTTGAAAGGTTATTTGACGTTTGGAATATTTTGTATTATAATATTATTTGCATTATTTATGATTTCAGGACAGAGACATGCTAGATCCATTCCCATTGCCACTGGTGATTGTTGGTACAAAGTATGATGTGTATCAGGTAAGAACAAACTAAGGAATTACTGTTCTCTTTTTATCATTAATGCACTTTTATTAACATTTTGATATCACTTAGGGAGTAGAGAATAGTCATTTATGGACACTTCATATTTCTTTAATCATATAAATTTTAGTGTTTATATGGAGCAGTTTCTCAAAGAAGAAAACTACTTTGAATTTATATTAGGGTAATTTTGAATAATAGTACCAGAATACCCTTGTAAAAATAAGTACGATGTTTGATGGTACACCATCGTAATTCAAACGTATACCATCCAGTTACCATGTATATTTTCAAATTACCGTGTTTATACCATGGGATAGTGCTACCCTAATGGAAGGAAGCCAATAGATAGTGAAATAGATGAAGGTAATAATATCATTATTTCATGTATATAGGATTTTGACCCTGAAAAGAGGAAAGTCATTTCCAAGACATTACGGTTCATTGCACACAACTATGGAGCAGCTCTTCAGGTGAGTTTATAATAAATGTATGAAATAGTCCTTCATATTGTTTGGAATACATTTACCAGTATGTTGTTTTTACAGATGTTGGGGTGTTATAGTGGAATAATCTATTGCACCCTGACTTTGCAAACAAGATAGAAAACCCCAGTAAGATTTTTAGCCACTTAAAAAAGAATGAAAAAAGTGTTATTACTTGCTTCAATTTTGATTTGCTTACTTTGAGTAGAATACTACAAGGGGTCATTGGCATCAGAAGGATGTTGCCTCTGAATTCCAACTTGTTTACCAGTTAATTGTTAATTTCAAGCCCAGGTATTGAATTTCATCTGTTGTCTAGTTTCATAGATAGGATGTATATTCCATCCTATAACATACAATACAGGAATTCCAAGTACTGTAATATGCCATACAGGAATGCTGTATCTTAACATTCATGTCCATTACATTCTGTCATGTGACTACGCTCAATCTGCTGTGCATAGTTTGGATGTAGATTCTTTGTTTCAGCGAATGATGCAAGCACAAGAATGAATTATTTTCTAGGCCAAATAGTTCACAGCAACTATTACGAGAACCTCTTGTTCAAAATTTACCCCACCACTATGACACAGGAACCTACGTATTTCAGGTGGGGTAAACCAACCCCGTATCCAAAAGCCCCGTTAAAAGTCTTATCATTGCCTAGCATCTTCGCACGAGAGGTGGTGGTTTTGGATTACACCTGCACTCCTCATCATTTTACGTAATAGTGTAAACAGACTCTTACCACGGCACTGCCTGAAAGGAAATGAGAAGTATGAAATACATATTTCATGTGTTTCAAGATATTGCCATGTCCAAAAATCACTCATGATTTAGATGAAAAACAAAATTAAACTTCGAACGAAATGACCCAGAATTGGCGATAATAGCAACATTTTTAACTTCATAAGCTAGCCAGCTTGTTTCTCTTTCTCCCTTTCTCTCTCTATCAACCTGTGAAGGTTGCCTCTTCAGGAAAGAGATTAGGCTGCTCAGCACTTTTGTTTATTTAGGCTTACTGCAATCTCAGATGTCTAAAAGTTGCAAAAGTCATTTCGGGGTTTCAGTTTTAAACATGGATTTTCGTCATGATTGCTGGGTGTGAGTGATTAGTTAACCTGTTAACTGTTAGTTAGTTGACTACTGAATTCTCTATTTCCAATAAGCTTTGTACAGGGATCACCCAGTTATAGTAGGCATTGGGTTAAGAAGAATTTTATTTGGAAAAAAAGAGATAATTGTACGGGAAATGACAAGATACCAAACAAGTCGGAGAGACCAGAAGAAAATATAGAAAAGTGATTGAATATGAGAGAAATTACAGCTAGAAAATAAATATAATTATAAATGAGGGAAATGCAAATAAGACCAAACAGAAGGAGAGGAAGGAAAGAGAGATAGGGGAAAAGAGAAAGAGAGAAAGAGAGAGAGAGAGAGAGAGAAACGGAATGAGCTATCAGATACCGGTACACTGTAACTCACTTGGGCTCATATGTTTCATAATACATGCAAATTAGCAGATTCACAACCATGGTAATGATGTCATTTTTTTATTTTTTTATTTTTTTTTTAGTTTTCAAGCAACAAAACTGATGCTCTGATGTCTAGAACCAAGAACCTAGTCAGTCATCTAGCCTTTGGAACAACTCTCAGGTAAATACAAGTTATGCTTTTGCTAGAATTCAGAAATTAAAATACATTGTGTACTCATCAATATTTGAAGCTTCTTCAGTTGTGTTTTTTTATGTTTCAATCGACAGTTTGTGTAAAAGAGTGAATATTGGAACGGCAGTTATGTTAATCTAAATCTTGCCTGCTCTTGCGAGACATACAAAACTGAATATAATTTTGTGACATATTACAGATATGTGATATAAGTATTGAATGTACAGGTGCATATATATTTTTTCCTATTTTATTGTTAAGGTGCTTTCACACATGATGCGACAGTGTGGTACCACACTGTGACGCCACACTGTTTTGTCTTCACATATGATGGGACTTTATGTCACCACATATGCTAATGAACGCGCATTAACGCGTCAACTCTCAATAAGAGAGCATATTGTTAAAACTTGCGCAGGCAATCTCACGGCAACAATTTTTGCACTAACTTTTTAGAAATTTGATTGGTGTGCATCTTTTTTGTATCTAGGCAGCAAACAAAAGTGTGTCCTACCTCGGCAACATTTTTTTGTCGCCCTATACCCCACAGGTTTGTACACAAAAAAGTGTGGTGACACAGCGTGTTACCACACATGTCGCATCATGTGTGAAAGCACCTTTAGTATGTCATTATTTGTCATTCCTTGTGCAATTTTATTCATTTATTTTTTGTTCCTTTTTGTTCACCAGTTTGAAGACCATTTCTATAGATCCCAACAAACCTATTTCAGTTCCATTTGGACTGGATTCGATGGAGCAAATAGGTTAGTTAAGTATTTTCTTCAATGTTCCACTATGCATCTGATAGAAATTGCGCAGTTCCAGGAAACGTCAGAAATGATGTGGTTTTCAGTATTTTTTGAAGTCATAAATTCACAAGCAACTTTCACACACAGAATACAGCAAAACCATTTCTTTACATCAGCAAACAGTTTTGATCTTGTATGCAATTTTAAATGCCAAATGCTCAGTGATATCTGTTAATTTTCAAGAAAATTATGCATATATTTTATAATAATTTTTAATACAGGGTATTGTAATAAATGTACTACCATACATTTTTCATCAACTAGCCATTTCCATTGACTTCAATTGACATTCTGAAAATTTAAAGCTGATGTATCCATGTACACTATTACAGTTATTTGAATCACTCTCTGATATAATCTGGTGTTTTCTAAAATATTATTTTTAAACATTCTTCCGTTTCTTGTTAAAAAAAAAAAACATTCATTAGGCCTGCCACCAGTTGCTGATGATGATCTTGGAAGGTCTAATGCTAAGACACCTCTAGACCTATGGAAGCAGGCATTCACATCATACTTTCCACAGAAGGTAAGAATGGAATGGAATGGAATATTTCTGTAAAAATGGTGTTTTGAAATAAAAGTGTGGAGCTTTCTGCACCAGCAATATGATTTATATACAGTGTATTTAATTTTCAGGAAACGACAACCCCCTTAATGAATACACAATGTATCTGCATATTTTACTTGTATGGGACAACCTGATGTAATCGTGAGAGCAGATGATGCATGAGATATGTTTTGAATATTTTGATAGGCTTTTTTAAAATGCAATTCTTTTAGTATAAATTGATTATTTGAGCAGTATGGTAAAAAAAAAAATCGATACATGATAGAAAATAGAATTCTAAGAAGAATAACATTAAAAATATGATGATTTTCAATCGATGCATTTTGGCTAATTTTCTCGTAAAAAAGTCAAGAGTTGACCAAAAAATTTGAGTATGAGGTATGATGTAAAAGTGGGTACCCAGCTTCGCGCATTGCAGTTGTGCTGCGCGCTAGACTGCACAATATGTATTATAACTTGCGCGCATTTTGCTAGAATTGCGCGACAAGGTACCCACTTTGACGTCAAAGTGGTTACCCAGTTGAAACTGGGTTACAGCTGAGGGGTCAAAAATATCCTGAAATCTTACCACATTTCGGGGTTTCCTAGGCAACACGACTTTTTAAAAAACTTTAGGCAGATAATTTTCTGCTAATAAAATCATGCTCTTTCAAATGAACTAACATTGTTTCAGCATTGGGTACCCCCTCTAAGTTTCATTGCCCTCATGTTTCTTGTTTTCACTTAGAGTACAATCAAAGCTATTGTAGAGGACCCATCAAAGGACCCACAGTATGCAGAGGCAGCTGTAGACAATATGAGAGAACAGAAAAACAAGGTACATATTTTTAAAAATAAAAATCAGATAAATGCCAGGATATTATTACATCTTAGAATGGATTGCATTGTCTTTTGAGGATCAGAAGGGCATTAACATATAATGCAGAGTTAATGCCTCTCCTGCCCTACTTTAGCAAAAGGAAGCAAGTGACATACCTACCAAATCTGAGTTATTAATGTTTTCTTATTTTATATAATGTGCTCTTCTTCCATGCCAAATTTTATGCATAAACAATCATCCTGCTGAGAGATATGTTAGGTAAGACGGGACGATATTCCCTTGACGTCTGTACAAATGACAGACACATTTTGCTCTTTTACAGAAAATGTCACTTTTGTCACTTGCTTCCTTTTGCCAAAGCAGGGCAGTCTCTAGCTCACCGCTGACAGTAAAGCCCACAGCAAACTATACAACCTGTTTGCAATCCGATTTGGGACAAACATAGCATTTGATATGAACATTCAAACATATCTTAATTGATCAAAGCTCTGAATAGTCGTATAAATACTAAAATAAAAATTTCAGGCGATTGCGAGCCTCCCTGCAGGAATAAAATCAAATCCAGTTCCAAATCATGGTGACGTCATAGCAGTCTTGCGATCAGCTACAATTTGAAGCCAATATTTGGCCTTTACTTTGACCACAAGCGTTGCAGTTAACCAAAATTTTGATTTTAGTATTCCTGTAATTGTTCCAAAGTTCAAATAAGATGATTTTACTTGTTTAAACTTTAATATTTAATGCAAAACGCCATTTGTTTGAAAATCGGGTCGCAGTCAGATCGTATAGTGTGCGATGGGCTTGAGCAAATAATAAATGTTGGCGAAGGTGATGAGACAAACTATCACTTCCAAGGCGATCTGGATGTAGCTATCTTACCGAAGTGAAGCTGAGGAAAGATAGCATATACATTCAGATCGCTGAGGAAGTGATAATTTGTCTCATTGCCTGAAACCAAAAGGTGACTATTTACTTTACATTCTTCATCTGAAACCATTTAACTGTAAAGAATGAAAGGGATATTTACTTCTCTACAAAGAAAGAAAATTCATGTTTATTTCTCTACGGAGTACACATAGTAATCATAGCTGGCTACATATACATACGCTACATATATTTTGTAATTGCCACGCAGCCGGCCGAGCGACTGATGGGCAATTGATAGTCTGAATTCATAAGGTGCAACACACTTTTATTTTGCGCTTACTCACAAAATATTGACAATGCATTGAAGAGATCAGCGAAACACATTAGTACCATCACCAACGAAAGCAACAAAATCTTCTTCTTGGGTGATTGATGGGCAGAACTAGGCTTTATCACATAATTAACCAATCTTAAAGGAAGATCTTAGTATGTGGAATATAAAATGCTTGATATAAGTTGATAAAGATACAAAGTTATAAAGTTTTCCCTTCATGCTCATGATGTCATCTAACTTGTTTTTTTTTTGTACAGGAGCTTGAGAGGTACAGGAGACAGGTTGAAAGAAGAGCAAAGGAGAACAAGACAGGTGGATCAGGAGATGGAATCCTCAGGTTATGAGCATTCTGGAGATATATATAACATCTGGGCCAAAATTTGTAATGGTTTATCACATCCCATGGTGTAAACTTCCTTAAGTGTTGTACATGTGAGGCCTCTTGTTCAAAGGATTGGCAGTATGCGCTCTTATATTAGTCCATGCTAGAGGTTTAAACCATGGTTGAGAGCATGATTTGAATTCAATCCTCATTAGACTTTCTTCATGAATTCAAGCCATACAGATAACACTGTTGTCTACTTGAAACTGGACTATTTATGAGATTAATCTACGAAATAACCAGTCAGTATTGTATCATTTAGAGCTGGTTCCACACCAACTGTTTTCACATGATACTGGATTCAGTACTTTATGAAAGGATTTTTGTAAAGTTTGCCCAGCTGCTTGAATTAAAAAAAAAAATGGGGGGGGGGGGGGGGGTTGGCAGAAACAAAGTTTGGGCCCCAGGTGCAGGTTGGCCCCTGACAGCTTCAAGCTCTGCTTTAATACTGTCAAACCTATAATACTGGCTACCTCTGTACAGAGGTCACCTGTCCATCATGGTCATATACTTTTTCTCTCCAGGAAGAGACATATGTTATAGAACCTGTCAGAAATGGCTCTTTATTGTGAAGCCACTTTTTATGTTTCCCCCTTTATGATGACCTTTGTAGGCCAGTTTCATTGTACAAGGTACTTATAATGAACTGAATCTCTTTGAGATAACCCAACCTTGTTCAGTCATCATCTAGAATTCATTTACAAGAGTCTTTATTACACAATCTTGGTTATTTTGATAATTCAATGAATAATCTTTCATCCACCCCTCTGAATATTAATGAATATTTATAAGTCCTTCAACAAACCTCAAGACATAAATTGTGTGTTGGTTGTAATCTATAATCTAGTAAAAGAAACCTGATTCATGATCACTTGAATGAAAAACAGTGATGCGACACACAAATATTTGTTTGATGATTGACATATGGTATCATCATGACCATATGCAATCAACCAGTGTGTTCTGTATTCAGGCTCTTGTATTGATATTTCTTCAGATGTTTTGATATTCATGTACAATATTGTCACCTTGAAACCTGATTGAAACTTTTCTTGTCTGTTTTACAGTTCATGGTAGATGTGTACATGTATTTATGTTTGTAGTATCTGTAAATATTTGATATAATGAGTGTATGGAATATAGATTATAAATACACTGTACTTTGTAACTGCAGTTTGTCTATAGGTGTTCATTTTGTATAATTCAGAAAGCCTATAAGTGGTAAGTTAGTTTTCCTGTTTAAAGTCAGCTTTAGATGCCAGAGGAGAAAATGCAAGCCATAAAGTTATAGGCACATATTGAAATAGAAAAGGAGATAAGTTTTTGTGAATCACATTGTAATGTTGGAGGATAAAATGGCCTATTGCAAGTAATGGGTTAACATATCCTACATGTGATCTTTTTATTTGCCCATTCTTAAAAGGCAATGGTCCTGACATTAAAAAAAAATAATTATGTTGTTATATATGCTATTCTGACCTCAATGATGGAAAACATTTTATTTCAATCCAATCTGAAAGAGCAAAAATCAAAAGAAAAACCTGACTTTTTCACTGTCCGTATGCATAATCGGTCCCGATGCTGTTCTCAGTGACAAGATGGCTTCACTTTTCCTTCTGATGTACATGTACGCCTACGAGCGATGCACTTTGTGTGGAACAATGATTGCGTCTAGTGACAGGAGTAACGATTTTACATCTTAAGCGCTTATAAACATTATGATAGTGTTTGTGCTATACTGCACCTGCAAAAATGTCGCTTGACAAGTTAGGCATGATTTATTGAGATATGAATCTGCAACATCATCAAAATATGTCCTCATACTACAACTATTTAAAGTTATTTTGTTGAAATTTCACTATCTTCAAACAGGGGCCTGTTTCTGGAAATCAACGCCAAGTTAGTCATATCTTTGTCCGCCAACTACGGAGTTGACTCTAATCTTGCTAAACCGTTTCACGAAGAGCATACTAGCTAAATATCTCGTGATATCGATACTATCGGTGAGGAAATGTGACAACACATAGCCTTCATTACAATTACACATACATTTTGTATAAGGATTTTTATCTAAACTGCAAATATTTGAGTGAATGGGAGAATGCTAAGATTAGAAATAGTAGCAAGGGGTTATGGATGCAAGATGTTTTTCAAATTAGGCAGATCACCCCAAAGAAAAACTTCTAATATTCATTTTTCAGAAATAACGTTCAGTATCGCTAGAAAGGTAAGATGGGTACCCCCCCCGGGACACTAGTTTATTAAAATAAACACTTGCATTCATCATCTTAAAAAAAGGAGGCAATAAAAGATTTATCCCGCATCATGGTTTGACCAAAACAATGAAATGCAAAATTTTGCCAAATTACAAGCTATTTCGTGTAAAAACCTATGATATCACTTATCTTTGAATAAATACGAGTATGAAAACTACAGACTACTCCTTTGACTATGCCTTACCTGACGTGGCAGAATCGCATTTTTTTGTGAGATGCCAAAATAACGAGAGAAACCCCCCAGGAAACTTCTTTTGCAGATCGTTTCATATGAAACATGAAATATAATATTCATACATAAGCAAGGATGAATTACTGATTTTAGGAACCTGTAGAAAAGATAGATGTGAATCATTTTAAAATCTATGTAGCTTCCATTTTGGCCAGCCATAATCTACCAAATTAATGGCATGTGATGGCGCTGCATATCGATGAAAAAAGATATGACAGGGTCAGAGGCATCATAAGTTCTTAGTCGGGATGTTGGCGTTGATCTTGGCAAACAAGGCTTCATGAAACACGTAGCAGACAACTAGCGGCGATCTTAGCTGAGAAGTTGACTTATGACGGTTTCGAGAAACCGGCCCCAGAGTGGTTTAAAAAGCCAGGTAATGGGTAATATTTAAATTTTCACGACACCTATTGTAGCGGTTCTCTTTATTCATCAAACACTTATGATCAGAGCTTGATCACCACTTTATTTATTTTGATCATATCAAGACAGGTGATGTACTGCTTAATTCTTTTGTTATAACATTTCTCAGTTTGCCTATTCAACTTGATTATTTTGTGTACCTACTGGTCCAGACTTCATTGTTCAGTCAGCAGCCAGGAATTCATTCATGTACATTTACACAGCTAAGGAATGCTAGGCTTCTGTTTCTTCTCAGTGGATGTTTTTCTCACTAAGCAACTCCTAGCCAGTCAGACGTCAGACTGAGAGCAACCTAATTATTAATTCTTACACTTCACCGGCACTCGGTAGAAAGTCTTCATCTAGAAGACGTACCATGCTAGTCAACCAGTTTTTCAAGACAGAAAGGAACTTTTCAACATGTGTGTGGAATATTGTACTTTGGATTTGTTTCAGCTATGTTTACATCATCAGGATTTCAAGTTCTTCATTTTCATCCCTTTGATTTTAGCTTCTGTAAATACCGGTATATCCATCGCTTGTGTTATCTAAGTGGGATTGTGCAATTTTGTTTGGAGAACATCTCGCTCACCCTCATCATGACGCATTTCGTTAAGGCCTTGCAGGCACGCTAATTCTTCATCACGACATCGTTATGCTCAGTCTATTGTACATATATTTCGCATTTATCTTGTTCATGGAGGATTCATTATTTGTGTTTGACTGCACACTTCGCTAAAAGGAACTCAAGGCTGGGGAGTTAGTTTCATTCATTTTAATGTAAAAATGACTCAAATTCTTTTAACCACCTATAATTAACTGAATAGTGTTGTCAAGACTGGTCCCTTTTCATGCAGCAATACTCTTACCGGTAATTAGGAACATACAGATTCATCCGTAGTTTTCATAGCAAAAAATTCTTACTTTATTTCCTCCAAATCGATGAATGTTGACATTTCACAAACGACTCACACACATTGATTATGAAAAGATTTTAGACTTCTGTTTACATGATTTTCTTGGATATTAAATTGCTCTTTTTGAAATCGGTACTCCAAGACCAAAACAGTGAAATGCATTTAAATATGTACAAGCTCGTGCACAAATATTGCAAAAAAAAAAAGACCGAAAAGTCCTTTCCACTAAACCGTTTTCGAAAATGAAAGATTCAGCAATTAATATCCCCTAGATAAAGCTACAGCATAAACAAAATTAGCAATTTACGTGTTACTAATACCAAACATGAAATAGTGCATGTATGTATTATTTGTAGAACATACAGATAGATAGCAATTATTTTATGTGTTGTTACTAACATTGAAATGAATACATACAGTATGCACTGGATGTAGATCAGAAAATTTATAGTGCAAATAAATTGCAATTAAATTGCAAATGTTTTCTTACCCTGATTAGAGAGCATGACAAATCGGCAACAGTGACATGTGACGAACATGGAACATTTAACATAACTCTACTTTTGAATTTTTATGAAAATGGTATTTGATACATCAGGCAGCACAAATACATGGAAAACATTTTCTGAAAATGAAAATGAAAATGGTAAAAAACATAATTCTACGGTAATATTATTTCACTGATATCACATCTGACATGAATGAGTAGAAGTATGAGAACTCCAATAATTGCAATTCAAATAAATACAATTGGTAGAGAAATTAAGAACATGTTTTACAAGAACTAATTTCATTTGCATGGCCTTGCTAGTGAATATAACTCAGTGAGTTCCAGTGATAGTAATATTAACAACAATGTGACTTCTGGAGAAATGACTTGAAATGCAAAATTATGTGACTTGAAGTGGAAAGAAACTGAGACTGACCATGAATCAGAATTCTTATAGGTGTATAAGCTAAAATGTAGGCCAACAGAATATCTAAAACTGGTGTGTGAGCTGCCTGCAACTGCACACTCCATATCAGTGATGTATATGCTCGATATTTTGCTGGAATTCTCCCAGAACCTCCCAACCTTACCAACATCATCAAACTGTGCTAAATCAGCTACAGAAAATGGAACAGGCCCACTCAAAAGATTGAACGGTCAACAGCATGCTGAAGATGATGTTTTGCAGAATGCACACAGAGAAGCTATCTGATTAGCACCAATACCTCGTGTTAGAGAGCCTTTTGTAGCTAAAATTATGATAGACTTTCAGGCTGACCTTAGATGGAAAACTTTAGAATCAGTAATGATTGAAAAACTGTCGAAAGGTGCTCCTTGTTACTGAAAAATTATAAGTGTAAAAAGTAACGACACAATCTTTCAGGAGGGCTGCTCTTGGAAGGAGAAAGAAAAATGGGAGAAAGCAGCACTCTTAACAGTGAGTGATTGGCTTCTTACTTTTCCATAAACATTCTTATTTGTAGTAGACAAGAAGTACCAGCTGGACAAAACAAACAGAAAATACTGATATCATGGTTTGTTTTTAAGAGGTTAAACAACAAATTAAAGATTGCATGTACGTGTATACTGTGCCAGAAAACTGGATGCACACCTACTTTGATGTTTTCCAGAGATTATGTTTTCGCTTTGCTTGCTGTGCTTGAAAAAAATTGTCCATGATAATGTGATCCAGTGTTCACTTAACAAATAAGACATCAATTATTTCATAATACCAGTACACTGTAGGAGAAAATGGGTTGAATTCTTATATGTTTTACTCTGATTACTGTTAAAACTGGCTCAAAACACAAGAAAATTTCTTCATAAAAATGCAAGTGACAACTTTGTCCCATGCTGCTTTGAGTCACATATTTCAGTAGGTGCCAAATATTTCAATAGGAAAATGGTTCACATTTTTAGGATAAATACAAGACCATTCATTGAAGGTTTCTGAATGACTACATTAAGATTCAAAATGGTAAGGATGATGATTATATGTATTTCAAAATTGTGGACATTTCAGAGATAATTTATGCTTTTAATGAAGTGCATACTGGTATCATGTCATTGATGCGAACAGTGACTCCTGCAGCTTTAGCATCATGCGTCCCTTTTACATTAATGACTGGAGGCTTGCATGTCGTCGGGCAGAAGGTTGCTGGAGGGTCTCATACATCAGTGTCACCAGCAAACAACAAGACTTCTGCTCACACTGGAGCATCTGTGAATGCATCAGTGACAGTTTCTTTGGGTTCCTGTGGCTCGGAGATCACTGGAAGGTATCATCTATTAGTATCACTAGTGACCAGCATGACTTGCCCTGTGCCCTTTGCTCCTATTTGTGCATCAAAGATGGTGTGTTTAAGATGGACTGAAGGTTGCTGGACAGTCTCATACATCTGCATCACTTGCAAACAGCATGACCAGTCCTGCCTCTTCTGAACTTACTGAAGCATCCAAGACTGTAACCTTAGGTTTCATGGGCTTAAGGATTGATGGAAGGTCACGGATTACCTCTTTTCTCTTGAACTTTTGACTCACATGTTCCTGAAAGTTGAAAATGATGCACCAACAGGACTACTAAATCTACTGTCAACATTTTGCTTTCACAGAGCAGGAAACATTTTAAAAGAAACCTGCAGACAAAGTTTTAACTGATTAATTATGAAGGAAATAACCAGTCTTACAATTAGTCAAAAAAAAATTCTTCCTTTTCATAATGAGATTATGTGGTCATGCCCCAAATAAAAATAGTTAAACATAAAAATCCTTCTCTGGAATTTCTAGCATACTTCTCATCAGATTATTTTAAAAACAATATCTTCAATCTCAAAGCAATTTTCAAGATATGAATTCTTTGACAGGCTGGTATCAAATTCAAGGGTTGGTCAAGGCTTGCACAGCCCCTGTACTGACATTAAGAATACAGAGATGATACTGAAGAAGTTTCTTACTCCAATGAAACCCTGGATGAAGCTCTTGAAGGCTTCTCTTTTCTTCTTCTCTGATGGCTTAGAGTTTGGGACTCTCTCATGGAACTTCTGCAAGGCTGGCTGTGAGCAGTTTGGCAGGCTCAACATCACCTCGGTCAGGATTGGGTACTTTTCTCTCTGCAACAAGAAAGAGAAAAGAAAAAAGAAGTGAAATACAGAAAATCAAATGACACTTTCTGTATGCAAATTTACACTGGAACTTTGATAAAGAGTAGTGATATTTTCATCCAATCCCATAAGAGCTACATTATACATTACCCAAGCCTCTCACAAGTCAAGACTGAATATGAGGATTACAGAATCTATGCACAATATCCACGAAACCCAGATGTATGTCCTTTCCATACGTGAAATTGCCTTAAACAGCATAAAATGTCCTGCCATCAGGTGGGTAACATGGAATCAAAAACTGAAAGTCTAAAATGGTAACATTCCTGCACCTAATAGATTGTAAACATATTTACCTAATCCTTTCACATTACTAAATGGAAAAAAAAAACCCCAAGAATAACACTATACACAACTAGCACAATGTGTTTGACATATTGTACTACATGTACACACCCTTCTGTGACAATTCCTCCAACATGAATAGCCTGCATAACCAAATTCCTAACTTCAAAACAACCCCAGAACTATCACTACACTCAAACTTAAAATGTATCTTTGACAAAATCAAGTCTTGAGCAATTGTCACAGCAGCTATTGTTAGGCCACCATTTTCCAATGTCTTTAATATCATTACAGTCGGCTACATTTACAGAAATTTTTACCATCAATACTTGGTCTCACAGAGAAATAAGCAGAAGGAAGTACAGGGGGTATTTCACAAAGAGTTAATTTCGACTTAGTCGCACTTAAATTCCTGTTGCATGCTTTATATTACGCATCAGTGCATTGGTCAGATCATGCTCAGGGGACACACGCTATTGGGAAGTCTATCAATGAGATTATGCGTTAAATACTGGATATGCATTAATGCTTACGCATGACTCCAACTTAACTCTTTGTGAAATACCCCCCCCCCCCCCCTAGAATACAAACATAACATACCAGTAGTTCATAGTGATTCATTGCTCTGTAGACAAGCTCTGCGCGACAGGTGTCATGCTGTCCATGTACCTCTAGACCTCTCAGGATAGAAGTGTAAAGATGGGTGACTGCTTCGGGTAGTAGAGGTCTGTTAGCAAGCTGTGGAAAACACACATACACACACAGGACTCAAACTACAGGTAATATCAAATGCAATTTACAAACAGCTTAACATAGTAAGTAGTTCTATGGAAGATGAACCACTAATGGTCAACCTTAGTAGTATCACAAAAGTTTGTTCTCTATAGTGTATTCACAACATAATGCATTTACTACATTTTGTAAATTAGTTATTTTGAGAAGCAGTATAACCACTTGATTTGCCCACTCACTAAAAAATTTCAAATTTTATCCCCCCCCCCAAAAAAAAGGGCCTCTTGGTCATTAGCATATCAACTTAATGCACAGTAACATGAAAAGGATTTTTTTTTTAATTTCAGAGGCCATAGACTGAATGAAAAGAATCATCCACATAAGATGCTATACTTTGCTAAATTACCCATTGTTTTGTCACAAACAGCGAGCATCTTCCATCAAGCTTAAAAATGCAAAGTGTCTATAAAAGCTGCAAAGTTAAATAATGTTTTGATGAGCTAACACAATTGATTGCTAAAAGAAGCGAAATAAGCCTTTCTCTTTAATTACATTAAATGCAGAGCTGCCAACCCAACTGGGAAAAAATCCTATTCTTTATTTCTTTTTATCCTATTTTCAAGCCAAAAATCCTATTTGTTTCAAATTTTGAAACATCCACCAGTTAAAAGAATCATTCTTACAAGTTTCAAAAATCCTGTTTCAATGGGAAAAATCCTATTCAGTGTCATATTCCCCTTAAAAATCCTACTAAATAGGATAAAATCCTACTAATTGGCAGCTCTGTAAATGATAAAGAATGGGAACTTACCTCTTGTACAATGAGCCATGAAAGACGACATGCCTTCATGCAGACGCCACTATCAGGCCACGACATGGCAGCATACACACAGGTTACGATGCTTTCACACAGTCTCTGTCAACAAAAAAGAGGGATTTTAATATTATCAAAAAGAGATGATAATTTGGGATACAATTCACAATCTTTTTCAGATGTCATAATATTGAAAGATAAATAGAAGTAGAGTGTATCATGTATGAAAGCATGCTCCAAAACTGTCATAAGAAAAACAAATGATAGTATGATGAGGACAAAATAATATACTTTGAAATAAGGTGATTTTTGTTGAGGAACACTGCATCTATACAGTGTCGGACTTGTACAGGGCATTGGTCATTCAGTGACAACTGAATCACTGGTCCTCTGAATCTGCTTAATAGCACATGAGGTACATGTAGTCCCTTATCAAACTTAATTAAATACTCCAATAAAATGACACTGCATGTATCTTGAAAGTTGAAAGTAATGCAATGGCTACGTGCAGTGAATTCATTTTGAAATTAGAATACTCTACCTCATTCTGTAAGATGACCTTCCCGAGGTCACTGATGGTAGCAGGTTCCGACTTTCCACTGTTTCCTGTCCCACTGTCTCCCTGTTCCATGGCTTCTTCAGTCTCCATCTCCAACTCACCTCCACCGCCTCCTGCTCCACCCTCCTCCTTCCCTGTGCCACTGCTGGATGTTCCCCTGCTGTTATTCCAGCACAGGTTTCCTGGAAGCACAACAATATGAAAGACATGTAGGAAGAATTGGCATATAACAGCCGATGCCTTAATATCATTTTACTATGTAGTAATAACTCATTTTAATACTTACATGGTACATGTATACCACTAATGATAATAAAGAAAATCCTGGCCATGGAGTGCAACATTTTGTTTAGTCAGAAGTCTGTCTGCTGTCAGTCTTGTGAATGAGACTGGGGTATTACATAGTCTCTTCTCTCCAGTAAGGTGTGAGGGTTTTGCAAGGAATATCTTTTATATACCTCTGGTGCAACATATGTGCATGCAAGAGATCTCTAATAATGGATATGGATCACTGATAAATGGTTTTATGACTCTTGTTTGTCAGAGGATATGAACATTTTTCATGTCAAACTTCAGACTCTGAGTTGAGGGCAAGCACACAATCACTCTGTCCATATACTTATTCATCTTTGCATGTTTGGTCGGTCAGTCAGTCAGTCCATGCAACAATCAATCCAACAATTGATCTAAAATAATCCAACAAGTAATTATCAACACCAGTTGCTAACCTAGTAACTCCATGAATTCCTTGGTGACTGTCCTAGTCAAATGATCCTCTAACACTTCTTGTGTTTCTTGCTCATCATTTTGTTCCTCTTTTCCTTCACTGAGGGGAAAATATATTATAAAAGGATAGTCAGTTCCAGAGATGCAAGGCCACAGAAAACATGCTTGTTATTAAATACAATCTATTGTTTCAACCATTAGAAGAACAATATTCACATCTCCTTCATCGACTATAGCATGAATGGAGAGATACGCCTAATATGAAGTTGTATAGTACATAGTATGGCGGTATGTCCTAATTTTGCGCATGTCCATATTTCATGCACAGGGTAACATCTCAAAAACTAGAAAAGATTTTGAATATCTGACGCGCCAACGGATAGAGGAACCTAAAATTACTCAAGGTCTAACTTTTCTTCGAAATTGGGGAAAGAATATAGAAATTATTAATAAGAAATTGGCAGATTTTGCTATATTTTGCAAAAAACTGATTCACCTATCGACAAAGGACTAGAAATCTTCAGTTTGAGAGGCAAATTCACCAAATTTTAAGTAAAATGTAATACTAAATGATTCTATAGAATTTTTCCTTGCTAGTGATGCAATCATCTTACCTTTTATGGATCTCCATTTTGCCTAAATCACTTGTAAACTGGCATGTGCAAAATTTGGATTTTGTTGTTTTTGTAAACCTTTTTCCAGTTCCAGCGCACTGCGATACGACATCGAATGATATGATCGTGATATCTTGGGAATTCTTTGTCAACAAGTCTTCTTCTTGCACCCATTTGTAGTCTAAAACTTTGCTTTCCCTTTGGTATCAATTAATCAGTATAATTTTGGGTAGAATTTGAGAAATTATGGATTGAATATTATGTTATTTAGAAAATTAAAATGTGCACGAAATTTGATCACCCCATCATACTACACTTTAATAATGTAAACATATAGTGAAAGCATTTAGCCAAAGGCTCAGAAAATACATTAATTTATTTCCAGCATGAGCTTAGCTCATCAAAAACTCGACAATATCTCCAACACTACAGTGTCTGCTTTGATATTTATTCCAATCTGACCGATCAAGAGAAAAACAAATTTGGGCAAGGATAAGGATTTGCAACCTTTTGACAGTAAGTGCTGAGAACATACCAAACTTCCATGGACTGTGAATTGGTCCTACCTGGCT
Organism: Echinometra lucunter; assembly: GCA_029962745.1. Classification (NCBI taxonomy): domain Eukaryota; kingdom Metazoa; phylum Echinodermata; class Echinoidea; order Camarodonta; family Echinometridae; genus Echinometra; species Echinometra lucunter. The sequence goes on from CM057152.1 coordinate 29,663,434, forward strand.
TCTGCTCTCTGGACAATGATGGTCCATTGCTGGTTCAATCTATGAACCATGTAGGAAGTTAGACCTGTCATTACTGGGACCAGCACAGTCTGCCAGCACTCCCTCGGACAAGACTGCACAAAGGACTTGGTCACAACACGTGAGCATGGAAAACAGTCAAGGATATGTTTTTGTAAAAGGTAAAACAACAACCCTTGGCATCAACAGGATGGCAAAGCATAAAACCAACACATTCCTTTGTATGAATTGCCACAACAACTTGTTTCAGCAAAAGGTAACAGGAGCAATAGTAATAATTGTAATAAAAATGATCATGTCTCTCACACTTTACATTCATGAAGATCTGATATTATTCTTGCTGCTTTTACAGCATAGCAGATTTGTAAAGGGCACCCATTTAACCTACCTGGGTTGTGTGCAGCTAATGTAGATTGTTGCTTTGCTAGAATGCACAAGAGATGGGAGTAGTCAAGTAGTCAGCACAGATGACATATAAATAATACTGGTGAACTCTTCATTTACAGGTGAAATGAACAAACAAAAGGTAAAGCATTACCATCTGTCCAACTGTTATAGACATTACCTAAAATAGTTGAAAAATCCAATGACAGCATAAATCTAATGAGTAAGTAATTCTCATACTTGCCAACATTTGAAATCTAAAAAGAGGGACAAATTTGGCCGGGGGTCCAGGGGGCCGCTTAGGCCCCCGACTTGGTTCAGGGGCAGTGCCCCAATGGGGGTCTCAAGGGGGCAACGCCCCCTTGAAGCTGAAAGAAAAATAGCACTATGGAGGGCCATTAGATGCTTAAAATGATACCAGAATCACGTAATATATATTAATAGACACTCTACACACATGGAGAAACAACTTATCAAGGACCACTGGAGACCTGAAATCTTCCAGCATCTCCAAAGTTGATTTCCAACAACATAATACCTGTAGAAGAAAAATTATACAAGTGTCAGCAATATTGCATGACCTGCTACACCCGACTGGTGTTGAGAAAATGCTTTAGATTTTGGATTTGATTTTTACTTTTCTTTTTCTTTTTAATCTAATAACAAATACATGTATGTACTTCAAATTTGTGCACAACAGAATGGAAATCTCTTGTTTAATTAGATTACTCAATTCAGATTTCAAAAAAATTTATGAGTAAATATGCTGCAAAGGAAAAGTATCAACACGAAATTAGTATTTTGCATATACATATAATCCTTTAATTTAGAAGACACTCTACATGTATACTGAAAAACATGTGACTAAACTATGCAGCTCAATGCAAGAATTTCTTTTTTCTCAATTTGCTCAAAATTTAAAAATATTAAAATCAGATATGTTCATCTTGTGTTGAATATCTCTCTAATTGTATGAAAATTGATAAAATCACTTTGCAAAATTGAACAATTTCAAAATATGCTTTCTTTCACTTGTCTTTATTTTCACTGAAAACAAATAAAGTGAAATATTAATAAAGACATTTCAGTGATATCACCACAACCATGCCCTCAAACATACCAAATTACATGTTGTCGATGTGTTTTTTCTTCTCGGCGTGCCTTCTCATATCATTGATTAGCTCCTCCACTTGAGATTTTTATGTCCTGCCGGCAACACATGCAAAATGCAAATTCAACGCCTTTCGTGCTTGGCTTTATGAAAGGAAATCGTTGTTTGTACTCCTCTTTAAATTTCTGCAACCGTTTTCCACTCATTTTGATCAAATCCTCTCCAGTTTTGCGAAATAATCCTGTTAAATCCACGATCGTCACATACCCCGTGCACAGCTCAGCAAGCGTTAATACATGTCCCACATATAGAGATCGGTGCTGTGCATACATGCGTTGTGCACATCGCATCGCATCGCATGCGAACGAACCACGTTTTCGCAGTCACATGTGTACACCCAGTCACACAGCGGAAAATCGACTTGGGAGAGCGATCGAAACTTGACATACCGTACATGTACCATCGGTCAGTTTCGTTGGTGGGACTGTAACATTACGTGTATCGATAGCTCAAACCCGGAAGTCATAGACAATACTGTACATTTCGTATATATAGAACACGCGCAAAGACTTTTTTCTCTTTTTTTCTTTATTGATTTATTTTTTTTGGTCTAGGTTCAAAAATCGGAATGTTCCGATTTTACTGCTCTAAAAAATTTAAAAAACGGGACAATTCCGATAAAAACGGGACAGTTGGCAAGTATGAATTCTTACACCTCTTTTATTGTGCACATAAGTTTGCAAATCAATAACCGAGACTAAGAAAACTTGCTTTCAAACAAAATCTCTACAATGAATGTGTTCTATAACACTGCATTCATGCCCTTGACATACAGTGCTCTATGCCACAATAATTTGAACCAAACATTATCGTTTTATGAGAGCCAGAGAGACAAACTCTTTTCAAATTGGAGTAATTTAATGCCCTTTTAGCCCTCAACTGATAATGCGGTACAATAAAACAAAGACTACAGTTATGAAAGGATATGAATAATGTGCCTAAGCCTGTAATCTGGTAGATAAGGAAGGTTGGTGAAAACAGATTCTAGTAGTTGATTGGATAGACCCTCTGCAGCAAAGAACTCGTAACCAAGACTTTGGAAGCAGTCAGAGAATAGATGACATCTGATGAATGACAACCAAACAAAAAGCAAAATAGTCATTTTAGATTTCAAAACTATAAATCAACATGCAAGTACACTTCTTATCAGCAGTAAAATTGTCCTAAAAATGAAAATCTAGATCAAGGCAAAAATGTTGCCCTGTAATTATTGAAACTGTGTTCTGAATAGCGGCATCAGAATGTTGAAAGTAAAGCTAGACACATTCATATACATTGCATACATGTGAAAATCAAGGCTATGTAGATATCATTCAATATATCTGATTCATATCTTGTTTTTCTGTTACCCTTAAACTCCAAACTTACGTAGTTTCATAGACGACAGTGAGGAATATTTGGACTTTCTCCACTACTGGTTTGTTGGATGGAATCTCTGTGCTGTTTCCATATAAACCTTGTAAAAAAGAGTCAAGGAATAAGGAAATTAATTCTTAGTTATGTACAGTTTTGGTAGGCCATCAAAACTGTTTGCCATATTTCTTTGCTTCTAGCTGCTAAGATGCTGTGAAGTCTTTTCCTCCGAAGTTGAATTACAAGCAAATGAGAGGCAAAAAATACATTTTGATTGCTGGGCCAGGCGATCGCAAGTCAACATCGACATGTATCACACAGTGCCTGCACAGGTGTAAAACAATTGAGTTTCTATTGTGTGATAAGCACAACAAAGTGCTTGTGAATGTTGCGCAAGGAGCCACGGGGTGCAGGGGTCATAGCATAGGGCAGAGTGAAACCGATCTACAGCATTCCTCTCAGCATTTGACTTAAATTCACTGGAAATCATGAATGGATTATCACATGATCTCACCCACATATCTTAAAATGTAAGGCAGACAATGTGAGACTATCATATTTAATCAGTTTCATGCCAATTTTCTTTTTGCTACCAATACTGTACGTGAGCTTTAAACAGGATATTTGTGAATGAACTTAATCATACCTTTCTCCTTTTTCGTAAATGGAAATAATCCACTTGTCAAAGCATCATTCAGCCTCAGTGAAGAACAAAACACAACAAAAACACTCACTCATACAGCACATCTGCTACCCAATAAAAACAACTCCTCAAAGAATCACTCAGTCTATGCAATTTCTCCATAACATGAGCCACGTCTTACCAAGTATAGTATTCCTCTCATTCTCAGTCATGTTGTATGATCTGGTATACTCTGGACACACCTTAGCTCTGCATTCAGGGGACCACATGGCATTCAAGGTTCTGTCACAAAGCAAGAACGTAGTTTTCACATCTTCCTTCAAATCAAACATTTCCATGTATCTCACATCATTTATTATTCTCAAAAAATTTTATATCCAGTAAGAGTCATCTCTCTGTTATTAGTAAGCCTTTTTATGCTAAGAATCATTTTGCTTTGACATCTGGAGGTAATCTCTTGAGATATTAAAGGGCTATCTTCTTTTCAAAGCTCCTGTTTTCTTGAATGAAATTCTAAGAATGGTATTCTTCATTCATTAAATCATTATACCATGGAATTTTGTTTTAAAGAACTGAAGGGTCTTTACCTGGCAAGGGTGAAAAGGTTTGGCAAGATAGGCAAGATGTGAGGAGTACTGGGGTTCTTGTAGATTGGTGCACCACTCGGAAGATGGCCACTGATGAAACCTCCAGCTTCAGCCACCTAGTAAAACAGACACAGAAAATCTTTACTCTAGTGAAAGGCAGTGAACATAGAAATCATTAGTTTAACCCTTAAGCTGCCAAAGCCATGTACACTAGCCTCCGTAGTGTTGCCAAATAAATCTATAGTAGCATGCTCACTCATGCATGCTTCAGAACCCCTAAAATAAACGTGGTACACAGGGGATATGTGGCCGTACAATAAGGGTTAAAAAAAAGACCAGGGCAAATACTTGATGTGGCCTCCCATTTTAGTGATAAATTGCTGAAACAGTACAGTCTTATGACAAACCACTGTACTTAACACTGTCTCGGATATCATATTGAAACACTGCTCAATAAAAGATGAGAGGGGTCAATGTTAAATACAAAAAGGCAGATTATACATCTTGGGTCTGAATCTCTCCATCATAATTCTGTGGTGACTACATGACTACAGAATGTCTTTATTCTTTAGTCAGGGGTGGCTGAAAAAAAAAATTGAAGGCGAACACTGACCTGGGGGTCTGACGGCCAGCAGCTTCTCTTGACAACAGCCTGACTGGTTGAGATACAGCTGAAGATCTGAGCACGATTCTTGTTGTGGACATCCTCATGGTTGGGCTGAGCATTGCTAGGGTGATCTAGACCAATGTTATGAATGAACAACTCCGGGGACTGGATCATTCTGATGAGAAAGGTAAACATCAAGAATTAAGTCAATGTGGATAGTAGAAAATGCCACCTTTTAACCCGATGAGCATGACAAACACACATTTCCCATAGACCCAACCCTGAATTATCTTGGGCACAGTATTCAATGATTTAAATAAATTTCTTGCAGCAGATAGAATATACTCTACGGCTGTGAAAATGGAAAAATGCAATATACTGTTGACTTCTACCTTGCACTGCTCAAAGGTATATATTCTTTTGCACAATTACAATTATTACTTATCAACTTTACTTACTGAGAGACTGGACAAGTTGCAACATTCTGTTACTTCTAAAAAAAAAAATTCTACTTGTTACTAATTCAGAATGATTTTATTTTTACTAAGCAGAATATGTGAAAACCCAATCACCAAATAAGCTTGGTCCCCTTCTCTTCTCTATCAATAAAATTGGCTTACTCTGTTATATGTGGTGAAAGCCATACTTCTGTGATAGGTTTCATGATTTCAGCAATGAGGGCGCTTTGACGTGTCCAGTCATGTAGTCCATTGTTGATGAGAATGAGAGCTTCACTGAGTGTGACCCTCTCGAGCTGGGTCAGCTGTTCTGGGTCAGCACTCAGCCTCTGCACTTGGGTGTAGATCTTCTCAAAGTGTGGCTGGAGAGAAGAAGACAGGGAAATAAATATGAAAAGATCTAAAAACTGGGATAATCATCACAACTTGCAAATGTTCAAGCACCAATCTATCAATCATTTACCAACAATATTTTTTGGTAAGACCAAAAAGAATACAAAAACAAACAAACAAACAAAAACCCCAAGTAACTTTCACTATTACAGTCAAAGAGTTCCAAAATTAGGAATATATTCCATACAACTCTAAATATGTCAAATGAAATTATATCAATTTTTACATAACCTAGTGTAGAAATTTTTTTAAAAGCTAAATGAATATTTAGAAAAAAAAAAAAAGCAGGATTAGTGACTTATCGGGTATGTTTTTAAAAATGTACCGTATATAAGTATTTTTTAATGAGATTTTTCCTTAATCACATAAAACTTGCATCAAATAATCTTAATGCAAAATTAACATAGTTGTCATTTGCAAACTGAAAATTCACTTCAATATAAACAACAATACTTGGAGTAAAGGGAATGTATGAGGGTTTGGAGGCCAGTGAATGTTTGGTAACATGAGATGTTACATCATCACACTGGTACTATGTACCTCTGTATTACTCTATGGCCAGGTGAGGTGTACAGAGGCAGTGTGACAAACCAACAAAACGTTGGATGTCAAGCTGCACAACAAGGAGAAATCCTAGAATGTTACCTCTTAGCCAATAAATTACAAGCAACACTTACTCCTGACAGTATTTTCCTGTACATAATAATAGATTGTGAAACAATCTGAAAGGCATGATTTTTTTTTTTTTCTTCTTGAATTATTCAAGGAGGGTTTATTATCTGGTCCAAGTGATGCACATTCCTTGTCATGTCTGTTCAAAATATGGAATTCTTTATTTGATAAAACAATCAGTTGATATTTCTTTAATATCAGGGACATACTCAGAATATGATGTATCACACTACTCCTGTTTCTTACACCTATATTTAACAAGCAATACACTTTCTAATTTGTCAAATCATGAAATCATGAAACTGTGCATTTCTTTTAAAAAAAAAAAAAAAAAGCCTGACTTATTTTTGTCATTGTAAAAAAAGTATACAAATAGCTATGTATGTTTGATTTCTTCCATGATTTGTTATTTGTGTTTTGGAAATGAATAATAAACTCTTGAACTCTTGACTTCTTCACTTTCTGGCGAGCATTCTAGACAGTCACCCATTTTATGGACGTGCACATACTTATTTAATCACACTGACCTTCCCACCCAGCAGCCAATAAGGAGTCAGGTGAGAGTGGCAAACATGGATCAATGTCTTGCCAAAAGATGTTAAGGCCTGACTGGAAGTTGAATCCTCAACACTTTGATTGAGAGTCAAGTGAAAGAACCACTACACCTCTACAATGCATTATCATATGCTTTACAATGTTTATTGGATGAAATACTGCTGGGGATAGTTGAGTTTCCTTTGTAAGAAACACACTATATTTTTAGGATACTTGTACATACTAGCATGAGTGCTTGATGATCTCTGCACATCTTGACCATGGCCGAGCAGGCATGACGTCGAACATTCTGTACGGATCGAGTCCTTGTCTTCTGAGAACATAGCAAAGACAAGTACAGTATTAGCCCCAAGAAAATATAAAGTCAAGGGACTTTTACAGTAACATAAAAAAATCATTCATAGTCAGTTTTCTTCTTGTCAGAACCCAGTATGGAAAGGGGTTCAAATAGGAGATGACATGTCCCCGCAACAAATCCCCACAACATTTTTAGTGTTCAGATATGGCGCAACATTGTGGCGCCACTTATGTTAATGAATGGGCATTAACGCGTCAACTCTCAAATAAAAGAGAACTTTGTCAAAACTTGCGCAGACAAACTCATGACAGCATATTTTGCTTTAACTTTTTTAGGAATTTGATTGGTGCTCAATTTTTTGCAGCCAGGCAGCACAAAAAAAATGTGTCCTGCCTCGACGACATTTTTTTGTCGCCTCATACCCCACTGACTTATACAATAAAATGTTGCAGGGATTTGTTGCCGGGACATGTCGCCTCATATCTGAACACCCTTTATCTTCAAAGCAATGCAAAGACAGGATTTTGTAGTAACAAAAAATTTCATATACCTTTTTAATAGTAGAAGATTCAAAAAGCAATGTTGGGTCAAGGGATCTTTTAGGAGGAAACAAATAAACCAGAAAAGAAATTCAAATGGCCAGCCAGTATTAACCCTACTGAACCTTTGTATCAAGCAGAATGTACAAAGTGTGAATATCTATTAAAAGTGACATATCATATATCATCCATGCCAGTATCGATTCCACATTTTGACATAAATCTATAGCCATGATTAACAATTACCCTTGAAAGAAACTATAGGTTTGCTAGTACTTTACCTTAGTCAGGCCTGGCAATGAGAACACAGCTGCAGCAAAGAGCTGTTGGTGAAAAAAGAGGGAGAAAATTGTATGTTTTGTAGGGAAAAACATAAAATAACATGATTCAAGTACATTTTGCATACCTTGTCTTAACTTGTTGTTAATATTCACTGTATATGAATGTATCTTAAAGAGAAGCTGGAGTTCTGGGAAAGACTGAAAATAATTTGTGAGCATTCTCATTCATTTTTCATGCGAGTTAGGAGACCTTCCATATGCATACATGAGCCCAGTTTGAAGCTGAACCGGCACAGAATTGTTAAGTTATCGCAAGAGCAAGCAATTTTCATGTACATAATGAGCTCTATGACCTTTGACCTTTGACATTGAGACCCCAAAATCTAATCAGATCATTATCCCTCCCATATGCATACATCAGCCAAGTTTGAAGTTGATCTGTTAAATGGTTGAGTTATCATGAGAACAAACCATTTTTATGTACATAATGGCCTCTATGACCTTTGATCTTTGACCTTGAGACCCCAAAATCTAATCAGATCATTGTCCCTCCCATATGCATACACGAGCCAAGTCTGAAGTTGATCCGTCAAACGGTTCTTAAGTTATCGCGAGAACGAAAACGGACAGAGGGACAGAGGGACGACCCGAAAACATAATGCCTCCGGCAACCACCCACGGTGGGCGGAGGCATAACATAGGTGAAGATTGTTGTTGCATATCTGAAAGAGTTGAATTACCTTATCCAGAACAGCTTCTACATGTTGTTTAGAATGGTGTAGTACTGGAAACAGAGTTGATATGCACGTCAGCTGAAAAGATAGGATCATTGGATCCTGCAGGGAGGAATGGGAAAAATAATGACTACCAGTCACCTAACTTCACATAAATAATTTAGTGTAACGACCATATTCCACGAATTCACAATTGTGCAACATTTCATGACTGACCTTACTACTAAACTGAGATATAATGCAGACATGATCAGCTTGTATTTAATACACTGAAAGATAACTTTGCTTGTGTTTTTTTTAATGTACAATCAATCAAAGTTAGATTTTATTTTCTCTGTAGTAAGGTGAACACATCATCCATTCTTACATACCCAGGGCATAAAGCAAAAACCAACCGTTTAGTGCTGCAGATGTTGACAAAAATATCAGTTTGCAGGAGCTCTTTCTTGCTTTGCAGTATAAAAAATGACAAGAGATTTTGATTCATATCCATTCTACTGCCTATCTTTTTTATCACCAAGGCTAAGTTGCCCTTTGAATATAAACAGTTTTATTGCAAAACGGGTTAAGTGCTTTACAAAGTTAACAGAATAATGCCTTTTGAATGATGCCTAGCTTTTTAGCTGTTCTTCCATCAATTCAAATCTTCATTATCACTAAATTATTCATCAAATTAATATATGAATATCCATGTACCTCTATTTTACAATTGAGAGTTGCTTGTAGAAGTTCCACAGCCTGCTGTGTAGGGAGCTGGTCTTTCTTGATGAGGGTTGTGATAACACTGTCCAGGTAACTAGACATAGCATCCCATTTGATGGTAGATGGACAGTGATTTGTACACAGTTCCTTACCTATGACATAAACAAAAAACAAACAGTGCTGAATTAAAAAAACTTTTAAAAACTAGGTAATTAGCCAATGGGTCTTACCTTATTGTGTATATGGAAGAGTGGTTTGTACATAGTTACTTGCCTACAACACAGAAATTATTACAACACTCATAATACCTAGGTAACTTGACATTGAATCTCATTTGATTGCAGATTAAAAGTGATTTGTACGCAGTTCACTACCTATGACATAAACAAAAAACAAACAGGCTGAATTAAACAACTTTTAAAAACTAGGTAATTAGCCAATGGGTCTTACCTTATTGTGTATATGGAAGAGTGGTTTGTACATAGTTACTTGCCTACAACACAGAAATTATTACAACACTCATAATACCTTGGTAACTTGACATTGCATCTCATTTGATTGCAGATTAAAAGTGATTTGTACAAAGTTCACTACATACGAAAATAAAAATCCAATATCAAATGAATTACTTGTTCAAAAGAAGATTTCATATCAGAAAATGAATATCGTACCTTTATTTTTTGTGTGTTTGTCCAATAGTGACTTCATATATCAGGGAATCCATAAACAAAACTGAATTGATTTGAAATGAAATCGTTGCAGATGTATGACTAAATTGACATAGATTACAAAGTAAAGCTAATATAATTGGACACTGACATATTCATGTAATTATAGCTTTGTGTTAGAAATACTACTCAGTAAAATGAAACCATCAGTTAAAATGGTGAGTAATAATACAGTTGGTACACATAACAAAAATTAAGCTGTTCCACACAAACCAATGGTACTTAATTTACTATCGTACCTTCTTCTCTTTCTAGGGGAGCAGCCAAAAGCTCTTGCAACCAGCCAGCTGCTATGCTGAATGTTGTCTCTGGGCACAACCCTGTTGCATATCTGAGAATCTCCAGCTGGTAATATCTGTGAGCTGAATAATTTCAATTTTGCAAAAGAGAGGTCAATATAGTATAGATATAACAAACATTAATCAATTTCAGGAAATTTGGTCCAACTGTAAGCATTACACAGCCTGATGTACAAAGGAAATACGAAAACACTAATAAGGGATCACTGTGGCACAATTTTTAGTGTGCAAATTCCACAATATCAACTTTCCGTAAAATCTACATACATTCATTACCCTATACTACATGAAATTCATGTAACTTCTCCCATAATGAACTGATCTGTGTATTCCCAGTCGATACTACTCCATTAAGTTAGAAAAGAAAATCCAGACACAATCAGACTCCTTACCAGCAAAGAAATGAAAGAACTCCTCATCGGAATCAAAATCAATCCTGGCATAGGCACAGGCAGGGGAGTCATCTCTCGATGGATATCCAATCTGAAATACAGACAAATGTTGCATGACACTTTTAACATGTTATAAACCACAAGTATTTACAATCAAATCATTCAGATTACTCAATATCTATACGGTATACAGATTGCTTCCAGGGCAGGTTTAAATGATTCATACTGTGCATTATACATATGTCTATCACAGAAAACAGCGAAATAACTTCGTACATGCAACACTAACCTTCTGTGAAGTGCTTGTGTATGTCTGACAGAGGCTTGGTATGATATCTAGCACAGCTTGGGTTTTTGACATGTGCTCATGTCTTAGAAAAGCCATCCAGCTAGCCGATGTTAGATGACACACATGGGTACTGGCATGCTGGGTGAAACTGTAGAGAGTCTTCAGGTATGAAGTTAGGTTTTCTGGTGGCACAAATGCTTCTCCTTCCAGCACCTAAAAGATTCAAATGGAACAGAGCAATTGTTTTAATAAAGCAAATGTTCACATAATTGCAAATCTCTAAATATCATTTTCTCTCAAACATCAATACTACTTCCTCCTACAGCCATATAGCAATGCTGCCGATTTCATAAGCAAATTGTGAATTTAATCATTAAAATATAGCTAATTATGAAAAACCTCTGTATGATATTGCCCGACCAGTTTGAATTAAACAGAAGCATACATTATTGTCAATTTACATAAAAGATGACAACTTTAAACCCAGCTGTTCCTTGATGACAGTAACATTTATGAACAGAGCATGCCATCTGTATTTCTAGAAGATAGATTCACAAACATTGAGAACTACTGATAAACTCACCCATATTGCACACATCTGTGAGCCCAGGCCTGTGATCACTTGACACAATTTCTTCACAAACAAGTGATTCTTTTCATCAAGACCGGCACTACAAGCTTTCCTAAAATAGAACAGAGAGCAAGAGATTCATACTCATTTTTATGTCATTTGAATTAGGAGGACCCGGGTTCAAATCCAAGCCAGAGCATAAGGTGCAAGGTGCCTTCGGGCAGGGCACAGGGGCCTGTTTCTGGAAATCAACGCCAACTTAGTCATATCTATGTCACACATATATTTTGTAAACAAGAAATTATCAGAACTGCAATTATTTGAGTGATCTGGTGAGGGCAAAGCTTAGAAAAAGTAGCAGGGGGATATAGATACAAGATATTTTCAAAGAAGGCAGATTACACCAAAGAAAAACTTATAAGATTCTGTTTTTAGTAATTAAGTTCACTGTCGTTTTGAACGTAAGATGGGTACCCCCGGGACACTAGATTTGCAAAATAAACCCTTACGTTCATGATCGTAAAAAGGAGGCAAATTAAATATTTATCCATCGTTACGTCTTGACCAAAACGTTGATATGCATAATTTTGGCAAATTAGAAGCTAAAATATGTGTCTTAAAAAGTATTTTGTTTAAAAATCTACGATATAAATTATCTTTGAATAAATATGAGTCTGAAATCTACAATTGCGTTTTTTTGAGAGATGTTACAATCACGGGAGAAACCCCCTAGGAAACCTTTTTTGCAGATCGTTTCATATGAAACATGAAATATAATATTTATACATGAGCAAGGATGAATTACTGATTGCAGGAACCCTTAGAAAAGATAGATTTGAATTATTTTTTTTACATCTATGTAGCTTCCATTTTGGCCAGCCATAATCTACCAAATTGGTGACATGTGATGGCGCTGCATATCAATGAAAAAAGATATGACAGGGTCAGAGGCATCATAAGTTCTTAGTTGGGATGTTGGCGTTGATCTTGGCAAACACGGCTTCGTGAAACACGTAGCAGACAACTAGCCAACTAGCGGCGATCTTAGCTGAGAAGTTGACTTATGACGGTTTCGTGAAATGGGCCCCTGATTCTCAATTACCTTAGACTTCAAGCTGTGTTCTCTCATCAGTATTAAACTACAAGCAAACCATTATCAGTCAAAATAACTCTGGAACAACATCAAAAGTACTATACTTTGGAAATAAATGTCGACAAAACATCAGTCCAAAATTACATGTGATGTATGATTATGCAGCTGGTGATAACACATGGCATTCATCAGAATACTCAACAACTTATACCTACTCAGAAAAAGAGGTTGTATCAAAAAATCATCTTCACATTTTTCAATACTATACGTTTAGCTTTCTACTAAATGACTATTACAAATGTTTGTACCGGTATACTCTATGCAGAATCAATAAGCGAATGTTACTTTAAAAGGCAATAAAAATATCTAATGCACTGTATGTTAAAACCATTGATGTAAGTACTGAGAATGTAATGAGTATGCAAACACTTCTACTCACACAGCTGCGTTGAAGAGTTCTGCCATAGCAACATCACAGAATAGCACCATCAGTGGCTTTCTTTCGTCTATCTTCCCCTGGCAGATAAAAAATACATTAAAAACTTCATTACATGAGACATTTCTGCAGTATGACTGGACATACATAATGTGATAAACTGCAAAATAGACTAATAATATCTATAAAGTCACATGGGAATACTTTGAAGCATTTGGAAGTTTATTAGCATTTAAAACATGTAAACTTCAATGGGATACCTGCACAGGGATACCTGCACCCGAATACCTGCACCGTGTGTTTATTACTGGGTGTTTAAATAAATAAATCAAATCAAACCTGTGCATCTCCCGTGTTTACAACACACAAATGTTCAAATCTTCCTTTGAATAATTTTGGGAGGAAATCACAAAAATGTCAAGCATGAAAACTGATAAATACACAAATTTTACATTTCACTACAGATGCCTTTCTACCTTTATCAAATATGTAACCAGTAAATTCAGTAATATCGATACTTCAACAAATCATGATATCATACAACACTGCCCATGTATGCACTTACTACCTTTCTGTTCACAATGAGTTGTAAGCACTCTGCAGCCAGCATCTTCAATTCCTCATCTCTGAGGAGTTTATATAGGAAGATAAGGAGTCGATTCTCTTCTCTGAAAAGGTGCTTGGCATCCATCCAATCTACAAAGCCGCACAGGGTCAGCAGGACTGTCTGGGTCACCTTACATGCAGACTTGGCCTGCCGAGGGATATACACAAGACAAAGAGAAAAAGTGGGTCCTTAGTGTTTATTACTGGGTACTAATCAATTTAACTTTTTTTTTTAAAAGGAGTTTTCTTTGCTATGTGTGCAGCAGAATACCATCAACACAAAGTCTGGTCAATTATTAATCTTGTCATTGTTGTTGTCAGTATTGTTGTAATTTTCATTTGTTGTTTTTTTATAATATAAAAGGAGAGAAATCTCTCTTCTGAAGAGAATGTTTTGCATTCATCTCATCTTCAAAGACAGTCAGGAGGACTGTCTGGGTAATCTTATATGAAAACTTGGCCAAACAAAACACAGAAATTAGTTTTAAAAAGATTTGGCATTACAGATTTTTGATGATTTTATGTTTTAATCATATCTGGATGATAATGATTGTTGTTATGTCAAATTACTTTCAGTAACAACGGAATTAAATAAAACTAGATGAATCTTCGACCACGCGTGGTCGAACTTTATGCCTCCACCATTACCAAATCAGAAATAAATGGCACTTCATGTTGATTTATTTTCATTTATACAATGACATCTTTGACCTTGACCTTTGACCTTGTGACCCCCAAATCTAATGAGAGCATTGCCCTTTCCATATGCATACATGAATCAAGTTTGTTGAACCGTCAAATGGTTACTGAGTTATCACAAGAACAAACCATTTCTATGTACATAATGACCTCTATGACCTTTGACCTTTGACCTTGAGACCCCAAAATCTAATCAGATCATTGTCCCTCCCATATGCATACCTGTGCCAAGTTTGAGGTTGATCGGTCAAATGGTTGTTGAGTTATGGTGAAAACGAACCATTTCTATGTACATAATGACCTCTTGACCTTTGACCTTGTGACCCCAAAATCTAATCAGGTCATTGTCCCTTCCATGTTCATACATGAGCCAAGTTTGAAGCCAATCTGTCAAATGGTTCTTAAGTTATCATGAGAACAAGCCATTTTTATGTGTATTATTACCTCTATGACCTTGACCTTTGACCTTGAGACTCCAAAATCTAATCAGATCATTGTCCCTCCCATATGCATACATGAGCCAAGTTTGAAGTTGATCTGTCAAACGGTTCTTAAGTTATCGCGAGAACGAAAACGGGACAGATGGACGGACGGACGGACGGCCCGAAAACATAATGCCTCCGGCAACCACCTACGGTGGGCGGAGGCATAAAAAGTCCTCCAATATATAAGGACTATCAAAGGCAAACCAGAGGGATAGCCTTTGTAGAAAGGTGGTCTTAAATAAAGATATATCATTTAATTTAAATAAATTTTGATGAAATGCACAATTCACACAAAGTCATGGTTTCCTAAACACACATGTGGTCTTTCTTTCAAGGTGATCAAAAACATGTTTAAAGTTAAGAGAATTTACATTGGGAGGGGAGGGAGGGGGATGTCAATTTTCACTAATACTGTACTAGGCTTCAATGCATACCTCATTACTCTGTGGAGCTGTAGTTTCCTGTACAGAAAGAAAGAGAGAGAGAGAGACAGAAAGAAGAAAGAATGGATGTAAAATCTAGGCCATCATATATGTACAATATGCGCAATGTTGAAATAACACTGCCTTTCTCTAAATTCTACTGTTTGTCCCTGCCTGGTTCCAGCCACACTTCAAAATATTTGAGTTTTGTTCCATCCCCTCATATATACGCATACAGTCAATATCCTCAATGCATGGCAGCAACTGCAAGAACTTTTAAACCAAATAGTGAGACTTCAGTAGATCTTTCCTTATCCATAGTACATAAAGCAAAAGGACTGTTTTATGCTATGTATCCCATACACGCACAAGTCATACGAAAACCTCAATGCCACCAGCTAACTCATAGATCTTTCTGGCATTGAGTGGTCATATCAAATGATTTTGTTATCACTGGATGAAATACATGGAAGAACATTATGTCATAGGAACACAATTATTGTAAATCTATTGTGTCACCGTTTTCATGTGGTTTTCACAAAATCTAACCTTTGGCTGCAACAAATACACATCAATACCTATTATTTTACATACAAAAAATCAGAGCTAAGTAGTAGTTGACTGACTGCCTTGTAACATCATGCAAACAATTTGTTTACCAATGCCTGGTATTTCTCAGAGTACATCTCCAGAACTTTGATGAGGAAAGACGAGATCTGAGCCATGTTGGACGTCAGGGCTTGCCAGAGGTCCTTTCGCCGTCTCCCCTGCTGGACATTTTGGAATGCAACCACGTCTTCTACTAACCTCAACAGAATAAGCAGAACCAGTTCAGTCTGACTATCCTGTCATGGTAAAAATAGTTGATGGGGTTATATTTCATCTCAATTAGTTTTGGTTTTTAATTATTCATAAAAGAACCATTGTATGTTGTTGAAAAACACAATTCCTGAAAATAAAATTTTTCCTTAGTGTAATGAAAAATAAGGAAACTCAATTTCATTTCATATAAAATTATTTCATTTTTTTCTTCACTGAAAACCAAATTTTGTGATCCAGTGCTTCATAGGAAGATCACGATGTGACATGGAAAGTATGATGAATCTCAAGGGAAATACATGTAGACCATCAAATGTCTGAAAGTTAAATTTGATGTTCAGGTTATGCATAAACTTTCACTCGTCTGCAATATCTTAATTCCAAAATGTCCATGAACTTTCCCTTCAGATCATCAGACATGTCTGAGAAAGGTATGAACAATGGAAACTGTCACTTGCTCACTGATGAATATCTTTGGATGTGTCACTGAAGGCCTGTACATCATCCGCGTAAATCACTTTCTGAAAAGCACCCTAGACGGGGATTAAAGTAGGATGGAAATAATGTATTGCATCTCCGATTTTTTATACCCTTAACGGGGATTTTATGCAAGGATTGCATCATTATCTCCTTATTAAGTAACATTTTCCCGGATTTTCCTGATTTTGATACCCTTTTTTCTGATTTTACCTGTTTCTGATACCCTTAACTGGATCCCCAGGTTCCCCGCCCGGTGCTGAAAAACGACCCTTTTTCTACGTTTTTGTTTACGCGGATGATGTACAGGCTTCAATGAGACATATCCCCCCCCCCCCAGGCACTGAACTTATTTCCAAAGACTAAACCCATCCTCACAACTTGTTCAGCAATCTTTCATCAACAGTATATATCCCTGTTATGTGGACAAGCAGTAACTTACTCCAATCTGACACATTTGGTCCAGCTCCTCCAGCAAACTGGGCCATTGCTGGGGCCATTCTCGCTTGATCATCTCTACAACAATCTTCACCAGTCCCTCCTTGATGTAGTTCTCCTCCTCAAGTACATTGGTGCTTTTCTGAAATAAGGAACAGATAGAGAGAGAGAGAGAGAGAGAGAGAGAGAGAGAGAGAAAGATTATATTTATACGAATCTAGCAATATCTAATATTATTATTTAGATGTAGGGTTTTAGAGGCAACAATATTTGTGGAGGTCCATCGCGGTCGTCTCAGAAAGCAAAAATATTGAATCTGATTTTTTACGTGTATGCGTATGGAGAGTTTGTCATCAAAACAATGTTGGACGGTTCTACAAAAAATATTGGGCAATATGAATATTTTGCCCCACCCATATAATCATCATTGGTCAATAAATGATTGTGCGCATGCAGCTAGCGTGACATCACAATGAAATTGCAGTTTGTAACCGTATATGGTTAGGTTGCCCCTTTATAGATGACCTGGATATGCAGAGGATACGTGCTAGCTGCCTTACAGTTACAGACTTACAATTTCCAAACCTATGTGATTTGTGATGATGACAATGGCAGCTCTATCAAAGATTCTCTTTCAGGAAAATACATGTAATGCTGCCACAACTACATGTATAAAAGCCTTTGTTGAGCAGCTAATAAGCACTTAACAATATACAACACTGAGGATGTCAGTTCGAAGTTTTACTGTACCTTGGTGATCATTTCTAATGTGAGGTTCTTGAACTGTACTTTCTGTTCCACAGTAGCATCATTCCACTTGAATCTGAAGAGACATGAACCATAAAAATAATGATGCAAAATTACTCCATACATGGACAGAATGCTAAAGTAGTATATAATTTCACAAGGTCTTGGCGAGAAGCAATATGAAGTTGTCTGAAAATGAGAGATGGCATCTTGCCGGACAGACAACGAAGGCATCCTTTTGAGCGCTGACACTTTTCCTTGCCGAACATCCCTTGCCTTATGCATTTGGAATGACTTTGATTGGCACATGTTTTGACTGTCATTAATTTTGTAGACCACCTGTGTTTTTGTTTGTACCATATTGTCCGAAAACAAGGAGATGAAGTTGACAGCCAGAATCCATTCTGTGCATAGAGACTGCCATATGAATAGGGATTGCTGCAACATTTATTTGGGGGGTATTTGCTTATGAATCGCCATTGTGCTAACATTCTTTATTCGATTTCAACAAATAGAATGTCAAAATGTTTGGAATTAAATTTTCTTTCAAATCCTGTAAAAAGTTTTCCGATACAATACACCTTATTTGAGCTATGATCCAAAAACAAAGTGAATAGTTACTGTTTGTGAGGTGTGTATGTAAAGTAGGTAAAAGAGGTAAGGTGTTTTACATGAATTAAAAGGATGGGGAAAATAACTATTTCATTACCTTATCCTGATTTTTAAACACAAGACAAAATGAACCCACCTCACAAAATGTTCCAGAAGCTGAAGTCCAAAATGCCTAATGACAGGGGAATGCTTTGAATCAGTTAGCAAAGCTCCACATGCTACACAGTGCGGGGATGTATCTTTGAAGTTCTCACAGATCTGCAACATAATACAAAAATTATAGATTACCCAGATACCACTTTTCAAAGTTACAAAGAATCATTTTCTTGGTCTTTTTTGTATGCAATATCATTTTTCCACGTCAGATCACATCATATTGGTGGCCGTATGCCCATTCCATAGGGATACATACGCACTCACACGCAGGCGAACTGTTCCAAAGACCCCCCTTTTCACAAACATTTGTAGTTCCGAAGCCCATTCCGAAGACCCTCCTTTTTACAATAAGCCCGTTCCAAAGCCCCCATTTTTTGTCTCGCCCGCGGCAATACCTACCACTTTTGGGGTCGAGTGCCCCCCCCCCCTCCCCGGGTAGATGAGGCAGCATGACAGTGTCAGTGTGTCAGAGCCATGATGTACATGTAAAAATCAAGCAAAATTTATTCTGACGGCATTATCGTGAGATAGGAAACCACCGTTCACTTTGACTTTTGTACAGCAGCGCTTTATTCAGTAACACGCATTGGTTTCCTATTTCCACCTCCATTCTCTTTGTACACAAGTGCATGTGTCAAATGAACGAGTGGTTTCCTAAACCACTAAAACTTGAGTGCAACCCCCGTGACATCCCCCCCGGTTTGTGCATGGAGCGGGAATACATGCATGCATGCAGCAGCTGGCCCGGGCGCGTCTTTTTTTTCCCTACCGTTACTGCGTAAAATTGCAGAACTTCACTCAGGAAGCGACTTGTGCGAGAGGCTACACAGAACACACGCAGTACGCATGCGCGTGGACTTCTGACGTCTCCAACTAGTAGTAGTAGGCCTAACGTTAGTACGAATACTTACGCTGATAACTGCTTTTCGCCCGAAGCTTCGGGCGTCCATCAACCAACTATCGCGGTGTCAGCTGCACTTCAATACATGAACAATTCCATCCAAAACTATATAAACCTCTCATAATTCTCTACCACAAAGTATGAGTGACTTTTGATATAGTTATTTTTCTTCAAATCTAGCTTACATTATGTGTACGCAGCTAGCCCATATCACATGCATTGCAAGCTAGCCGACGCGATCGACGAACTAAGTCCACGCGCATGCGTAGTGCGGGTGTACTGCGTAAATCATATTCTCTATATTGATAATAGCCTCTCGCACTAGTCGCTTCCTGAGTGAAGTTCTGCAATTTTACGCAGTAACGGTAGGGAAAAAAAAGACGCGGCCCGGGCGTCAGCTAAAAAAAAAAGTAAAAAAAATAAAAATTCACCTGATATGCTTTCATTCGGCTTTCCTGGTCAATTCCTGGATTCATAGTGATATTAACTGCCTCTATCAGTTGCATGGTCTGCTCCTCGAACTCCATGCTGAATAGAATTTTTTTTTTATTGACTATGATCGACAGAAAGAAAGAACTGATCACCAACAATAAGTCTATACGCTAGTACTATGTATACGCCGACGATACGCGCGTGTACGTGTAGATCTAGGCCATATATGTGTAGGCCGAGTTTGCTGCACCACGTCGACACCTAGCTCGCCTTCAGCTCCGGGTCGAGGGTCTTCCAATCTTCGGTGGTTGGTTACTGGTTGGTTAGCTAGCTAGCGCTAGCTAGCTCCTCTAGCTCTGGATAATTATGCCATGCTTTGTGCGCGCACTGTATGGTATCATTAAAGGTGAAAAACAATACAAAACAAAAGAAAAAACGAAAACAAAACAAATCGGGGGGGGGGGGGATCCGAACGGGCGGATGGAGCATTCCTACAGGCATGTAAAAGAGAGTATGAACTACAAGGACATTTTGAGCAAAATTTTAAAAATTCTTGCATGGTGAAAAAATAGGCGAAAACAGTGATGGGTAAAATTCAATTGTTAAAGATTTTTATATATTCTAAGTTTATACTGTTTATAGCGTCACTTACTCCAATTCCTCATTCGATTTTTCAATTTCATTAACTTGATAAAACGACTTATCGATTTTTTATAGAAGGGAAAAGCCGGGGGGGGGGGGGAGACAAAGAAAAGTGGGCTATGATGTTTCTTGATTATGACAATGGGGGAATTAACATGATGACTTTTGAATTGTTTATCAAAGTTCAGAGAATTTGTTTGGGTAAAGAGACTATTTGGTGGAGATCAGCAAATGAAATGGAAATTGTATTTTGATTATTGTACTCAGGGGCGTCGCTAGAGGGGGGGGGTGTGGGGGGTGTGACACCCCCCCCCCATTAAAAATGCTTGTCTCAAATTCGCGATCGCTGTCGGCAAAAGAGAGAGAGAGAGAGAGAGAGAAAGGAGAGGGAAGAGGAAGGAGGGAAAAAGAAAAAAGAAAGATGAGTAAGGTGCCCAAATAGAGTCATATTCGACTTATTTGCTCGTGCATTTTGACGACGAAATAACACTAGTAACACGAAAGAGAGCCTATTTTTCCTCGCTCGCTGCGCTCGCTCGTATTATATTAAGATACAGGATGTTTTCGGAAAGCAAACACATTTGCCAAGTGAAATAAACAAATATATAATTTAGATATTTTGGGGCCCATCATGTATTTTGTTGAAGAATTATCACCTCTATACCATAAAAAAGAGTAAATATATTTTTCCTCGCTCGCTGCGCTCGCTCGTATAATATTTAGATACAGGATGGCCTTTGAAAGCAAATGGATTAGGTAGGAGTGGTGACCAAATATATCACAATAGGTATCTTAAAGGCCCATCGTGTATTTTGATGAAGAACTTTCACTTCTACCATGAAAAGGAGTATTTTTCCTCGCTCGCTACGCTCGCTTGTACAATATTCAGATACAAGATGGATTTGGGAAAGCAAACGAATTCGGCAAGCGAGGCCCATCATGTACTTTGATGAAGAGTTATCACCTACCACAAAAAGAGTAAATATATTTTTCCTCGCTCGCTGCGCTCGCTCGTATAATATTTAGATACAGGATGGTCTTTGAAAGCAAATAGATTAGGTAGGAGTGGTGACCAAATATATCACAATAGGTATCTTAAAGGCCCATCGTGTATTTTGATGAAGAACTTTCACTTCTACCATGAAAAGGAGTATTTTTCCTCGCTCGCTACGCTCGCTTGTACAATATTCAGATACAAGATGGATTGGGGAAAGCAAACGAATTCGGCAAGCGAGGCCCATCACGTACTTTGATGAAGAGTTATCACCTACCACAAAAAGAGTATATATATTTTTCCTCGCTTGCTGCGCTCGCTCGTATGATATTTAGATACAGGATGGTCTTTGAAAGCAAATAAATTAGGTAAGAGAGGTGACCAAAATATCAAAATAGATATCTTAAAGGCCCATCATGTATTTTGATGAAGAACTATCACTTCTACCATGAAAAAGATTATATGATAAGGAGTATATAGATTTTTTCCTAGCTCGCTGTGCTCGCTCGTATAATATTACGATTTAGGATGGTCTTTGAAAGCGAATGAATCATGTGAGAGAGGTGACCAAATATATGATTTAGATTATCTTTAAGCCCATCATGTAGTTTGATGAAGAACTATCACTTCTACGAAAGAGAGTGTATATTTTTCCTCGCTCGCTGCGCTCGCTCGTATTATATTTAGATAGAGAATGTTTTCGGAAAGCTAACACATATAATTTAGAAGGAAAATATAATAGAGGCACACAATTGAACATGCCTCGTGGGCTTTATACAGTTGAATTTGTCGACGTTGGTCGTCGGCAATCGGAGGCATAATTTGTCGGCAATCTGGCCTCTACACTCCCCCCCCCCCCCATTAAAAAAAAGTCTAGCGACGCCCCTGATTGTACTCGGCATATAGGAGGGGTATAAAATTAGACAGCCAAAAGTATCTTTATCGCCATCTTTCTTTCAGTGAAAGAAAAACAGGAAAAGGACCAGTTACATATAATTACACTGTTAGTTAACTAAGATATGAAGTGATTTACAAGTACATCTACTATGTATATAAATTCTTTGTTAATTCTTCTATTTAACTCGTACCGTGGTACATAATGAAGTTACTTGTCAATTCATGATTTAAATTTTTTGCTATGTTTGTACATATTGATGTCATTGAAAGAAAAGAATAAAAGAATATTTATTAAAAAGGGGGAGGTGGGGCACGCACGGATCCGATTCAGTATAACCCCTCCCTGCATGTGCGACCAAAGACAGGTTTTCTTTCGAGTGGCGAGTTGAATGGGAGGTTTTACATATCAATCAGATAAAATTCAGTGTTTTGTTAGTTCAAATCTGGGCAATATCGTGAAAAAGGCCCCGCTCCCAAAATTTTCCAAGTTTTTTTTAGGGTTAGTTATAGGATTGGGCCACATTTATGATTATGGTTAGGACTAGGGATTAGGGTTAGGGTTCGGGTACGGATCACGAGTATGCCCAAACATGCCAAATCTGACCACATTATACCGGGTGATGTTCATTATTCCGAAGGTTCGTTATTCCGAAGGTTCGAATACTCCGAAGGTTCGTTATTCCGAAGGTTCGCAATTCCGAAGATTCGTTATTCCGAAGGTTCGTTATTTCGAAAATGAAATAAGGTTCGTTATTCCGAAGGTTCGTTGGTCCGAAAATGAAATAAGGTTCGTTATTCCGAAAGTTCGTTAATCCGAAAATGAAATAAGGTTCGTTAGTCCGAAAATGAAATAAGGTTCGTTAGTCCGAAAATGAAATTAGATTCGTTAATCCGAAAATGAAATAAGGTTCGTTAGTCCGAAAATGAAATAGGGTTCGTTATTCCGAAAATGAAATGAGGTTCGTTATTCCGAAAATGAAATAAGGTTCGTTATTCCGAAAATGAGATAAACTTCTTAAGTAACCAATACGGTGTTTTAATTTAAAAAATAATAGGATATTACGCAATAAAAATATTGGTATAGTCTCAGCGGAGGATGATACATTGTATATTTTTCGGCAGAGCATTATGTTGCATCAAAAAGTGGCGTAGATCAAGAATTTTGATTTTGATTTTATCTGAGCAATTGCCGCCTGAGCGAATGGATTTAGAGTGCTGGGGGCTGTTTGTGGGTCATCCGTAACTTACCTCCAGGCAAGAGGGATTTTTTTTTTTTTGGTGGGGGGTGACGGGGTGTGGTTTATTCTGGGATTTTTTTTCGAGGGGGTCATTATTTATTTTAACAGCTTCTGCTGCTAATAATAATGATAATAACGATAACATTAATGATATCAGTAATAATAACGATGATAAAACAAAACTATAAATATGAATAAGAATGATAATGATGGTAGTAATGGTGATAATACTATTAATCATGGTAAAAAATTATAAAAGCAATTATAATTATTGTTTTTATATCATTATCATTATCATTGTCATGTGGGATTTGAAGAGGTATTGTATTCCAGTTCGTTTCCCCGGAACAGCATTGTGTGCGGGTGTGTGTGTTGTGTGTGCCGTGGAGGTGCCGTGTTCGAGTGGTCTAAGGCGCTTGACTGGAGACGCGAAAGTCGGGGCTTCGATTCCCGGCACGGCACTTATGCCCTTGAGCAAGGCATTTCACCTACATTGCTCTTTTATCGTATACATTAAACAAATTAAAATGCTATAGGCATTATTGATACCAACGTGTGCACGTGTTAAAAAAAGTGTGCATGTGTATGTAGAGGTGTCGTATGGTTTAAGGCGCTTGACTGTAGACGCGAAGGTCCGGGGTTCGAACCCAGGCACGGCACTAATGCCCTTGAGCAAGGCATTTCATCTACATTGCTGTTTTATCGTACTTCAAATAAAGTGATGTGCTATATGCATATTGATATCAACGTGTGCATATTTTGTTACAAAAAAACAAATGTGTGTGCTGAGGCGATGGGGTTAGGTTTGTACATAGAACCCTTGAAATCCTTGTTTCGATGCATGCCAATCTCACCCCCCCCCTTCCCAAGGGAAAAAAAATTGAGCTCATTTCGTTACAATGGTGAGGTACTAGGCAAAGCAATAATATTAATAGTTTTAGATAATTATAGCTATCCCATACATGATACTGACTCTTCGAGCCTTTGACATTAGCCTAGTCAGAGGGGGACGGGGAGGGGGGGGGGGGGTATTATATATACATACAGAAGAGAAAAGTGACATTAATAAATAGTGAAAGTTATGCTTAACAATGCTCCTCCAGATCCTAATTACTAACAGATGAATAAAAAGTTGTTGTAATAGAAAATAATACTACTACTCTCCATGAACATATATGATATGAACATATCGTCGTCTCCATGAACCTGATTCACAAGCTTTGCTATTAAAGATTCCCTCCACATACACAGCGAGCATTTTTTATTTTATACTTGCGAAATTAGTGTGTATCCCCCCCCCACGCTAGCTACGGATGGCTGTTCCCCCTCCCCCCCCCCATAAAAAAAGGGGGATCGACGCCCCTGTTTGGAGTGTTAAACACTCCTTCTATTCTGGTCCAAACAGCCCCCCTCCGGCCCCCTCCGGCCCCCTCCGAGCGACATTTTTAAGGTTTACAAGTGGTAAACATCTAATCGAGAATGGATCTTCGAACATGGACAAAACAATGATAAAATGCATGAACCCCCCCCCCCCCCCACCCGACATCAGCAGGACCAGCGAAGAGCGGTAAACATAACATCGATTCTTGCATGGATTCAGGATTGAAAATGAACTAGTCCCATAAGCCTATAATCACCCCCTTTGAAAGAATCCTGCGTACGTATACGCCCCTGGTCACGATAGATCAGCCCCCTCCCCCCCCCCCCATAACTATTGAACAGAAAGGGTGATTCTCCCAACGTCCGTCCCACCCGGCTTTCCCGACTTCGCCGCAGATTACTGTATTTTCGGACGAACGAACCTTATTTCATTTTCGGACTTACGAACCTTATTTCATTTTCGGACTAACGAACTTTAAATCATTTTCGGACTAACGAACCTTATTTCATTTTCGGACTATCGAACCTTCGGAATAACGAACCTTATTTTATTTTCGGATAAACGAACCTTCGGAATAACGAACCTTATTTCATTTTCGGATTAACGAACCTTCGGAATAACGAACTTTATTTCATTTTCGGACTAACGAACTTTCGGACTAACGAACCTTCGGAATAACTCCACAAATGTTCGGATTAACGAACCCTTTTTCATTTTCGGACTAACGAACTTTCGGACTAACGAACCTTCGGAATAACTCCACAAATGTTCGGATTAACGAACCCTTTTTCATTTTCGGACTAACGAACATCTAGGTATACGCAATTTGCGTGTTTCGGAATAACGAACCTTCGGAATAACAGACCTTCGGAATTACGAACCTTCGGAATAACGAGCTGTAACCCATTATACCAATACCATCCATTCTTTTTTCCAAAAAGTATTATAGACCTATTGTGCATTATTTTGCAGATTATGCAAAATATAGGTATATAACTTAACTGCAAATGTACTATCATATACGGATATAATCAGGGTGATGATGATTCAGTAATCAAACATAACTGTTTATAGGAAATCGATCCTTTTCAACCCATTACCTCTGGATTGAATAAAAGCTTCATGGAAAATGTGTTTTTCCCCTATTAAAATTTCCTTACAGGAAAGCGGCTGACCATAATTTGAATTTTATGCAATTTATACGGTCCGTGAAAATGTTTTTATCCAGACCTTAACAATGATTTCAACACTTAGTTAGTCTTAGCTGGGTACCTAGAACCAATTTTAAAGGGAATAAATGAATTTTTCTTTCATATTCGGAATAATAATATTATGCAATTTCAATTATATATTTCCCATGCTTGGATTTCTTGAGACGTTTGTGCTTTGGGGACATTACTGAAATGCAATGCTGTGGAATAATTCTTTTGCAATTAGTGGTGGTGTACATGCTATGGTTACACCCCCCCCCCCACCTTTTTCGCAAAATTGACTGCCTATTTCGTGCAGGAGTTAAATTACAGGTTTGAGGGTAGGCCTCTAGGATAATCTTCCTACATCGTCTTATTGCAGTTTGTGTGAATTCGGAATATGGGGGGGGGGGGGGGTAAGCGCTCTTTCTTTAAAGAAAGAAAAAAAAAGGCCTCTTTAAATTTTTTATTTTGTTAATTTTTTTTCTATTAGCAATGCCCCTCAGACTGTGAAAACGATCCACTCATGGGGACATAAGTCTTATTGTATAGGGCGACCTTTTCATTCACAGGATATGTGTTTATTTGACAATTATGTTCATTTGTTTTTTAATTCTCATAATAACGTTAAGGAATACTTTGCCTGATATACAAAACTCACTTTCGTTGCAAACGTTTTCTCGCAAAGAAATCATGATTAATTACACGCTTGCCGATTTTGTCCGGGGATTTTGTGCATTATAGGCCTATAGGGTAGAACAAAGCCAAATCAAAATCAAAACAAAATATACATTTCAGATAATTTCTCTTCCTAAAACCTATTACAGTCAAGAGCCCCTTTCATTACATAGTATAATCCCTTTTTCCAGTTACTCTGAGCGCTCTTCTCCATTCTGTGAAGTGTGACTTTTTGAGTTCTTGTGAAAGACCCTTTTGAAAATTGTTAAGTGTCCCTTTTGACTACCATTATCATTGTTTCTCATTGTGCAATATCTTTTCTGCTGAGTGCCCTTTTTCAAGTACCATGTATGTGCAGATATATATACATATATAAACATCGAGCACTATATAGCTGAACTTGGTATAACCTCTGTATAAGTGGAGTGCCATTTTTGTATCTGATAAGTGCCTCTTTGTGATCCCACTCGGACAAGACTAGTGTGATGCCCCAATTTACTCCTGATAAGTGCCCCCTTTTGAGTTCGTGGAATAGTAGGCCTATTCCTTTGCATGCACTCTGGCAAGTGCTTACAGTTTTTTTTTTAAAAATGGTAAATTACCCATTTTAGTGATATATGAGCGACCGTTCTGATATGTGACCCTTTTCAGATTGATGAATGTTTCTTTGATGATAATAAGTGCCCCTTTTCAGTGCACCTCTTCGTTTCAAATATCATAGTACAATAATTCTTTTTCCCCCTTTCACCTCAGATAAGTGCTTTGAACAATGAACATTTGCCCCTAATTGAAGAAATGCCGAAAATGCCATTCAACCCGCCCCCCCCCCCCCCCAAAAAAAGCTCACTCCGCGCTATGCTCACTCGTACTTAGTTATCACAACTCAGTACTGCACATCGAGTGTCGTCACCCTATTAACGTCTTTCTCCTACTCATGACTAGATTGCATGTGCTTAAACCCAACTTTTCTTTT
The DNA here is from genome assembly GCA_029962745.1 of Echinometra lucunter. Taxonomy (NCBI): domain Eukaryota; kingdom Metazoa; phylum Echinodermata; class Echinoidea; order Camarodonta; family Echinometridae; genus Echinometra; species Echinometra lucunter. The sequence continues at coordinate 29,691,424 of CM057152.1, forward strand.
TTTTTTTTTAAATGACTGACAAACAGCTTGGTCAATGATCAGGAAAATTACGGAGTTAAACGAAGAAAATATCAATAATGTAGAAAAGCCCGAATGAATTTACGACTACTTTTATCATCAAGTCATTATAAATTACGGTAGTCTTCAGCAAATTACTGAAAATTTTTGCTCTCTCGCTTCAATTACTCACAAATGAGTAATCAGAGCTGTATAATGATACAACTGCTAAGTATTTTTTATAACATTAAAATTAAAAAGAAGAGGTATATTATATAGGGCCGAAAAATTATGTTTTCCTTCCTTGTATTCACCCTTTGCTTTTGTGAGTGTCCCCTTTTGAGTGCCCTTTCTTGCTGGTGCCTCCACTTTGAAAGAAGCTTTAAGAACTTAATCGGAGAATAAATGAGACACATTGGAGCACATGCCCTGATAAATTTTAGTGGGTAACATGCCCCTTCTGATCTATCAGTTGGTAAACTCCTGACCCTTTTAGCTTATCATATTTTTAAAAAAATATTTGAGGGCATGCAATACCACTTTTCAAGTTTCTATTCCTTTTTATTGTTTTCTCTCCCCCCCCCCCCCCCCCCATCGGCTTTCCGGACCTTTTGGGCTTTTGGGTGGTGGTGGTGGTGAATTGGGTTTTTACAGACGTGTATCAATCAATTATGATTTTTTACGTCTGGGGCCGACCTTTAACGTTTTGAAAATTGCTCTTCATCATGGGGAAAAGTTAGTGCGTATAAAATGGTTCAGCTCTGAAAAAAAAAACATATTCCGCCATCTATTGTTGTTCTGGTGCCAGTTAATTACTTTCATTGAAAAAAAAAAAATGGCTACTTGTCTGGCACAAAGTGCGCATGGGATGCTGTGAAAAACCGTGACAATCTTGACCTTTTAAAAGTGAATGAATAAGAATTCAGCTCAGAAATGAGGAGGGGTTTTTTCTAGACCACCGAGAGGGCGTGGATATTCTGGAGGACGTGGACGAGGTTTCGAGCAACACCGTGGCGGATTTCGAGGTGCACCGAGAGCTAGTAACAGAGGCAGTGATGGCGGTGGCACTGGAGCAGGTGCACATCGTGGGATTGGTAGCAGCAGCTACATGCGGGACAACGCAGCTGTACCTTCGGGCACGGGGATGATCGGCATGCGTGATCAAGGGATGGTCGGCGGTGGCTCACGCCCGTCAGATCCGCGGGACAGAGCGCGGATCATGGGTGAAATAGATCGTCCACAAATGGGACGTGACTTTGAAATTGAAGGGAGGGAGCATGATAGAAATGTAGGAAATTACCCTGCCCCAGGAATGTATAATGTTGGCCAAAGTGTAGAATTCAGGGAGCAAATGCATATGAGTAACATTAGACAGAAACATGATGATGCTGGGCCAATTGTGGACCCAGGGGCTGGGCAGATGGGGGCAGGGGTTTACAGTAGCAGGTACTCTAGACAAGAGCCAGGTGCAGACAGTTTGGAAGAGGTAGTTATGTGGAAAGGGGAGGTAACTTAGAGCGCAGAGGGTATTACCCAGACATGGAGAGGTCAGATAGGTTTAGGTCAGATTTCAAGAGCCCAAATGAAAGCAGTCCAGAGTATTTCTCAACCAACTATCCGACAACCGAGTTGGAAGAGGAAGAATATGGAATGTATGATCAGAGAAGGGAATCAGACGAGTCAAGGGCTAGGCATGATAGAGGGAGAAGTACAGACCAGTACCCTGAAGATGAGTTTGAATATGAATGTGAGAATCCTGACTCTCAATCTGGTCAAAAAACAATCCCAGTCAGATATAGATTTGACCCCTGATCGTGGTCAAAGAGGCAGTATGCCGGGTGTTGATTTCAGCCCTGATCGTAGCAGAAGAGATGATCTGTCAGATATTGATTTGAGCCCTGAGCGTGGTCCTAAAGGAGATGTAAATAAAGTTGAACGCAGGGATCTGCAAGATCGAAAAAGGGATTACTCTCCTGCCGTAGATCAAGAGTCTCGTTTGAGAGAGGATAGAGATCCACGTAGTGATGGATCTGTCCGTGGCAGAGACTCTGATAAGCGATTAAGGGTTTGAAAGGATGGGAGAGCCAGGTCCTACACATGGAGAAAGATCAATGATGATGGAAGATCCCAGAGAACGTGAATCTAGGTCAAGAAGTTCTTCCCTTCCGAGGGATCAACCAGTACCTGACCTCAAAGGACGGGAGCTGAATTCGCCAAGTGTGGTAATTCGTAATTGGTTGAGAAATGTTATATGTTTATTGTAGAGTGAATAGCATTCACTCTCAGAGTTCCCTTTATTCCCTTGAAAGTTACAAGTGAGTAAGTGAATTGCAGAAGCCAGGTGTATGATTTTCAACCTGGAGTAGACAGTTAGTTGTACATCTATTTCTAAATATTCTGTAAATAAATACCTTCTGTTCTTAATTTACAAATAAAATTCCCCAAGTCATTGTGATTGCAATATTTTTTTTCCCCCCTAACTACAGAAGAACAGTTGTAATTTCAGAGTAAGGTAAAAATAATTCTTTATTGCAGTATTAAAAGTTTAAAAATGATTTTCAACCTGGAGCAGACAGTTAGTTGTACATCTGTTTCTAAAATATTCTGTAAATAAATACCTTCTGTTCTGTAATTTACAAATAAAAGTTCCCCAAGTCATTGTGATTGCAAGATTTTTTTTGGTTTTTTTTGCCCTAACTACAGAAGAACAGTTGTAATTTCAGAGTAAGGAAAAAAATAATTCTTTATTGCAGTATTAAAAAGTTTACTTTAAAATGAGAATGGTTAATTAATTTGTAGAAATCGCATGATTAATTACATTGGCCTAGGTTGCCAGTTAAAGAATGTCTGTATTTTGGCAGATTTAGGCAAGTGCTTGAGAGCAATTTCTTTTTCTTTACTTTTGTTTTGTGTAAAATTAATATGTGATTAATTAGGCCTGATGGAAAGGATGTGGATGTGTGATGATGCATTTGTGTTTTTCTACATGTATGTAAGTCTTGTATAAAAAGCAAAAGAAAAAGAATTGACTGTCATAGTCCATCTTAGATTACTGTAAAAGCAGAAATATTCGTGGTACATTAATTTTCGCGGATTTCGCGCTATTTTCGGTGGGCGCAAATTCTAGAACGCGAAAATATGAGCATGATTTCTTATGCTTAAACGTTTTGAACGCACGCTCTGGACAGCTGATTTTCAGAGAGTGTGTGTGTACGGTACTAGTAGTTGTGTCTGTGGTATGCATCTGAATGAGCCTCTGTGTGTGTGAAGCAATAAATGGAGGCGGACACTACTGTGTACAGTTGTGTGCCTAAAGTGACCAATTAGAGCTCAAGTATAGCTAGGGCAGATAAATACTTGTCATGCATTGAAATATGAAATCAAATCTTGCAGTTGCGCTTCAGTTTTGCTAGTGAACAATTCTGCAGCGCAAATTCAAGAACTCGTGATATGTTTTGCGGTTTAATTAATCACGCGAAAATAACAGCATTTACAGTACTGCCTAGATCTATGATAGTTTATATTTTATAACTGAAATGAAAGGCTATTTGAAGTGGCTAAAATGTCTTGGAGATAATTTACATTTTTAATGGAAATGTGCTTTGTTTGAGGTACATGTATGTTAATGAATGAGGTAAAATGAATGTAATCCTAATGGAGATCATTCAGATTACCCCCCCCCCCCGAAAGTCTTTAATGAATTGATCAGTATGAACTTGTATGAAAGAGAATATGTAGGAAAGTAATCATTAATTTACTTAAGCAAGGTGTGAAGAATGTTACTGATTTAATGGTATTAACTTTACTCATTTATTGAATAGGAGTCAAGGTTGAAGCAAGAAGATCCCCATACTTCACTTGTCATAACTGTAACCAATGACCAATGCCCTGGGAAAGAGGGAGGACCACTTACAGCCACTGACCGCCTTGGACCTCCAATCCCTCAGATGAAGGATGCCTCAGAGAGACTTGGACCATCTGTCTCTGCTCTGCAGATCGGCTTGGACCGCCTCTCACATCTACATTGGGGGCCGCTGCCAATCGCTGGGTCCTTCTGTGGTAGCCCCTGCAGAAAGGCTTGGGCCTTCTGTAGCTGCCCCTCAAGAGCGCCTAGGCCCATCTCCAAACTGCACCCACTGATCGTCTAGGGCGTCAGTTGCAGAATTCTGGTGAACAGCCACATGCACCAGCTGCAGCTCCTGATAAGAAGTCCAGGAGAAGAGAAAAGCTGCCTGTTGGTGATGAAGACTTTGACCTGTATGCTGATATTCCACCTCCAGAGAATGAAGAAGAAGAGTAAGTGAATGACTTTGTGTACTGTAGGTTTTGAGGATTTTTTTATGCTCCGCCCACTAAAGGTGGGTGCCGGAAGGCATTACGTTTTTGGGTTGTCCGTCCGTCTGTTCCGTTTTTGTTCTCGCGATAACATTGATGGATCAACTTCACACTTGGCTCATGTATGCATATGGGGGGATGGGGATCTGATTAGATTTTACGGTCAAAGGTCATAGAGGTCATTGTATACATAAAATGGTTCATTCTCGCGATAACCTAGAACCATTTGACAGATCGGCTTCAAACTTTGTCATGTATGCATATGGAAGGGAAAAGGATCTGTGTAGATTTAGGGATCAAGAGAATTACAGGTCATAATATACATGAAAATGGCTCGTTCTCGCGATAGCTTAACCATTTTACGGATCATCTTGGAACTTGGCTCATGTATATATATATATATATATATATATATATATATATATATATATATGGGAGGGGACAATGATCTGATGAGATTTTGGGGTCACAAGGTCAAAGGTCAAGGTCACAGAGGTCATGGACATGAAAATGGCTCCTTATCGTGATAACTTAAGAACCATTTGACGAATCAGCTTCAGACTTAGCTCATGTATGCATATGGTAGGAACAACAATCTGAGTAGATTTTGCAGTCACACCGTCAAAGGTCAAAGGTCATAGAGGTCATTATATACATGAAAATGACCTGTTCTTGGGATAACTTGACTATGTGATGGATCAACTTCAGACATGAGTCATGTATGCATATGAGAGGGTCAGAGGGACAATGATCTTATTAGAGTTGAGGGTCACAAGGTCAAAGGTCAAGGTCAAAGGTCATGGGTGTCATTGTATACGTGAAAATTGCTTGTTCCTTGCAATAACTTAAAAACCATTTGACAGATCAACTTAAATGTGGCTGATACAATGTCATTTAATAAACTTTTTTTTTTTCAGTTTTTTACTCCTAATACATTTCCCATGATTAAAAGCGATATATTTCTGATCTTGCAATGGCGGAGGCATAATTTCGAGGATTCATCTAGTTTTTTTCTTTTTTTTTTCCTTAAAGTCCTGGTAGCAGATTTTTTTCTTTCTGACTGGTGATGGGGATGGAATTTGAAAAAGCTTTCAGTTTGAAGTGAATCAAACATTTTACTTATATTTGATGAATAATCAGTCAAATTGTGTAGTCTTGTACTAATTGTATTTTGAGCTACTAATTTCTTGCGAGGATCAGTATGTCTTTTTGGAAAAAAGCATCACGAAAGCAATCATCAACCATACCATAGAGTTTTAATCTTATGTTACTTTTATTGTCCTCAAAAACTTTTCAGATATGTCTGCTTTGTAGAAGAAAAATGTGTGACCAGATTTTTTTTTTTCCTTTTTTGTTTTTTTTTTGTTACTGGCTTTTTTCAGGATTACTTTGAATGAGCCCAAACAGGACCTTGTCATCACTTTTCAAGCTAAACGGGATGAACCGGTGACTGCTACAACTGTAGATTCAGGGATGTTTCCAGCAGCTCAGCGTATGACTGGACCTGCAGTTCATCTCAGCCAGAAGCAATTTCAAAGGAAGATGGGCCACAGAGTGAGCAGAGCCTTGATAAACCACAAGGCGATACCCCTGGACCTGGGCAGGAGGTTCCATCCAGTGTCTGTTGTAACTATTCCTAAATCTAAGTGGGAGAGTGATGAGAAAGTTCAGACTAAAAACATCTCATTCTGGTACCAAAAGTCTGCTAACCAGCCTGAAACCTAAAGCTGAGGGTAGCGAAGAATGTCAAAAAGAGAGATCCGTCTTTGCACATGGGACAGATTGTTAAGGATTTCAGATATAAAAAAGCAGAGACAACTAAATTGCAGGGGTTGATTGGTGAAAGTAATCCAAAAGAACGAATGAAAGATGGTCCTCAATCCAGTGATAAAAAGCAAAAATCAGAAATAAAAAGAAAAAGAAAACACAAGAAAAGAAATAGAAGTAGGAGCTCAAGTAGGAGTAGAAGTAGGAGTAGGAGTAGAAGTAGGAGTAGGAGTAGGGAAAGGAGTAAGAAAGATAGGCATGGGAAAGAGCATAGAAGAAGATCTCGATCAGATAGCAGAGAGAGAAGAAGAAGATCTAGATCGGATAGCAGAGATAGAAGGCGAAGAAGATCTAGATCAGATAGTAGAGACAGAATGTATTACAGATCACAATCATATAGGGGAAGAGGTTCTTTTAGAGGAAGAGGGAGAGGGAGAGTTGGACTTTATTTAGATGGAAGAATGAAATACAACCAGAGAGATTCTAGACGTGATGTTCGTAGGAGGAGTAGATCAAGGTCTAGGTCCAGGGATAAACGTCGACCACGGCATGATAGACGTAGAAGTAGAAGCAGAAGCAGGTCTAGTTCCTCTTCCTACTATAGTAGTAGTTCAAGTTCAAGCTCGGGATCTAGTTACAGTTCCAGGTCTCGTAGCAGAAGCAGATCACCTGAAAAAGGTAAAAAGAAGGGAAAGAAAGTGAAAGATCCCAAGCAAAAGGGTGATGATAAAAGTAATCAGAAAGAGATTGAAAAGTTGAAGCCTGAAGGAAAGCCTCAGAAAAGGTCAAGATTCTGAACCATCCGGTAAAGCTGTAGAAAAAACATATGACATATTCAGTGGAGAACTTGGTGCAAGAAAAACTTAATGTAGAAAAGCCTGAAGTAGAGAAAAACAAAGAGACTTTGCGAAAGTTGGAGGACTGCCTACCCTCTAGGATTAAAGCAACTCACGAAACCAATGAAAAGCAAGATATACTCGGGGCCAATCCATGATATGCCCCATTAACAGTAACTGCTGCAACTGAATCTGAACCGAAACAACAGCCTGCTCCTTTACCTCTTGCTGCTGCAAAGCCATTGAAATCAATTCTTAAAAAGAAGAAGTTGGCTTCTGATGTGCAAATGGAACAGGCGCTGCAAGTAATGCTCCAGACCCTCCAGGGCCTGCAGCATCCAAGTGCACAACCGGTGCGAGTTCAAGTGGTCCTGATTTGACCCATTTGTCATCGATGCTAGCAACCCTTGTTCCTCAGGGAGGTGACCAGACCTCCCAGCCTTTGGCATCTCTGCTCTCTGCAATTACTGCTCAACAGCAGCAGAAGCAAAGAGCAAGAACAACAGCAATTGCTACAGCAGCAACATCAACAAAACCTTCTTCAGCAACAGCTTCCAACAACAATTACTTCTCCAGCAACAGCAAACAACAGCAACAGCAACAACAGCAACAGCAACAGCAACAGCAACAACAGCTTCAGGGTTTGGTTTCCTTGGCTCACAAAATACTTCAAATATTCCTGGTCTTGGTAATCAGCCAGAGTTCCCAGTTGGTGGTCAAGGCATATTGTCATTTATTGGTGTCTTGGTGGACAACAATCTGCATCTATCCCTGGTCTGATGGAGGTTATAACAACCCTGAGCGGCTGGGAGGTGGAGGTATTATACTTCATCTGTTACTGGTCGTGGAGGTATACCTTCAGCAGCCATGAATTCATCGATCCCGGACTCGGAGATGCAACCACGAACATACAACCACAAACATCACAACAGTCAAACCAGAATCTAGCATCGATTCTACAACAATCTGGTCTCAAGATGACTCCAGAGTTGTCTGCTGTTCTTGGTGGAATGAAACAGCCAGATCAGCCTTCAGCAGGGTTCAGTGCTCAACAATCCTTCCCAAGTGGTGCGTTGCCACCTTCACAGAACATAACCTTCCTGTCAGGAATGCAGGCAGCGACAGAGGAAGAAAGAGCACTTCTTGTATGGTGAGCCACAGCAAGGGTCCACAGTATACTGATCCTAGTCAATATGCAAGCCAATCTCAGCAAGTTCCATTCCAAAGTCAAGGGCGTTTGGCTATGCTGGACAAGTTCAGGCATCAGCACCAGATGAATATATCCAGAGGCAAACCTGTAACAACACAAGCTGGGTCCTCTGTAGACTCTAACCATATCCAGAGATCTCTGCTGCCATTGGCTTTAGATTTTGACATGGCCAAGAAAGTCAACTTGAAAGAAATTAGGACTGCAAGAAACACAAACCCCACAGACATCTGTGGAACAGCCAGTTCAAAAGAGTGATTATGAAAAGTTTCAGATTATGTTAGTGCACAGCGAATCCAAGCTGAGCAAATTCAAACTCAGCAGGCAACTCAAACGAAGGGACTGCTGTTGCTTCATCTTCAATCTCCTGATACAAGAGGGAAGGTTGAACCAAACTGCTTCTTTCCTTGATACTGGACTGCATGTACCAGTCAGTACTGCGGAAGAAAAATCTGCTAAAAAAACTAAGTAAGAAAAAGAAAAAGAAAGCAGAAAAAAGAAGCTAAAAGAAGAGAAG
>CM057152.1:29700582-29733082 GCA_029962745.1 Echinometra lucunter
TTTTAGTGATATATGAGCGACCGTTCTGATATGTGACCCTTTTCAGATTGATGAATGTTTCTTTTGATGATAATAAGTGCCCCTTTTCAGTGCACCTCTTCGTTTCAAATATCATAGTACAATAATTCTTTTCCCCCTTTCACCTCAGATAAGTGCTTTGAACAATGAACATTTGCCCCTAATTGAAGAAATGCCGAAAATGCCATTCAACCCGCTCCCCCCCCCCCAAAAAAAGCTCACTCCGCGCTATGCTCACTCGTACTTTATCACAACTCAGTACTGCACATCGAGTGTCGTCACCCTATTAACGTCTTTCTCCTACTCATGACTAGATTGCATGTGCTTAAAACCCAACTTTTCTTTTTTTTTTTTTAAATGACTGACAAACAGCTTGGTCAATGATCAGGAAAATTACGGAGTTAAACGAAGAAAATTCAAATAATGTAGAAAAGCCCGAATTGAATTTACGACTACTTTTATCATCAAGTCATTATAAATTACGGTAGTCTTCAGCAACATTACTGAAAATTTTTGCTCTCTCGCTCAATTACTCACAATGAGTAATCAGAGCTGTATAATGATACACTGCTAAGTATTTTTTATAACATTAAAATTAAAAAGAAGAGGTATATTATATAGGGCCGAAAATTATGTTTTTCCTTCCTGTATTCACCCTTTGCTTTTGTGAGTGTCCCCTTTGAGTGCCCTTTCTTGCTGGTGCCTCCACTTGTGAAAGAAGCTTTAAGAACTTTAATCGGAGAATAAATGAGACACATTGGAGCACATGCCCTGATAAATTTTAGTGGGTAACATGCCCCTTCTGATCTATCAGTTGGTAAACTCCTGACCCTTTTAGCTTATCATATTTTTAAAAAAATATTTGAGGGCATGCAATACCACTTTTCAAGTTTCTATTCCTTTTTATGTTTTCTTCTCCCCCCCCCCCCCCCCCATCGGCTTTCCGGACCTTTTGGGCTTTTGGGTGTGGTGGTGGTGAATTGGGTTTTTACAGACGTGTACAATCAATTATGATTTTTACGTCTGCGGCCGACCTTTAACGTTTTGAAAATTGCTCTCATCATGGGGAAAAGTTAGTGGTATAAAAATGGTTCAGCTCTGAAAAAAAAAAAACATACGTTCCGCCATCTATTGTTGTTCTGGTGCCAGTTAATTACTTTCATTGAAAAAAAAAAAAATGGCTACTTGTCTGGCACAAAGTGCGCATGGGATGCTGTGAAAAACCGTGACATCTGACCTTTTAAAGTGAATGAATAAGAATTCAGCTCAGAAATGCGGAGGGGTTTTTCTAGACCACCGAGAGGGCGTGGATATTCTGGAGGACGTGGACGAGGTTTCGAGCAACACCGTGGCGGATTTCGAGGTGCACCGAGAGCTAGTAACAGAGGCAGTGATGGCGGTGGCACTGGAGCAGGTGCACATCGTGGGATTGGTAGCAGCAGCTACATGCGGGACAACGCAGCTGTACCTTCGGCACGGGGATGATCGGCATGCGTGAATCAAGGGATGGTCGGCGGTGGCTCACGCCGTCAGATCCGCGGACAGAGCGCGGATCATGGGTGAAATAGATCGTCCACAAATGGGACGTGACTTTGAAATTGAAGGGAGGGAGCATGATAGAAATGTAGGAATTACCCTGCCCCAGGAATGTATAATGTTGGCCAAAGTGTAGAATTCAGGAGCAAATGCATATGAGTAACATTAGACAGAAACATGATGATGCTGGGCCAATTGTGGACCCAGGGGCTGGGCAGATGGGGGCAGGGGTTTACAGTAGCAGGTACTCTAGACAAGAGCCAGGTGCAGACAGTTTGGAAGAGGTAGTTATGTGGAAAGGGGAGGTAACTTAGAGCGCAGAGGGTATTACCCAGACATGGAGAGGTCAGATAGGTTTAGGTCAGATTTCAAGAGCCCAAATGAAAGCAGTCCAGAGTATTCTCAACCAACTATCCGACAACCGAGTTGGAAGAGAGAAGAATATGGAATGTATGATCAGAGAAGGGAATCAGACGAGTCAAGGGCTATGCATGATAAGGAGAAGTACAGACCAGTACCCTGAAGATGAGTTTGAATATGAATGTGAGAATCCTGACTCTCAATCTGGGTCAAACAATCCCAGTCAGATATAGATTTGACCCCTGATCGTGGTCAAAGAGGCAGTATGCCGGGTGTTGATTTCAGCCTGATCGAGCAGAAGAGATGATCTGTCAGATATTGATTTGAGCCCTGAGCGTGGTCCCTAAAGGAGAGGTAAATAAGTTGAACGCAGGGATCTGAAGATCGAAAAGGGATTACTCTCCTGCCGTAGATCAAGAGTCCTCGTTTGAGAGAGGATAGAGATCCACGTAGTGATGGATCTGTCCGTGGCAGAGGACTCTGATAAAGCGATTAAAGGGTTTGAAAGGATGGGAGAGCCAGGTCCTACACATGGAGAAGATCAATGATGATGGAAGATCCCAGAGAACGTGAATCTAGGTCAAGAAGTTCTTCCCTTCCGAGGGATCAACCAGTACCTGACCTCAAAGGACGGAGCTGAATTCGCCAAGTGTGGTAATTCGTAATTGGTTGAGAAATGTTATATGTTTTATTGTAGAGTGAATAGCATTCACTCTCAGAGTTCCCTTTATTCCCTTTGAAAGTTACAAGTGAGTAAGTGAATTGCAGAAGCCAGGTGTATGATTTTCAACCTGGAGTAGACAGTTAGTTGTACATCTATTTCTAAAATATTCTGTAAATAAATACCTTCTGTTCTTTAATTTACAAATAAAAATTCCCCAAGTCATTGTGATTGCAATATTTTTTTTTCCCCCCTAACTACAGAAGAACAGTTGTAATTTCAGAGTAAGGTAAAAAATAATTCTTTATTGCAGTATTAAAAAGTTTAAAAATGATTTTCAACCTGGAGCAGACAGTTAGTTGTACATCTGTTTCTAAAATATTCTGTAAATAAATACCTTCTGTTCTGTAATTTACAAATAAAAGTTCCCCAAGTCATTGTGATTGCAAGATTTTTTTTGGTTTTTTTTTGCCCTAACTACAGAAGAACAGTTGTAATTTCAGAGTAAGGAAAAAAATAATTCTTTATTGCAGTATTAAAAAGTTTACTTTAAAATGAGAATGGTTAATTAATTTGTAGAAATCGCATGATTAATTACATTGGCCTAGGTTGCCAGTTAAGAATGTCTGTATTTTGGCAGATTTAGGCAAGTGCTTGAGAGCAATTTCTTTTTCTTTACTTTTGTTTGTGTAAAATTAATATGTGATTAATTAGGCCTGATGGAAAGGATGTGGATGTGTGATGATGCATTTGTGTTTTTCTACATGTATGTAAGTCTTGTATAAAAGCAAAAGAAAAAGAATTGACTGTGCATAGTCCATCTTAGATTACTGTAAAAGCAGAAATATTCGTGGTACATTAATTTTCGCGGATTTCGCGCTATTTTCGGTGGGCGCAAAATTCTAGAACGCGAAAATATGAGCATGATTTCTTATGCTTAAACGTTTTGAACGCACGCTCTGGACAGCTGATTTTCAGAGAGTGTGTGTGTACGGTACTAGTAGTTGTGTCTGTGGTATGCATCTGAATGAGCCTCTGTGTGTGTGAAGCAATAAATGGAGCGGACACTACTGTGTACAGTTTGTGTGCCTAAAGTGACCATTTAGAGCTCAAGTTATAGCTAGGGCAGATAAATACTTGTCATGCATTGAAATATGAAATCAATCTTGCAGTTGCGCTTCAGTTTTGCTAGTGAACAATTCTGCAGCGCAAATTCAAGAACTCGTGAATATGTTTTGCGGTTTAATTAATCACGCGAAAATAACAGCATTTACAGTACTGCCTAGATCTATGATAGTTTATATTTTATAACTGAAATGAAAGGCTATTTGAAGTGGCTAAAATGTCTTTGGAGATAATTTACATTTTTAATGGAAATGTGCTTTGTTTTGAGGTACATGTATGTTAATGAATGAGTAAAATGAATGTAATCCTAATGGAGATCATTCATATTACCCCCCCCCCCGAAAGTCTTTAATGAATTGATCAGTATGAACTTGTATGAAAGAGATATGTAGGAAGTAATCATTAATTTACTTAAGCAAGGTGTGAAGAATGTTACTGATTTAATGGTATTAACTTTACTCATTTATTGAATAGGAGTCAAGGTTGAAGCAAGAAGATCCCCATACTTCACTTGTCATAACTGTAAACCAATGACCAATGCCCTGGGAAAGAGGGAGGACCACTACAGCCACTGACCGCCTTGGACCTCAATCCCTCAGATGAAGGATGCCTCAGAGAGACTTGGACCATCTGTCTCTGCTCCTGCAGATCGGCTTGGACCGCCTCTCACATCTACATTGGGGGCCGCTGCCAATCGCTTGGTTCCTTCTGTGGTAGCCCCTGCAGAAAGGCTTGGGCCTTCTGTAGCTGCCCCTCAAGAGCGCCTAGGCCCATCTCCAACTGCAACCCACTGATCGTCTAGGGCGTCAGTTGCAGAATTCTGGTGAACAGCCACTGCACCAGCTGCAGCTTCCTGATAAGAAGTCCAGGAGAAGAGAAAAGCTGCCTGTTGGTGATGAAGACTTTGACCTGTATGCTGAATTCCACCTCCAGAGAATGAAGAAGAAGAGTAAGTGAATGACTTGTGTACTGTAGGTTTGAGGATTTTTTTTATGCCTCCGCCCACTAAGGTGGGGTGCCGGAGGCATTACGTTTTTGGGTTGTCCGTCCGTCTGTCCTGTTTTTGTTCTCGCGATAACATTTGATGGATCAACTTCACACTTGGCTCATGTATGCATATGGGGGGATGGGGATCTGATTAGATTTTACGGTCAAAGGTCATAGAGGTCATTGTATACATAAAAATGGTTCATTCTCGCGATAACCTAAGAACCATTTGACAGATCGGCTTCAAACTTTGCTCATGTATGCATATGGAAGGGAAAATGATCTGTGTAGATTTAGGGATCAAGAGAATTACAGGTCATAATATACATGAAAATGGCTCGTTCTCGCGATAGCTTAACCATTTTACGGATCATCTTGGAACTTGGCTCATGTATATATATATATATATATATATATATATATATATATATATATGGGAGGGACAATGATCTGATGAGATTTTGGGGTCACAAGGTCAAAGGTCAAGGTCACAGAGGTCATGGACATGAAAATGGCTCCTTATCGTGATAACTTAAGAACCATTTGACGAATCAGCTTCAGACTTAGCTCATGTATGCATATGGTAGGAACAACCATCTGAGTAGATTTTGCAGTCACACCGTCAAGGTCAAAGGTCATAGAGGTCATTATATACATGAAATGACCTGTTCTTGGGATAACTTGACTATGTGATGGATCAACTTCAGACATGAGTCATGTATGCATATGAGAGGGTCAGAGGGACAATGATCTTATTAGAGTTGAGGGTCACAAGGTCAAAGGTCAAAGGTCAAAGGTCATGGGTGTCATTGTATACGTGAAAATTGCTTGTTCTTGCAATAACTTAAAAACCATTTGACAGATCAACTTTAAATGTGGCTGATACAATGTCATTAATAAACTTTTTTTTTTTTCAGTTTTTTACTCCTAATACATTTCCCATGATTAAAAGCGATATATTTCTGATCTTGCAATGGCGGAGGCATAAATTTCGAGGATTCATCTAGTTTTTTTTTTCTTTTTTTTTTCCTTAAAGTCCTGGTAGCAGATTTTTTTCTTTCTGACTGGTGATGGGGATGGAATTTGAAAAAGCTTTCAGTTTGAAGTGAATCAAACATTTACTTATATTTGATGAATAATCAGTCAAATTGTGTAGTCTTGTACTAATTGTATTTTGAGCTACTAATTTCTTGCGAGGATCAGTATGTCTTTTTGGAAAAAGCATCACGAAAGCAATCATCAACCATACCATAGGTTTTAATCTTATGTTACTTTTATGTCCTCACAAAACTTTTCAGATATGTCTGCTTTGTAGAAGAAAATGTGTGACCAGATTTTTTTTTCCTTTTTTGTTTTTTTTGTTTACTGGCTTTTTTCAGGATTACTTTGAATGAGCCCAAACAGGACCTTGTCATCAACTTTTCAAGCTAAACGGGATGAACGGTGACTGCTACAACTGTAGATTCAGGGATGTTTCCAGCAGCTCAGCGTATGACTGGACCTGCAGTGCAATCTCAGCCAGAAGCAATTTCAAAGGAAGATGGCCACAGAGTGAGCAGAGGCCTTGATAACCACAAGGCGATACCCCTGGACCTGGGCAGGAGGTTCCATCAGTGTCTGTTGTAACTATTCCTAAATCTAAGGTGGGAGAGTGATGAAGAAAGTTCAGATAAACATCTCATTCTGGTACCAAAGTCTTGCTAACCAGCCTGAACCTAAAGCTGAGGTAGCGAAGAATGTCAAAAAGAGAGATCCGTCTTTGCACATGGGACAGATTGTTAAGGATTTCAGATATAAAAAGCAGAGACAACTAAATTGCAGGGGTTGATTGGTGAAAGTAATCCAAAAGACGAATTGAAAGATGGTCCTCAATCCAGTGATAAAAAGCAAAAATCAGAAATAAAAAGAAAAGAAACACAAGAAAAGAAATAGAAGTAGGAGCTCAAGTAGGAGTAGAAGTAGGAGTAGGAGTAGAAGTAGGAGTAGGAGTAGGGAAAGGAGTAAGAAAGATAGGCATGGGAAAGAGCATAGAAGAAGATCTCGATCAGATAGCAGAGAGAGAAGAAGAAGATCTAGATCGGATAGCAGAGATAGAAGGCGAAGAAGATCTAGATCAGATAGTAGAGACAGAATGTATTACAGATCACAATCATATAGGGGAAGAGGTTCTTTTAGAGGAAGAGGGAGAGGGAGAGGTGGACTTTATTAGATGAAGAATGAAATACAACCAGAGAGATTCTAGACGTGATGTTCGTAGGAGGAGTAGATCAAGGTCTAGGTCCAGGGATAAACGTCGACCACGGCATGATAGACGTAGAAGTAGAAAGCAGAAGCAGGTCTAGTTCCTCTTCCTACTATAGTAGTAGTTCAAGTTCAAGCTCGGGATCTAGTTACAGTTCCAGGTCTCGTAGCAGAAGCAGATCACCTGAAAAAGGTAAAAAGAAGGGAAAGAAAGTGAAAGATCCCAAGCAAAGGGTGATGATAAAAGTAATCAGAAAGAGATTGAAAAGTTGAAGCCTGAAGGAAAGCCTTCAGAAAAGGTCAAAGATTCTGAACCATCCGGTAAAGCTGTAGAAAAAAACATATGACATATTCAGTGGAGAACTTGTGCAAGAAAAACTTAATGTAGAAAAGCCTGAAGTAGAGAAAAACAAAGAGACTTTTGCGAAAGTTGGAGGACTGCCTGACCCTCTAGGATTAAAGCAACTCACGAAACCAATGAAAAGCAAGATATACTCGGGGCCAATCCATGATATGCCCCCATTAACAGTAACTGCTGCAACTGAATCTGAACCGAAACAGCCTGCTCCTTTACCTCTTGCTGCTGCAAAGCCATTGAAATCAATTCTTAAAAAGAAGAAGTTGGCTTCTGATGTGCAAATGGAACAGGCGGCTGCAAGTAATGCTCCAGACCCTCCAGGGCCTGCAGCATCAAGTGCACAACCGGTGCAGAGTTCAAGTGGTCCTGATTTGACCCATTTGTCATCGATGCTAGCAACCCTTGTTCCTCAGGGAGGTGACCAGACCTCCCAGCCTTTGGCATCTCTGCTCTCTGCAATTACTGCTCAACAGCAGCAGAAGCAAGAGCAAGAACAACAGCAATTGCTACAGCAGCAACATCAACAAAACCTTCTTCAGCAACAGCTTCAACAACAATTACTTCTCCAGCAACAGCAACAACAGCAACAGCAACAACAGCAACAGCAACAGCAACAGCAACAACAGCTTCAGGGTTTTGGTTTCCTTGGCTCACAAAATACTTCAAATATTCCTGGTCTTGGTAATCAGCCAGAGTTCCCAGTTGGTGGTCAAGGCATATTGTCATTTATTGGTGGTCTTGGTGGACAACAATCTGCATCTATCCCTGGTCTTGATGGAGGTTATAACAACCCTGAGCGGCTGGGAGGTGGAGGTATTATGACTTCATCTGTTACTGGTCGTGGAGGTATACCTTCAGCAGCCATGAATTCATCGATCCCGGGACTCGGAGATGCAACCCAGAACATACAACCACAAACATCACAACAGTCAAACCAGAATCTAGCATCGATTCTACAACAATCTGGTCTCAAGATGACTCCAGAGTTGTCTGCTGTTCTTGGTGGAATGAAACAGCCAGATCAGCCTTCAGCAGGGGTTCAGTGCTCAACAATCCTTCCCAAGTGGTGCGTTGCCACCTTCACAGAACATACCTTTCCTGTCAGGAATGCAGGCAGCGACAGAGGAAGAAGAGCACTTCTTGTATGGTGAGCCACAGCAAGGGTCACAGTATACTGATCCTAGTCAATATGCAAGCCAATCTCAGCAAGTTCCATTCCAAAGTCAAGGGCAGTTGGCTATGCTGGACAAGTTCAGGCATCAGCACCAGATGAATATATTCCAGAGGCAAAACCTGTAACAACACAAGCTGGGTCCTCTGTAGACTCTAACCATATCCAGAAGATTCTCTCTGCCATTGGCTTTGATTTTGACATGGCCAAGAAAGTTCAACTTGAAAAGAAATTAGGACTGCAAGAAACACAAACCCCACAGACATCTGTGGAACAGCCAGTTCAAAAGAGTGATTATGAGAAAGTTTCAGATTATGTTAGTGCACAGCGAATCCAAGCTGAGCAAATTCAACTCAGCAGGCAACTCAAAACGAAGGGACTGCTGTTGCTTCATCTTCATCTCCTGATTACAAGATGGAAGGTTTGAACCAAACTGCTTCTTTCCTTGATACTGGACTGCATGTACCAGTCAGTACTGCGGAAGAAAAATCTGCTAAAAAACTAAGTAAGAAAAAGAAAAAGAAAGCAGAAAAAAAGAAGCTAAAAGAAGAGAAGGCTGCCGTGAAGGAAAAATTTTCAAGTAGTGAAAAGCAGTTGACAAAGAAGGGCCATGAAGAAGAGCTGAACAGAAGAAGAAAAGGAAATCTGGAAAGGCAGGTTCAAAGAGTCCTCTCACAGAGCCTATCAGTGATGATGACCTGGAACAGAATACACCAAAGAAGCACACACAGTATGCCGAACTCACGAACATCAAAATACAGGTTGCACAAGCACCATCATCAAGATCAGAGGCAAAACGAAGGATAGTGTTGCTTCCTCAAGAACAAGGAGACTCCGAGTTGCTGGAAGAGAAGAGGCACGTCACCAGGGAACCAGTTGGAAAAAGATCAATACAGGAGAAGCCATACCAAGAAGATGATTACTACAAACAGCAAGAATGGGAAATGAAAGAGCGAAGACGCATAGAAGAGCAGCTTAGGATGGAGATGCAAGTCAAAGAAGAAAAAGAAAAAGAAAAAAGGCGAAAGGAAATGTTGAAGAAGGAACAAGAGTGGCTGATGAGAGAGGTAGCCTTAAAGACAATGGAAGAGAAAATCAGGAGAGAAGAAGAAAAGCTTCTACAAGTCAAGGAATTAAATAAGCGCCAAGGAGAGAAGTTACGAAGAGAGGAGGAAAAGCTAATACATGATTGGGAATTGATGAGAAGACAGAGAAGAGACGCAGAAAGAGCCAGTGAAGCAAGCAGGCAGCACAAACTAAAAGAAGAAAAAGACAAGATCCAGAAGAAGTTAGTACTGTTGGAGAGAGCGCTTGAATCACTGAAGAAGCAACAAGGAGATCTGATGAGACGCAAGCAGCACACAAAGGATGGACACAAAGATCCTCAGCTCCTGAAAAATGGCGAACTGCAAGTTGAGATTGCAGACCAAATCAGATCTCTGAGGAAAGCCTATGCTGATGTCGGTACCAAGGGGTATGACAAGGATGCAGAGAGGAGTAGCAGAGAGAGTGGCAGAGAGAGCCGGGAAGAAAAGGAACGACGGAGCAGGTCCACTGACAGATCAAGCTCTGGTAGAGATGATCGTGATGGAGAGAAGGGAAAGGTATGTTACTACTTTTGAAAAAAAATCTTATTGTTTTCTTTCTGTTGAATTCTCAGCAGTGTTGCATTTTAGCGTAAATGGATGATGAACTGCAAGTTCATGTACATGCAATTTGAAGAATATTTTAAAGCATTAAATTCTTCTTTTTTTTTTTAGACTTGCTTGTGAATCAGTCATATTATTTTGTAAAATTGAATGTGGTAAAATTTGTAATACATAAATAGGATGATAGAATGTTTGTTTGTTCCAGAAATGGCAATTTCTTACTGTCATCTTGACATGTTAGAAGTACATACATGTACTTATCTCAGTTGATGTGAAAATGTACAGTCTTACAGGAATTTTCAGTTTTATTCCAGTATTTATTCTACCAATATGTCCTGCTATATCATATATACATGTATATGTTTTGTTTGTTTGTTTCCCCCTCTTCCCCTGTTAGGGGGTATAGAATATGTCATGGGTTTTATTTGTTATTTTGCTATTGCAGATTTTCGCATTGTATCGCTCTTTTTCTTTAGTTATACAACTTGAATTTGTATTGTGAAAATTATCACTAATTGTTTTAAATGAGACTAAGATTTGATTGGTAAATTACATGTAACTAGTTTCTGTAAGTAAAGAAACATTTGATAACATGTATATGTCTGTTCCTTGTCTGCAAAGGGGCATTACCAGCAAAGACCTAGGAGAGCTATTTGATGGAAATGAAAGAAGGTAAAATTTATGCATCATGTCGTCATGCAGAAGGTTTAAAAGAACAGGTAATATAATCTTGTGTCAATTCCATGATTTTCTGCGTATCTTTTATGATAATTCACATTGTAGGATCACCCTTTTCTGAGTTTTCTCAGCTTCTGACCGAGAGTGGATTTGTTAATGGGATACCATGTTATCTCTTAAATGTATCAATACGGAAAATATGAATGCATTTATGCATGGTGACTTTTGTATGTTCATTCAACAGTTTACGTTGGCATTAACTGTTTTGAATTTGGGAAAATGGCAAGGAAAAGTCTCAATGTGTATTGCTCAAGCAGCAAATATTTGTAAAAATAAAGGGTGATTCTACAAACCTTCAAAGTCATGTTTCACGCTCTTTAGAGTTCCAATTACTGTTTCGAATGCAACTAACGTGATTTCTTTTCCAATTTTTTTGTATATTATCTCACAGAGTTCATCTTCGTCCTACACCAAGCGTAGCTCTGTTGATAGAAAGGAAAAGGAGGAGAAGGAGAAGGAGAAGGAGAGCAAGGCTCGGTTCCAGTTCACCTATTTTGATAATGGAGACCACTGGTGCAAAGTTTGCCAGAAGTCGCTGCGAAATCTCAACGAGTTTTTCATTCACCTTCATTCGAAAAAACATATGAAGGTAAGATCATTTAAACATTGTACTTGGCCTCTTTAGAATATTTAACAGCTCTTAATTGTGAGTATGTATCTAGTTTTCTCTTTTCTCCATGTACAATGTTGTCTCTATAATTTTCACTTGCTATGTAAAGAAACATAACCATTATTAAATTTTGCAATCTTCTTTCGCACTGTAATTCCACCTTTATCCTTTAAGTTAGTGCTGTATTTTATTGATTTGTATGTCTAGCTAGGGTATGGAATTATTGATTGAATTATTTTTATTGCCTGTTATGTTAATGATAATGGTGCACTGCAAAAAAGGACCTACTCCTGTTTTGCACATTGACTAGTCTTACAGCATTCTTAATGTCAACAGTTTTAAAATGTAAATCTTCTGACTATACAGCGTTTTCATTGTGTGTCATGCCTATGCATCAAGACAAAAGTAGCTATAACAGGCCTCGAAATGGGATTTTTTTTTTTTGGGGGGGGGGCAAGGCCACTTTGGTGAGGGGCACTTTTTCACAGAGGCCAGGTGGCAGAGGGTACCAAGGCCAAACAGGGGGACACCACGGCCACTTTTTAGGGGGCATATAATGAATTATTTGTTGGTGTTTTTTTTTTTCGAGGGGGGAGGGGTTCTGTAGTACAGTGTAGGCCTACGTTAGTTTCATTATTAAACCGGTGCAAATTATTTACAAAAGAAACAACAAATTATTCACAATGCACAAGTCTGAATGCAACCTTTGAATGATATATCAGAACACAAATCTCATGAATTTTTGTTGTAATGTACATTCATGTGCAACCATTTTATTACCTGCCCAACATTTGAAAATGAAAATGATGTATATCTAAATGTTAGACCTACAACTGCAGTAAAGGCATGCCATCATTTTTGTAAAATCTTGCATGCAACAATAAATAATACTGACCAGATACAGCTCATCACAGACAGATTTAGATATATCTCTCAATGTAGTTGAAGAGAAAAAAAACCTCGGTAATGTCTCGTTGAAGCACAAAGCTTGCATCGCCACACCACCGGTAATGAAGAAGAGCTGGGCCGCTAGTGCTGGGGAAGAAGTGTTGCTTTTGCCTGCTAAAGTAACTGCTGTGAATCAGCAGGAACTTTAACAATTGATTGGATGAGGGAAAAGCCAATTTTGATATCACCTGAATCATGGAAAATGGCAATAAACTTGGTTAAAACTTATTTTTGCAAGCCACAAATACTTTTTGAAGGCCAGAAGCAGATATTCAGGGTTGTGATTTCTGGCTTAGAAATCCAGGACCGTTGCAGACAGCTTGTGCATATTTTGTGTATGAATGTGTATGCTGTGATGTGTGTGTGTATATCGGCAGCAGCACACAGCTAGCTACACCAATGTAAGCAGCAGTGCAATGCTGCCCAGGCCGGCCGGCCAGGCAGGCTTGGCTAGCTCTGACCAGCTGGCTGCATGCGCATGCACAAACACTAGCTCATCACATCGGATGCGATGCGTTGCAAAAACATCATTTTTAGTTTTATGAGATTGGAGACAGTTTTACTCACCAAGAAAAAGTGTAGACTTAAAAAAAGGGCATATTACATATAAGAAAAGGGCATATTTATGAGAAAAAAAGGGCACCTCGGCCAAATGAAAAAGGGCACAATTTTAGTGGCCGTAACTTGAAGCAAAGGGAAGAATGGCATCATGGCCAGTAATGAGGGCATCGGCGGCCATGGCCGTCGATGGCCTTCGATTATTTCGAGGCCTGCGAAAAGTTATGACTGTCAATCTCCAAGTTTGAACATCAGTCTGGACTCATTGATTATGTCTTTTATGTACCTTTTCTGCCCTTTTTTAGCAGTTTATTGAAAAAACTGCCCTGCAAATTTGATCCTTTTCAACCATGTTTAGCACAGGCTACCTCTAAAAGCATCAACCTTTCTTTTGAATTAGCCTACATGAGACTTCGAAACGAATTCCATATTCTTTATTTCTAGAATTACCATTTTTTAATGAGAGTGGTCAACTTACAGAGACATTAGTTGGTCACATGGTGTTATCATTGGTTATTGTCACCTTTCCCTCTTCTTCAGACTGACTGCAACAGACCCTGGTTCAAAGCTGAGTGATATCTTCCTGGGGAGCGTTTCATCAAGTATCTTGTCTGATTTTTACCGACAACTGTTAAAAGCTACTGAAATCCTTGAATCTGATTGGC
The DNA here is from genome assembly GCA_029962745.1 of Echinometra lucunter. Lineage (NCBI taxonomy): Eukaryota > Metazoa > Echinodermata > Echinoidea > Camarodonta > Echinometridae > Echinometra > Echinometra lucunter. The sequence continues at coordinate 29,714,208 of CM057152.1, forward strand.
TAAGAGCAAATTTGTCAGTAAAATCACTAATAAGACACTTGATGAAATGCCTCCCAGATGGTGATGTTAAATGTTAGTCTGCAGATGTTTGTAGATAATAATGTATGATTGACATCCCTAAAACAATTCAACACATATCTGATGGCCCCCATATCTCCTCAAGGCATGCATGACAATTTAAATGAGAGAGGTTTTGTTTGTATTTTTCAGCTGATTGACCCTATGGATAGACCATGGATGTCAAGTGATGCCAAATCTGAGAAGTCTGGATCAACAGAGGGCCTCCTTCCTGCACCTGTCAAAGGTAATTTCTTCCAGAGTATTACATATGAAGAGCATCTTTTGTAATACTATGATGATTATTGATAATCTTAACTCTCTTATACATCCTTTAGTTCTGCAAAGAGCATTGGTAGTGAAAAGGCTTAAGGCTTTTATCTTGTTCTGATGCCATGAGGAGGAATGTTGCAGTTTCAAGGATTGTTTGTGATTTTTTTGTTGTTGTTGTTCACATTTATCGGTAAATGTATCCAGACTTGAGGATTTTTTAAGATAATATTGTACAAGTTTATGGTCAGGTCCAAATCTGTAAGTGTTGAATTGTATCTAGTTTTGATCAAGACTTTAATGCTTCATTATCAGGAGCTGAGTTTGTGATGCCGGTGAATGGATTTTACTGTCGTTTGTGTAAGGCGTTCCTTGGTGATGGAATCTGTGGAACAGAGCATATGAAGGACCCCCATCACAATCTAGCATATCAGGTACTTTTAGTTTTCTTCTCTTTATGGTCTTTGGTGTTTATGGCCGAAAATAAGGGCATAGAATGGCAGGTTAACCCATTCGTGACAGGAATTATTTAAAGCCTAATTTGATCAGCTTTTATTCTTCAAATTGGCAACACCAACATTTTTATTTTATTGCTACATTTTTCTTATGAAATGTCATGTATCTGAAATGAATATAAATTGACAGAAATTATGATGAGAAGTCAAAAAGTTGCCAATTTGCAGGGGAAAACGGTGATTTTAAACTTTCTATCACATTGCCAATTTAAGGATTTTAATGCTTATTTTCCTTTAAAAAATTTTCAGCATCAAACAACGAATATTGACGCAACCAAAATGGGCACAGTTTGTGTAGAATTTTTTGCTCTTTCTGCTCATGTATTTGGTATGATTTTTAGGGCTTTGCATCAAAAGATATTAGGCTAAACCACAAAATGTGGACCTCTGTCACGAATGGGTTAAGTGGCTTTGGAGAAGCACAGATGAATATTGGGTCTTTCAAAGTATTTCAATTTTGAGTGGAATCGTTAAATTGTAGCATAGTACAGTCTTTTATCTGTGATTTAAAGAGTGACTTTTAAAAAAGGGATTAGCATTTAGTAAGGCATGATAATAGCAAAAAATTGGGTCCTATTTTTTATAAAGAGTTGTGATGGATCCAAACTGAACCCAAATTCCCAATTAGTAACAAGCCTGAGCATCATACATTGGTCAGAGATTCATGTCAATTCAAATGGATTATAACTCTTTATAAGATAATATGAAAGGTTAGATACATAGATCTTCTACAGTAAGAAATAATATCTCCTTTTTTTTAGGAATGCAATTCTTACTGTTTTCTTTATTTTTTAAAATAAATGAGAGAATAGTTATCTAGGTGTCTGGGCATCCATTAGCAAAGAAAACAGGATAGCAATATCTCTGCAACTTACCTGTGGCATTTCTCTTGTTTTATTTTTCATAGAAATTGTTAGATGAAAACAAGCTATATGAGAAACAGCTAGAACTGGAGAAAGCTGCATCTTCAGCCAATGCACCCATTTTTACTAAGGAAGAAGAAGATGGAGAGGGAGAGGGAAAGGGGAATAAGAGAAAAGCAGAAGAGGCACCGGAAGACAAGGAGAGTAAGCAGATAAAAAGTGAATCTACCGATATCAAAGTTTCAGTGAAACAGTCTGGTGGATTTGGAAAGTTTGAGTTTAGCAAGGAACAGGAACCTGCTGCTCCTGCTCAGGAAGCTGCCCCTGAACCCCCACCCTTGGAGCTGAGGAAAAATACCGGTCAAGGAAGCACTGATGCTGCTGCTGCGGCTGTTTCAAAGAAGGATTCAAACAAACTGAGCATCAAACTGGGGACATCCAAACGCCTGATTCCATCGGCTCTGCTGCGTGCTAAGACATCCCAGGCAACAGCTGCCACTTCTGCTGCTGAAGCTGCTCCTGCTACAACAGCTGCAGCAGACTCCACAACTCCAACAACGACGATTAGAACCAGGGCTGCAAGGTCGTCAACGTTGGCCCAGAGGCCACAACCCATGATTGGTAAGCGACCAACCCGCAGGTCCAGGGAACAGCCCAAGGAGCCTCCAATAGAAGAACAAGCTCCTTCATCCCTAGATGATTTTCTCCAAGGTTCTGGTGGAGAAGCTCTTCCTGTGATCAACGATGATAACGATGTCACAGAAGACACCCAGGTGAAGAAGCCTGAAGAAGAAAAGAAAGAAGAGAAGAAAGAAGAGGAGAAAAAAGAGGAGAAAGAGGAAGATTTTGTGTTGAAGGAGAGTGACATTGCTAGTGCATTCAAAGGTTTGGAAGATTTTGGTAATCCTGATGAGATGGACTTCATTCAGATCGATGAAACTTCAGATGATGAGCCCATAGAGATGCCTGAAATACCCGGGGGTGAGCTGAGTGAAGAGAGCAGCCTACCAGCCCCTATACCTCCACCACCAGCTGACTAAATACAGAATTGTCATGGGTAAGAACACATACTTCAAGATTAAATGTCTATTTTCTTTTTTATTTTTCTTTCTTTCTTTTTTTCTTTCTTTCTTTTTGTTTTGTTTACTGGTAGTTTCTGGGAGCACAGAAAATTCTTGCCATTTTAGGTGCATGAATCTGTATGGATTATCCAGGTCAGGAAGTGTCTATAGGAAAGGAAGCTTTTGTATTTTAAGTTACAGATGCTGATTTCATCCTTTTACTGAGATTTTCTTAATGAGATAACAGCAATAATTTTTACCAATACTTCATGTTTTAAGTGCTAAGTGCTAAATTGAAACAAATAAAAGGAAAAAGACAAAGAGAATACAAAGAAACAGACATTCGTTTTTAACATTCAGTGATAATTATTATGCTTTCCACTGTGACATTTATGAAAATATTTGTCTCAGGTTTATGCACATATGCATGCCGTAACCTCTGCTTTTAATTTATTGGCTAAGAGGTGACATTCTAGGATTTCTCCTTGTTGTGCAGCTTGACATCCAACGTTTTGTTGGTTTGTCACACTGCCTCTGTACACCTCACCTGGCCATAGAGTAATACAGAGGTACATAGTACCAGTGTGATGATGTAACATCTTGTTACCAAACATTCACAGGCCTCCAAATCCTCAAACATTCCTCGACATCCAACGTTTTGTTGGTTTGTCACACTGCCTCTGTACACCTCACCTGGCCATAGAGTAATACAGAGGTACATAGTACCAGTGTGATGATGTAACATCTTGTTACCAAACATTCACAGGCCTCCAAATCCTCAAACATTCCTCGTTCTTTGTTCTGATTATCTGAATATTTCAATTATCTGCATATTTCCCCACCTTACTTTGCTTTCGTTCTACTGCGTGTATTATTGCGATGAAAATATCTTTTTTGATGGCTGTCAAGTTTCACACATCACCGATTTAGACGGCGGTTCATGACGGTTCAGCAATTTGCCGATTTAGATGGCGGTTCATTGCGGTTCAGCAATCGCCGTGCTCTGCCAAAGACACTGTTAACACTGCACTCTGCACACAACCCCTAGTCTTCTGTTACTCATCCCCAATAACCTGAGAACTGCAGGGAACCGCAAAAAAATTAAACATGTTCAATTTTGGGTCACGATCTTTGTGTTCTGAAATGTTCACAAGGCTGTTAACCGGGTAGAGAACAGCAGTCTCCGTGTTGGTACTGCAAGATCCGTAATAATTCTGTGTGGGCTCCGCAAGATCTGTGATAACACTGTTACACCGCCACAATCCGCCAGTCATCTTTTGTTGTTCTTGGGTCATAGAGATTAATTTTTGTCTCGCCCACCGGAGGTGAAGGCGAGACTAAGGGATCCAAATGTCGTCCGTCCGTCGTCCGTCCGTCGTCCGTCCGTCATCCGTCCGTCGTCCGTCCGTCGTCCGTCCGTCGTCCGTCCGTCGTCCGTCCGTCCGTCCGTCCGTCACAAACGTTATGAAAGATAACTTGGCAACCGTGACTCACTTTTCAACCAAACTTGGGTTGTAGATGCACTAAGGGGACCTGCATGTTATGGTCCAGTCAGAGGTCACATGGTAAGGTCAAAGGTCATTTCAGGTCAAACGTTAAAGTTTACGTGCAAGACTCTCTTATGACACAAAACTCTGCAACCGTGACTCACTTTTCAACCAAACTTGGGTTGTAGATGCCCTAAGCGGACCTGCATGTTATGCTCTAGTCAGAGGTCACATGGTAAGGTCAAAGGTCATTTTAGGTCAAACGTTAAAATTTACGTGCAAGACTCTCTTATGACACAAAACTCTGCAACTGTGTGACACTGTTCAATCAAACTTGGGTTGTAGATGCACTAAGGGGACCTGCATCTTATTGTCCAGTCAGAGGTCACATGGTAAGGTCAAAGGTCATTTCAGGTCAAATGTTAAAGTTGACGTGCAAGACTCTCTTATCACACATAACTTTGCAACCGTGACTCACTTTTCAACCAAACTTGGGTTGTAGATGCACTGAGGGGACCTGCATGTTATGGTCCAGTCAGAGGTCACATGGTAAGGTCAAAGGTCATTTCAGGTCAAACGTTGAAGTTTACGTGCAAGACTCTCTTATGACTCAAAACTCTGCAACCGTGTGACACTTATCTATCAAACTTGGGTTGTCGATGCACTAAGGGGACCTGCATGTTATGGTCCAGTCATAGGTCACATGGTAAGGTCAAAGGTCATTTCAGGTCAAACGTTAAAGTTTACGTGCAAGACTCTCTTATGACACAAAACTCTGCAACCGTGTGACACTTATCTATCAAACTTGGGTTGTAGATGCACTAAGGGGACCTGCATGTTATGGTCCAGTCAGAGGTCACATGGTCAGGTCAAAGGTCATTACAGGTCAAACGTTGAACGGTTAAAGTTTACGTGCAAGACTCTCTTATGACACAAAACTTTGCAACCGTGTCACACTTTTCAGTCAAACTTGGGTTGCAGATCACTAAGGGGAAGTGCATGTTATCATTCTGTTGGACTTCACATGATAAGGTGAAAGGTCATTGGAGGTCATATGTTACAGATGTTTTCAAATACTTGAATTTGCTTTTCCTCTGTCATTTCTTGTATTTCAAACGTTAAAGTTTACCTGCAAGACTCTCTTATGACGCATAACTTGGCACATGTTGCTGCAATAGCAACCAAATTTGGGTGATAGATGCACTAGGGGTACATTCATGCTATTGTGCTGTCAGGTCACATGGTAAGGTGAAAGGTCATTTTAGGTCAAACTTTACGACCTGCAAGACTTTCTTGTGACATCAAACTTGGTTAGGGCAAGGGATGTACTTGGGGAAACTTTCGTGTTATTTAGCCACGGGTGGGCGAGACACAATCTTCCTATTGGCTTGTCTTTGGAAGTCAGCAACAAAATGATTCAATTTCACATGGAGGCTCCGTATCGAGAACATCGCCTTTAAAACTCTTTCCGCCATTGTTTGGACATGAATCATGGTGTGAGAACTGCCATGAACTGCCATCTAAACCGGCAATGTGTGTGTAATTAATTTGTATTAATTGCCTTGAATACATGTATGCCCAAAAGATAAGGTTTTTTTTCTTCAAAGTGTATCTCACAGGTGTTTAATTTTAAATCCTAAATTTCAAGATTAATTGAAATTTAACCTCTTCAATGAACCTACCAGTATGCGGATGCAGCATTGTTGGTGGTTTGTGTTTTTATGTTTGTATTTTTAAATACATATTTGATACTTATCGACCAAGACAGATCACCACCTTTGAATGATATGAATTTACAAAAATTACCATTGAATTATGTTCAATTTCCCCTTCAAATAGATAACAGATGGAGCTAAACTAAAGAAGACAGAATGTGAATGACCGGAGTATTGTCATGGAAAGGGGAATACCGGTATGGTAACAAAATGTTGAAGTCACCCATTCAACCCGTGCCAGAGAGGATGTTTGATCATTGGTGGTGAAAGTCTCGTTGGCATTCCACTCGGAAGGTGGAGGAGAAGATAAGTTTTGAGATAATCTCATCTCTAGTCTAAATTACATATTTGTTTTTTGTTTGGTTTTCTTGTAAACTACTGCTGATCATTGAACTTGGTACCTGGTATGAAGAAGTTCCTTGTATGCTTTCAAGGCAATTTTGCCAAACCCATACTAATTTCTTTATACCTTAAAGGTGCCTTTAGCATGATTTGGGATGGATACACGCACATAGCAAATGCGGATAATATTTTTATTATTACTTGTCCAGTATAAAGTCACAGCTTGTTAGCAGTATGTTTCATTTTATGTATAGTGTTCCTGCAAAGTGACGCAGGAAGATTGGACAGTGCTTATACAAAATGCATCATGTTGTGTAAATCATCACTTCTTTTAGAATGCTTACATGTAGATGTGCACATATTTTCTGTATTCCTCCAGAACTTAATATTGAATTTCAGTCTATGATAAAGTACAGAATTTACTGATCACTACAAATTTCACCCTTTCTTTCTTGAAACAAGAAACAAAATGTAGAGCACAGTGGAGAGGAATGTGTTAAAACTTTACATGGAAACTTTTTGCCCTTTTTTAGCTATACATGTAGTTGGACTATATATGGTACTTTAGTTGGCCTATATTGTCATTTATTGTGTATACACTAAAATATTTCATTATGTACCAATAATGAACATTTTGTGTTTGTGTAGTGCGTCTTGCATGTACTACAGTATGATTTTATTTGTATATGGATCAGAATGTATTGTGGATATAACATTCAACACTATGGTTGTTTTTCTACTAATTCAGTCGAATCCGTCTCTTGGTTGGAAGTCATGTTTAACAAGAGGAGAGCATCTAGACCTCGGTCCATTTTCCTTTGTTTAAAACTTGATTTTAGACCCAAGACAGGATTTCATTAAGTAGAGTAGTGGCCTCTGTGTTGTTGGTCTCTAAATCAATAAGCAGCTTTTAACTTTGAATTTATTTTGATGAAAAATAGGAGAGATTTAGATTTGATCAGATTTGCAGCTCACAGAGTAATGCATTTTTGGAAAACCTTTTTTTTTCTTCCTTTGATAGCTTGTAAAGAGTGTAGCTGTTAAAACTTTACATTTTTCAGAATGTAGTTTTTCAATCTTTCTTGTAGTATTCATGTAGTGTTGTAGAGCATGTATTGCGAATGTCTAAGATGGTTAAAGATTTAAAATTAAAGCATATCTTGTCACAAACCATATTAATTTTCTTACAGTTTTATTGGAAATAGTACTGGAAAATGGGGAAATTTAGTATTTTCTCCTTTGTTTCTATGCTCCTCTTAGCATAAACATTACTGTTGAAGCAGTGATCTAGGGTTATGATTTTGTATGCGGAAAAAGGAAAGGGGAAAATTTGAAAAAAGAAGAGGGAGGAATATTTCTTTCTTTTTCCTTGTTTCCAAGAGTGAGAGAGAGAGAGAGAGAGAGAGAAAGAAAGGAAGAACAACATAGGAATTTGTGTTCCCTCTTTTTTCATGGATGGAGTATGCTATCTGGCTCTATTTGTAAGTTTTCAGTTGCTACATGCAGCCAAAGGTTGCAACTCTCTGCACTTGTTTAGAGCAATTGAACTGTTACATATTGTCAGTTTCTACAAGTTTGAAAGAACAGGAAAATTTATATATGTACAAGTAGCTTGCACTTTAGTCATTGATCTGTGGTTTGCTCTATTGCATTATGAGGATAAGTTTCCAGAATGTGCTGAATAACAGTTACCGGTACCTGTTTGGGGGAATGATAACACAGTTCACAATTCACTGTATTTCTCAGCAGTTCTTTGCTTTTTAACTGCAGCAAACACCAGACAGAAGGAGTAAAACTGAAGGAATATTAATGTAGCCATTGCAGATTCATGATTGGCTTATTTTCTTCCTGGTTGGTTTTTTATCATGAAAATTGAATATGTACATGTACATGCATATGCAGCTATCTACCATTTGAAAATGTTCAGATACAAAGGTAAGTCGTGAGATTATGCGAAAGTAATCTTGTAATGTGTGACAGTACGTCTCGTAGTCTCTGCTCGCTAATTGAGCTGCATGTGATCACCAGCAGTCATAAAGATTTACATTTTATAAACCTTGATCGAGTCATCATTTGAGTTCATTTGAATCATCGATGTTAATTTGGTTATAAATCCTCGTGCATATTTTACCTGTATATTGGTACTCAAGTAGACAGGCCTACATAAATATATAATGTGCTCTATTTTCATGAAAATGATAGTGGTTTTTTTCCTTGCAAATACATGTACATGTATTAAAGATAAACTTAAGTTCTGGTCATGTGATTATGATGTCAAAGAAACTGTTCCAAAGCAATTTGGAAAGGTTGATGAAGTAGTGAATGAAACTTAACCTGTGCGGAGGCAGCAGAACATCAGGCTCAGACAATGAAAGTGGAGGGGCACTTATTGTTTGATAGACAAGAGGTGCCCCTCCACTTCCTTTGTCCAACCCCGATGTTTCGCCGCCTCTGAACCTGTGGTTTTGCAGTCATCACTCCATCTTGTTGAAAAATCAAATATGGGTAAATGGGACTACATGCAAAAGTTTAAGCCAGACAGCCGAGCTGTTTGTTGTCATATTTCAAATATGAACACTCTTAAATAGTAATCTTTTTCACAGGGCATTTGTAACCATGATATTCTTCCAAACTGACCTACAAAGACAAAGAAAGCTCATAATTTATCTTTAACCTAATCCCAGAACTTGAGCTTCTCTTCAGTGTATAAAGTGTAACTAGATAACTACCCAAATTTTATTCCTAGAAAAAAATGTTGATTTTCCCAACAATGTTTTCATAATATGTTTTCTACTTCAGTTCACTATGTAATCTACTTCAGTTGACATAAGAGTCTTGGAAGGTTTAAAAGAGGTCCTAGTGCATAGATTAAATTCATCATTTTTTTTTTTTATTACAGTTTGTATTTTATTACAGCTGGTATCATTTACACAATGTATTATGACGGGTTCCGTTTATGTTAAATTGATTTTGTCATACCCACTGCCCAGCTGATTATGATGTGTGAAATTACCTTCTCTTAAAAGACCCAGAGTACTGTTGACTTTAAATTGCCAGGACTGATTTTAGTAACAAAAATTATGAAGTTCCAAAATGCTGTTACTTGTCCAGTTCTTTTTCGCTGTTTCTCCTTCCCTCCCCATGATATATTTAAAATTTTACATGCATGTCCTATATGAGAATTCCCTATGTAAATATCACTTTGCATTATCATTAGATGATTGTTATAGGTACCTTTCATCACGATGAGTTAGTTTCCCTGTGGTAAGGTCCATGGATTCTCATTCCCATTTTTAGATTAGATTATGACTGTCAAACAAATTTTGTATTGCCTGGCTGTTTATTGGAGCTAAAAAAAGTACATATATTTACATTAAATTGAATGTACATACAAAACTCTTTTCATTGACTCTTTTCATGAAATTCAAATTTCCTAACGACTCATAAGTCTTCTTTTCATCAAAGGTAGTCTTATGGTGTGGTACAAAATAAGCAAACTAAGAGAAATTCATTCTTAATTTGTTTGGAAATCAGTGAACTTTTACATCAGTAACATGTGTGCATCTACCAGACAGTTGCTATGCACTGAGAAAAGGGTACCAAACCGGTTTGTTGAGTTTTGCATTGCATCTATTGATGGGCCCTATTGCTTTGCTGTGTACTGTGCTATTACATATTTTATATCAAAATAGTTTGGCAGGAATTTTATATTTGTAGCCTCTGTAATTTCTTTACATTTGTTGGATGTTTCTGAAATAAACCCCAACAAAATCTTAACCAGCACCATAGAATACCTTTGAAATACATGTAGTTGTAAGCAATCAAGAATTGCCAATGATGACATGGGAGAGAAGGTATAGGAAAGGGAGGAAAGAAAGGGATATACAATGGAAACTCAGTGTAACATGGTCCCTGGGACCACCGGCGTAAATCCACTCTGAGGAGTGGGGGGGATGATTGACTTTTTTGACGCTTTTTTTTTCTGTCGATCTCACACTTAAGTATAAGCACACACCCTCACTGACCCCCACAGACCCCCCTACACACATTTTAATATTTATTTTGCGAGCGAGCCAAAAATAACCACTTTTTTGGTTTTCAAACGCATTTTCAAATAGAAATTCTAAAATATGATGGTTGTTTATGACAGATATTCAAAGATTTTACTAACGGATTAATTAAAATATATTTTCTTTCTTAAAAAGTGGGGGGGATATTTGTACACGCCATCCCCCCCTCTCCAAAAAGTGGGGGGATATATCCCCCCCATCCCCCCCGGGATTTACGCCAATGCCTGGGACCATCAAAATTACCTTGTTCTAGCTGGAATCTTGTTGTCAGGGTTGAAAAACAACAGAATGTTAAAAAGCTGGGACCAAGAATATTACTTTGTTGTATCTGGAATATTGTTACATCACATCTCCGTATACTGAGTTTCCACTGTAGTGTGGACATGGAGAAGCAATGCAGGATGAGAGGGTCTTACGATGTATGCTCCAGTGGGAATTGCCTGGAGGTCATTTTTTCAAGACTGAACAGACCAAATGCTCTCTTGCCTTGACCTAGCCCTGAATTTCATAAATTTTCAACCCTAACCCTTTTTTTCTTTGATGAAAATGAAGCCTTGCAACAATTGTTGCTGGAGCGAATATTGGAAAAACAGATGAGAGGAGGTGTATTAAACACGAGAGTTTCGAGATGGGGAAGGAAAAGGAGAAACGTTGAGAGGAGGTGCACGTACAAGCAGGTCTTTGAAAACCCAAACTTGCTCCGGAATAAATGGCAAAGATATCGGCTCATCCCAACAAAGTTTACCTTAGAATGAGGAGTTTATGTTTTGCTTAATCTCATGGATTGTCAAAAAAATGGTTTGTTTATACAATGAACAAGAAAAATGTAAAAACAAGTGTGCAGACACACAAGGAACTAACTGTGAGGAATACAAGTACATTCAGAGAAAGACACAGCAAGGAAGACGATGCAAAAAAAGAGATGAAGATTCTACAGAAAACATAGGCAGTGGAAACATGGGGGAAGAGATTTAGCATTTTAGGACAGTGTAAATGTACATGAAGGAATTCAAAGTCACATTCTGTTGATGAAAGAAAACTCTGAAGAAAAAAGAATAGAGATGTGAAAGTAAAATTTCACTTCTGGAGAGGGCCGGATGGCTGAGAGAGAGGGAGAGGGGAGGACAAAAGAAGTGAGATTTTGGTCAAGATGGGGGAAAGGTGGGGCCAAAATGTTGCTTTGTTGTTTGTAATGAAGTACAATGGTATTCATTGTTCTTGCCATGCCATGAGGATACATGTATGAGCATGACATTTGTGTTATCTAATTTTGTTGTAACCATTATCGACCAACAAAGGCAAGAACTGACACAGAAAATGTATGAAGAACAATAAATTTAATATTTTCAAAAATTGGGCAATCATGATCATACCACCACACCTCAAACAGGTACCTCCGGAAAATATTTTGATCACTTCCCTCATAAATGCATTCTATATGACAAGTGTTGCTGCAGAAAATGCTTAATATACAGTGAAAACTCGTTACAAGGACCTTGGCACCAAGAGAATTACCTTGTATTATTAGGAATCTCCTTATATTGGGATGGGGAGGGGATCAATAAAACAAAAAGAACATAAAAACCTGGGACCATCAAAATTATTTTGCTATATGTGGGGGTGTTTCACAAAGGGTTGAAATTGAACTTAAAACCAATCTGATCAGTTTGAAGTACTGGTAACTTAAAATTGATTTGATGAAAAGGGATATCAGGAATCAATTTTAAGCTGTACAAAAGCATATTACATCAATCCCCGCTTAAAATCAAACTAAATCTAAAAACATCTGATCTTTGTGAAACACCCCCCAGCAGCCTTGTTAGCATGAAACTCTTCATAACAAGTTTCTATAGTATGCTAATCCTTAAAAAGACAGATGATACTTATGAAAGCTTAAATGCATTCAAATACAAGTAGCTGAGAAGCCATGTTTCATGTAAAGAAAAATTCAAGTGTATGGTATTCATTTAGCTTTATAAAAGCACAACATCAAGTTAGGAGTGGTATTCTGAAAACCATACCATCTTTTATGTTGGTAAAACGATATTGACTATCATACCAAATCGCACTTGGTAAAGAATGTTGGCATGAAGCTGGCCGCCTATGCACAAAGAGAAAAGACCTCTATCGGAGCACCAATAACAAGTCTTTTTGTTTCCATGTGTATTAATTCATGAAAATTTCAAGTTTCACTTGCTTTTTGAAAAAAAAAAAAAAATTATCAAGAAAGACACTGGGTGCTATTAACAGATACAATGATCATTCAAAAAACATGACTTCATAAATTTTCCATTCACATAACCATGCATAAACATAATGGTAACCAAAACATAATGCAATACTATTTGGAAAAAAAGTCTACTTTCCAAATCGGTCAATATTTAACATTTGCAACATGGGAGTGTTATTGATTATGCCCCTAACCAATTCAACTATTACAACAACAACAAAAAAGGAAGAGAGAGAGAGAAAATTAACCCCATATCCCCAGAATTATATTCTTTCAAATAATTGATGTAATTTAATGATATAATTTAAATACTTTTATTATGCAAAACACATACTAAAATTTGACTACATTTATATCATGCTCTACAGTTTGAAAAATTTCTGGTATGGGTTGAGGTTAGAATTTACATCTACATCTTATTGCATGTATCAGATGTTGCAAAAAATTGCACAGCCAAGTTCTCAGCATGGGTACAGGTACTTTAAATAGGTTATTTATGCAAGCATTGAGATTCTCCGATGTAATCCTCTTGGTTAAGGGGACCTTTCTCAATGCAATATTTCAGGGTCTTTTAATATACAGACACATCGCCATCAAAACAGTTTATCTGTACATTATTTTATCACCCTCAATTTTTAAAAACACAAAATTCTAAGCATAGTTATCTTCTTGTGCTTTCAGTCATTTAAAACACATGAAAATAAAATGAAAGATCAATGACCAGTATCAATTCACTTATCTGCTGCCAAAAAATTTAGTATATTCACTGTTCCATTCACTGTTTTTCAATAAAAAAATCCATGATAAAAATACCAACGAAATAGATGAGAAGAAATGCAGTTCAGTGATTTTCCGCCATTGAATATTTTCTTTTAATGTTTTTTCATTTGTTCGGTCACTATCATTCGTCCACAAACAAGTATTAACCCTATTTCAAATTTGCACTGAAGCCCATCCCCCAACAATTTTTGCCCTGCAATTTCACACACCACCACTTTCTGACTTTTTTCTTTCTTTCGAGTCTTGTGCACCTTTTGACACCAAGTTTACAAAAATCAGTAATACATTACCGAGTCATTTGACCTTTTGTGACCTCACTCCCTCTTCTTTCAGAAGCTTGAAACAGGCTAGTACAGATAGGGTAGACAACATTAATGCTTGTTTTTTTCACTCGTTTGTCTGAAAGGCCTTTTTTGATTTCTCCTTGTGGGTATTTTATTGTTGCATGGAAAATAATGAACTTAAATGTGAACTATTTTCATGAAATGTCAAAGAGTATTGATACACCTGTAACTGGCTAATATCCCAAGGTTCTTCCTCTTAACTCACTCTATACCACTGAGAATTCAATCTTTTCCCAAAATCCACTGATTCGGCCAGACTGTAAATTTTGGAAGTTATGCTCCAATGTACATGTATCTGTTAGTTTCTTTCTATAATAACATCAGGATCATGTACTTTGAAGGTTGTTTTCATGAGACATATTTGATGCTACAAATTAGCAATGTTATAAAGAAATAAAAGACCAAAACAAAAGTTTCAGACAATCCCCCCCCCTCCCCCCAAATAAAAATGAATAAATGATATGAATAAATAATTAATTCACTCATGGTAATTCTTAGTAAACCTAGTGGCTTAAATAAAGGGACAATAACTTGAATGTTGATGATGAATTCATCACCAGGCGGTACTTATGTGAATAATTCATTAATTCATTTATCAATTTCTGAAATATACACAAACATTCATAGAATGAAAGTACTAAAAGGATGTCTCGGGAAGACATTGGGCTACGGTCTTGGTTCATCAATGTGGAGAAGACCATATTCATCAGCCGAATCCAAGAGTGGACAAATTATTGAAGCCTCAACCTAGTATAAAAGAAACAGACAATCCAAGAGAGATGGAGAGCAGAGAAAGAGAGAGAGAGAGAGGGAAAGAGAAAATAGAAAGTGAGAAACCAAGAGAAAAAGAGACAAGGGTAAGGGTTACCCATTGTGATGTTTGGTACTCCATATCTATCCAATGTACACATCAAAATAAACATGTTTTTCAATCAGAGGTTTTCTTCTTTCTTTTTTTTTCATTTTGGGTTGCTATCACAAGCATTTCTTAGGTTGTTTGCTACATAGTGCATGCACTGTATCACAATCATCATATCAGGATAAACATACATGTAGGTCATCAAAGTCTGCTTTCTAAATCGGGCAAAAAGTTGACAAAAATGGGTGATGACATGAAATTATGAAAATGATAAAAATTGCAATGGAAAGCTAGATATTATACTCCAAATAGTGATTTAAGAACATTTTTTATAATCACGGTCAAGTGCACTTTCAAAGTGAATATAATGCACATGAAAACTAAACAACATAACTAAACAACACAAACCCAAAAGGCGAATTTCTATCAACTGACTGTATCCATGTTTATTTGAAACTAAAAAGTAATCATACCATTAAAAAATATTTCCATTTTCAATATGTTTGGACAGAACTTGCAAAGTATAAAAACAACATTTGGACTAAGTCCAACCAGGTTTAATGTATTCTACTTAACATATTACTATGAGGCTTCATTTACAAGAATCTGGGGCCCCGTTGCATTAAAACTTACCATTAATGGTAACTCTGCCATCAATGGTAACTACCATGGTAACATTGCTCAACAACCAATCACAGTCAAGGTTTCCATGGAAGTGACCATCAATGGTAAGTTTTATGCAACGGGGCCCTGGATTTTCTGTTCTCATGTCTTTCACAAACCATTTCATATAGAATGAATGGAAACCTTCTAGATTTCATACTTACTCCTAAAATATAATCACAAGCAGCTGGCTCAACAAGATAAATAGTGACAGCATGCTGACTAAGAGATTCCTTGCATTTTAATTTCACTTGAACTTGACGAGGATTTCCTGTTAAATCACACAAATCACCTCCAGCATAAAAATGTGTGACTTGTTTGGTACTGTAAGAAAAAGAAAAGAAAATACATGTATTTGATTTGATCTTAATTTGCTACAACATGCATAGATGTAAGGTACTTTCAAAAGAACATATTCAATGCATGCATATAACCTGTACTGAACATCATGTTGCTATTTCCATTGAAATATAAACAGAATGATACAGAAGTAGAATTCTAAAGTTCTACTGCATTGTCAGGACTGAAAGTCACTTTTCAGTAACCTCTAAGAAGTCTGGGAAGCATATACAGAATCTTGCATGGAAATATTGGATCAAACTATCAGACACATTTGAAGGAGAAATTCTATCTGCATCACATTTTGAGTACTGGTATGTTATGGAACATGTTGAAACTTGTGTCAATGCAGAAAACCCCATAAGGATCAGTATAATATGCTAATAACTGTCCAGCAAACAGGGTCTGTTACAAGTAATCACAAATTTAAATCCACAGAAATTCACTACCCATTCACAAGTTTCATTACTTTCTCAAGCATGCCTGCATGTTTATTTTGTTCTACTTTACCAGTCATTAATGCATAAAAGTTGTGAGCATTGATAATTCAGTGCACATTTTTCACCTTAATGATTTGGCCTTTTTAGCATCTGTCCACCATTTTTTATGAGCTTCCACATCCCAAGCACCAAGTAATACTATTGTTTTTCCACTTTTATCCTATAAAGACAGAGAACAAAATATCATTAGATGGATGTATGACAATGATAAACAGAGAGAGAGAGAGAGAGAGAGAGAGAGGGGGGGGGGGGGGGGGGGGAGAACAGAGATCCATATCTTCTTCTCTACAAACACAATATAACTCCACTATCTAGCATACTAGTATGTGCAATCGTCATGTTCTACAACATGTATATTTGGCACTGTGATATCATAATCCCAGAAATGAATGCTTTTTGATATGGGACAATATTAAAATTTGCCAGCCAACCATCACATACCGAGTTTTCCTACCGATTTTGCATACAAGAAATTTAGAGCATTCCAAGCCTTCAAAATCTGAGACGAGGCTTCATTGGCAGTGATCAGTACAATGTCAGATCAGTCTCATGATTGCCCATTAACTGATACCAACTGGGTCTTTCCTCTGTCTAGAAGGCATGAAATACCTGTAACTGATATCATGAACCACATAACCATTAGGAAGAAAAACATGCATCATATTATTTCTTTCAAACCTTTTCAAACTTTGTTGTATATTGCTGAGTAGGGTCCCGTTTCATAAAACTTGTTATCAGTAGTAACTGCCACATTTCTATGACAAATTTGTTCTCAACCAATCTGATGCAAGGATTTCAGTAGCCTATAACAGTTATTGCAACTTGTTATTGATAACAAGTTTATAAAATGGGGCCTAGGCATATGTGGCATTAGTGTTTACTTCTGTGGCTAGATATGCAAGACAAAAGACAGACAGACAGACAGACAAACAGACAGAATGAGACTGGGAGCGGGGTCATGTATCTCTTACCTGATGATATTGCTGAGCATATTTCCCATAACAGAATTCAAACTTCCACCAGCCCTGGCCACCATGAAGACAGTACTCTCCACGTAGAAAGTCTCTGAGTAGCTGGTCATCGGCCAGTGATGTGACTGGCCCTCGCGTGGCCCTGTCCACAGACTGGATAATTTTGCTTTCAGTATCTGTATCTGCCTGCTTCAATCAAACATACATGTAATGCACATGGTCAGATTTCAGTACTTTTAAGTTTTAAAGGGACTTTTTTTCCCTACATACTTGGTGTTTTAAAAAAAAATTCTCACTTTTGATCTTTAATATCTCAAAAACTATCCATGAGTAGCAATTAAGCACACACTCACTGACACACTCACTGACTCCTTTACAAAGTTTTAATTTGTACAGGGGGTTGGAAATCTGAAACCTAGCTTTAAACAAGGCAAACGCCAAGCGTTGTCTCGCCTGCATATTGCAGTCATGAAGAGACTGCATGTCAAAACTATGCTATATGACTTCTGAGGCTGTCAGCAGTTTAGGGGGTGAATTGTGGTTCTGACAGTTTACATATGCAATAATGGTATAGGCCTACTTTATCAACATAGCACAGTGCCAGTTATGAAAAGTTCATTGACCTTTGACCTTTGACCTTAATCAAATTCAACTCACATTCGAACTTGACCTGCACCTTCAAGAGATGGACCTCTCATATGAATTTGGCAATCCTACCTCGAAGGTATAGAAAGTTATTGTGTGTACAACATAGCACAGTGCCAGTCATGGAAAGTTCATTGACCTTTGACCTCTGACCTTATTCAAATTCAACTCATACTCAAACTTGACCTGTGCCTTCAAGAGATGTACCTCTGGTATAAATTTGGTGATCCCACCTCGAAGCTATAGAAAGTTATTGTGTGTACAACACAGCACAGTGCCAGTCATGGAAAGTTCATTGACCTTTGACCTTTGACCTTAATCAAATTCAACTCACATTCGAACTTGACCTGCACCTTCAAGAGATGGACCTCTTGTACGAATTTGGCAATCCTACCTCGAAGGTATAAAAAGTTATTGTGTGTACAATATAGCACAGTGCCAGTCATGGAAAGTTCATTGACCTTTGACCTTTGACCTTATTCAAATTCGACTCATATTCGAACTTGACCTGGGCCTTCAAGAGATGGACCTCTGGTATGAATTTGGTGATCCCACCTTAAAGCTATAGAAAGTTATTGGGTGTACAACACAATTGTTGACGACGACGCCGACGACGCCGACACCGGAAATAGTGATACCTATGTCTCGCTCCGCTACGCAGGCGAGACAAAAACAAGCATGACTTTTGAAAAACTGATTTACATGTATGATATCATATTCAAATTGCCTCCAACAAAACTGTACACTATTCAGCTGTAACTCATATCAACGTAAGTATTATCTAGTGTATAGTTTTGAAATTTATATAAGAGATCAAATGTGGGAAATAATTTTAAAAACCTATTACTTGTACTACACATGCATCATAAATATACGTGTATGGGGATTTCTAAAAACAAATCATATACTTTATAAAAGTGATACCTTCAAAATATTTCATTTTCAGCTATACATGTATATTATAATAGTAAATACAGACACTGTGATATGACCTTTGACAGATAATCACAGCTGCAGAATCCATTTACCTTTGGCTGACTAACATGGTGGATATTATCCTTTTTCATAAGAGCTTCATACGCATCAGGTTGAGCTGGTGATCCGTCCATTGCATGGCATCGAATTGTGTTGATTGGCGACTCTTTCAGCCTGGTCAAAAGAAGG
>CM057152.1:29735582-29751525 GCA_029962745.1 Echinometra lucunter
CTTACATATAAGTTAAGAACACGGAAATTTAACAATATGTATGAAGCATTGGGTGAGTTTTAAGCCCAATTTTGAAAAGGGGAAGGGTGTTAGCCGTTTGAAAAGAAAAAGGTAACATATTAAAAAAATAAGGGGCTCCTGATGCATATGCTCTATCTCCCCAATTTCTTTAAGTGTGTATTCTTTAAGCCTAACATTAACCAAAATGACCTGTGAAGTGGATTGATAGAAGAGATGAATTATCACAACATTCATACACAAATCCCAAAGCAATCATGTACCATCATATCCAAAACATTTCGCATGAATAATCAACAACTGGACTTACTTTCACATCTTTTGCTGGACCATTTATCTTTGATATGTTCTGGCTTGCAAATTGCGGGTCTTTAGGGTATGCAAAGTCTTTTCCAAGAAAAAATTCTTGTCTTTTGGTGTCCTGGGGGCAAAGATAAATGCAATGAATTCAAATCAAAACAACATGAATATCTAATTTCATATATGAATCACATAAATCTATCAAACTTTCTGTTAAACATTCATGTGAAAAATATATTAACCTGTTCAAAACTAACCGTAAGATAACTTTGGCTAGTGTCTATGGAAAATATGTGTTATACTGAAATCAAATCATGCTCGGCAGATTAAGAAGATAAATAGTCACTTTGTTATGATGGGAAATTAAATGACCACATGGGTTATTGAAATTTCACTCAATACCCTTCTCCACTGGATAAACCATTTCTCTTTTATGCAGCAAGGTGCTGGCTCTGCTGCAATCTATTATGACCAAAAGAAAAATTCCTCAGGAAATCAAAGTTATAAAACTAGATGAATCCTCGATTGCTCGCGGTCGAAATTTATGCCTCCGCCATTGCCAGGTCAGAAATATATGGCACATTCATGGTGATTTTCAAAAAAATTTTCATGTATACAATGACATCTTTGACCTTGTGACCCCCAAATCTAATGACACCATCCTGAGACCTTCCATATGCATACATGAGCCAAGTTTGAAGTTGAACCATCACAGAATTGTTAAGTTATCGCAAGAACAAGCGATTTTCATGTATATAATGACCTCTATGACCTTTGTCCTTTGACCTCAAGACCCAAAAATCTAATCAGATCATTGCCCCTCCCATATGCATACATGAACCAAGTTTGAAGTTGATCCTTCAAATTGTTTATGAGTTATCACGAGAACAAACCATTTCTATGTACATAATGACCTCTATGACCTTTGACCTTGAGACCCAAAAATCTAATCAGATTATTAAACCTCCCATATGCATACATCAGCCAAGTTTGAAGTTGATCCGTCAAATGGTTGTTGAGTTATCGTGAGAACGAACCATTATGTACATAATGACCTCTATGACCTTTGACCTTTGACCTTGAGACCCCCAAATCTAAACAGATCATTGACCCTCCCATATGCATACACGAGCCAAGTTTGAAGTTGATCCGTCAAACGATTCTTAAGTTATCGCGAGAACGGAAACGGGACAGACGGACAGACGACCCAAAAACATGATGCCTCTGGCAACCACCTACGGTGGGCGGAGGCATAAAAATAAATTACAAAACAAGAATTTCAAATGGATATATTCTTCAGGAATACCTGCAGGCAGAGGAGGAGAAATGCTGTTGGGGGAGGGGGGGATGGGGGCTTGGAAAGGAATTACGACAATTCTTACCCTGCCTGGTAGCTTTTCTTCATGAAACTGACGTACATGCATGCCGTGACAAAGCTCATAAGTCCAGTATGTCTCAACCTGCATATTACAAAAAATATATTTATACAGGAGAGTGTTCATGAACATTTACAAATCATTATTTAAGCAACTGTACTATTTAACTAAATAGATCATAAAATTTTCCTATGCAGTCCCTTGTCTTCAAGAATATATTAAAAATATCTTTTCATGTATAAGCCATGAGGACAATTGGTAACTGACATAAAGTACAAGTTATGAGACAGAGAAAAAGAAAAATAATTTGTTCAGCATTTCTGGTAGATTATGTTATTAATTATCCAACCTTACACTACTTTCTGTATACTGTGACTGTGCATTATTAATACTTGCCCTCAGAGTGCAAGCTCCCCCTTTCAAGACGGGTTCCATGAGTTTATTGGCTGACGGGCCATCATATGAGAGAACATCGCGAGCATTCGGGTCATTCTCAGGAGGAAGGATACACTGATACTGCTCATTGTTGGCAGTTGTCATGGTAAGGATATTATCTGCAAACTGTTCCAACTGTAAGTACAAAAATAAAAGTTAAGTAGAACAGGGAGCAGATCAAGGATATTTTCTAGAAGAAGGGGCAAAAATCTTTGACAATTTCCTAGCAAGTCAAACTGCCCCCCACCCTCACCCTTGCGCACAGCCATGCTGATATCAAGAAAACTTAAATGATTATATTCGTCTAACTTTAAATCTACCCCCAAGACTTGTTGAATGACTTGACCTACTCCTACATGTAAAATTATGGCTGAAGGTCATAAATTCCTAAGGTCATAAAGCCAAACACCTGCAAATAAAAAAAACATAACAAGTACAGTGGAAAATCAGTATAAAGAGATCTGATATAACAATATTCCTGATACTGGTAAGGTAATATTCTGGTCCCAAGTCTTTATATTTTATTGTTTTTAAACCCTGATATAACAAGATTCCTGCTATAACAAGGTAATTTTGATGGTCCCATGGACCTCGTTATACAGAGTTTCCACTTAACTGTACAATATCCTGCTTTTATTTGAACTTGGCATGATAGTACATGTTACAGCCAGGATGTGGCACTTTTAATTTTTAAAAAATGTGGTCTGATGAAGGCACACTTCAATGCACCATATTTTCTCTGAAGTTGAACTCGAGATTGTCTTCTATAAACTTGTATTTTCATTTGCCCTTTGCTTACAAGGTGCTAGTAAGTTGAATATTTTTTAAAGTGAGAGTATTAAGACTAAGAGTGTAGACCATTGTTCTATTTGACCCATTTCTTCCATTTGCTCTTCATACTGTTCTGGTCTATTATTTTTTTCAACTCATTCATTAACTCTGAAGGACCATCAAAAGTCATAAATTCATCCTTCCATTTTAAAAGGCCTGTTAGCTCTTTTTCATAATCCAGCCTTTAGGGAATTTTACTTTGAATGTTCACTGTTTATTCATTTTTTCTAAGGTCTGGAGATTTCATTTCAGTTGTCAATATCACCAATTGGCATTTATTCCCTTAAAAGATAGTGTTTAGTTTTGGGAAATCTGCAAAAAATAACTGTACTGAAGGGCATTACAGAAAAAAACCATTTAAGTGTTTTTTTGTTTTTTTTGTTGGACAATCAACATGTCAAAACTAATTTTTTGGGTCACCGAAAACAGTTACAACACAGCATCACAAGTGCCTCCACACACGCAAAATCAACACACAACGAAGTGCTTTGAAAGTTATGTGGGGAGCCATTGGCTCTGGCGTGCAGGGGTCATACTAACGTAGGGCTTGGTTTGACCTTTCTTTTGCGTTCTTTTTAGACACCTACACTAAAATTCACCATCACCAGAAATCATGAATAGAATATCACATAATCTCACACACATATCTATCTATGCTTACTATGCAAGGCAGACAGTTTCATGCCAATCCTCTTTGCTTTGCCACCAAAAGTGTAGATGGGCTTTAAGTTTCACAAAAAGTTACTTTAATAATAATGATCAAATATATAGATCCAACTGTTAGATCCAGATCTATAGATCTAATTGAAGGCCTTAATAGAGGCTAGCAGCAAGCAATTTAAGCAGTGGGACATCTTTTCTTTGGAAATTTAAAGGGCAGAATGGTCTATTCGCTGCAAAAATATGCATTTCCTTGGTGTTGTGGATGATTGTAAGTGATCAATAACATCTTTTTGTTTGTATGAGATGAAAATAAAATAAAAAGGAAAACTGCCCGCGTTGTTTCCGTCTCCAAGGCTTTTAGGTGAACTAGATGAAGAATAAGAGGGAAGGTGGCCGGGAGATGTGGCCGGTTAAAAGAGGAGTCCGAATAAATAAAGGCCAGATAAGCGAGGTCGGACTATATTTCCAGTTTCTGCCTTTCTGGCCCTAAATATTTCCATACATGTATACTTGTCTTCCCTAGCTCTCCCCTAGCCAGCTGGAGGCTCAAAAAAAAACCAAAAAAAACGCTAATGCTGCTTACTCTCCACGGACTCTAGCATTTTTCCCACTCTCGCTAACGTAGTAGCCATTTCCTCACTTCAAACCAACCCCTGGAAAATCACTTTCCCATAGGCCAATGACACTACCAGCCTTGTAACTATCGAAGTATTGGCCGTGGCTATGATGAATCTGACTTACACTTGGGACCGAAAATTTGATATCCAAAAAAAGGCAAAAAGAATATTTACCCAAAAATTTATCATAGAGAAGATTAAAACTCAGCGATGTTTACGTTTCCTTGCCGTCCTCTGATATACAGAACGAAAATGGCGACTATCTTGCGTATGCGCAATGATGCGCATAGACAACGCGAGCGAGCTAGCACGCATTTTCACGAAATTTACGGTGAGATTTACTGTAAATTTCGTGGACAGTAACCGAGTAGATGTAGCATTAGCAATTTTTCTTTTCTACTCTCTAGGAGCCTCCAGGCTACTCCCCCCCCCCCCCCCCATTCTCTCTCCCAACTTCTCCAACTTCTCGTGCCGCACCGCGAAGCTCCGCCGCCGCCAGCAGAACTCCCGGCCGCGTCTTTTTTTTCCCTACCGTTACTGCGTAAAATTGCAGAACTTCACTCAGGAAGCGACTAGTGCGAGAGGCTATTATCAATATAGAGAATATGATTTACGCAGTACACCCGCACTACGCATGCGCGTGGACTTAGTTCGTCGATCGCGTCGGCTTGCAATGCATGTGATATGGGCTAGCTGCGTACACATAATGTAAGCTAGATTTGAAGAAAAATAACTATATCAAAAGTCACTCATACTTTGTGGTAGAGAATTATGAGAGATTTATATAGTTTTTGATGGAATTGTTCATGTATTGAAGTGCAGCTGACACCGCGATAGTTGGTTGATGGACGCCCGAAGGCGTCAGCCATGCTTTCAGCGTAAGTATTCGTACTAGGCCTACTACTACTAGTTGGAGACGTCAGAAGTCCACGCGCATGCGTACTGCGTGTGTTCTGTGTAGCCTCTCGCACAAGTCGCTTCCTGAGTGAAGTTCTGCAATTTTACGCAGTAACGGTAGGGGAAAAAAAGACGCCTCCCGGCCGCCCCTGTCTGGATTTAATACACTACCACTACTATTACTACCTACACAGAAATCAATACCTGGTACTGAGGAAAAATATTAACTTACTTGTCCAGGGGAAGAAGCACCCGGAAATTGCAGCTGAAATAAGACATTGTCACTGTTAAGTGAGGCATAAGATGCAGCTAAGAGAAAGAATAAAATGTTCAAGGATGTAAGCCGCGCTAAGTCGAATTTTTCCATGTTGAACGAGCTTTACATTGCCAGTCAATGCAATGCTACGGCAAACGTCGGCGTCCTAAATTACGTGTCATTACAATTAGTGATATAGCGCACGAAATACTAGCCCTGCCTAACGCCTATAGCTGAACTACGTATGTCGTAACTAATTTACGCTATGTTTATCCAAAGATTATGTACAAATATCCCCCTCACTTTTTAAGGAGGAAAATATATTTTGATTTATCAGTTCGTAAAAATTTTGAATATCTATCATAAACATCCATCATATTTTAGAATTTCTATTTTGAAAATGCGATTGAAAAAAAAGTGGTTATATTTGGCTCGCTCGCTTTGCTCGCTCATCATATTTTATTGTTTCTTTTCTAAAATGCGATTAAAAACAAGAAAAGTGGCCATGATTTTTGGCTCGCTCGCTTGGCTCGCTCGTCATATTTCAGAATATTTATTCGAAAATGCGATTAAAAACCAAAAAAGCGTTTATTTTTTGTTCGCTCGCTCGCAAAATTGATATTGAAATGTGTGTAAGAGGAAAAAAAAATGGTCCAAAAATTCAATTATCCCCCCCCCCCACCCACTCCTCAAAGTGGATTTATGCCAGCAACTAAAACTCGTGCTTCACGCTCGATTTTTCCATACACGCAAAAAAAATTTGACTGCCCCTGCCCCCAACATTTTCTTTTGCCCTCCATTTGCCCCCCCCCTCTTTAACAATCCTGGTGCCGCCACTGCACTCACTGAAAGTTAACTTCAGTGGGGGCACTCCAAAAAATACTTTTCCGTACAGATCAGTGGGGTACTCTCGTAATTAAGAATACTGTCGAATTATCATGGTCATATACAATCAAATAACCATCATATTACCATATGGCCACTATTTGGTCTCCATTTTATAGGGCACGTACATGTGTGTGTGTATTATTATGTTGTTTGTATTTTCATTCATATTTTTCCATCTATTACTTTTTCCTCTCAAATGCAATGAGTATCGTCGGGACTTAGACCTTAGACCATTCCCCCCCCCCCTCATTTTTTTTTTTTTTTTTTTGGGGGGGGGGGAATTTTTATTCTGCAATATTGTGAAAACAATGTTAATACAAATCAAAACGAAATGGTAACTTGACAATCGAGTCCTTTTGCGATTCTTCAATTTGAGATATACAGTATACGTCCCAGAAAAGGTGTAGAATTGGAAAAAAAAAATCTTGCCATCTGAGCATTTCAAAATATTTTCATGAAGTTTTCATAACTGCGCGGGGTCTCTCCTATGAAAATGCCATAAAAAATATCTCAAAATATTTTACGTTTGAGTGAACAGACATAACTTTGGTGAAAGGGTGCAAAATAATATGAGCTTGACAAGAATTTGTTCTGGTTGAGTATCAGCGGGGATGAGAGTATAGTGTAAGCTTGGAAATTTTCATATTCTGATACCTTTACAACGATGTATAAATAGATATCCTTGTTTGTATGTATGTTCTGACATAATCTCATTCTCATTAACATGTCAAGCCCGGGGAGGAGGGGGCGGGTCACTGAGGCCTGTACATCATCCGCGTAAAATCAGGTGCCGTGGTCAAGTGGTTTAAGGCGCTAGACTGGAGACGCGAGAGTCGAGGGATCCCCGGCTCGGCACTTATGTCCTGAGCAAGGCATTTTATCTACACTGCTCTTTTATCGTATATCAAATAAATGAACACGCTATAGGAAAAAAAAACCCAAAAACAAACAAAAACAAAAAAAAAAAACAAACAAAAAAAAAAACCAACAACCAAAAAAACCCTTTCTGAAAAGCACCCTAACAGGGATTGGTTTCAATACCCTAAACAGAGAAACATGATTAACATCTACGATTTTTGTACCCTTAACGGGGATTTTATTCAAGGATTGTATCACCATACATCTGCATTTAATACCCCTTTTCCAGATTTTTCCTGTTTTTGATTATTAACGGGATCCCCAGGTTCCCCTCCTGGTCCTGAAAGGGTAACTGCCAGTTGATTCCAGTTGATACCAGTTCGAAATTTCGCAGTTTGATTTAACTGGTTTTAATGGGTTTTACTGGTTTTAGGGGGAAACAAAGAGAGAGTGGGGTGAATTAAGACAAGTACTGGTTCCATTTGGAACAAGTGCTATATATCCAAGTTGAAACCAGTATCTCGGAACCGGGATCAAATATATAATTCAAACCATTACCAGTTGAAACCAGTAAATTCAACTGGTGAGTGCCCATCGTTGAAACCAGTATTTGATTCTTTTTTTTTTTCAATTTTCCTCGGGGGAGGGGTGGGCCGATATCATCCCCACCCCCACCCCCGGATTTACGCCAACGGTCAGGAGAGTCCAACTATGATTCCTCCATACTAACGGGGCCGACGACGAAGGACCTCGAGGACATCTTCACCGAGCTCAACCTTCAACCTATAGGATTAGAAGGATATCAGTCTATCTTCAGCGACACAAGTTCAAGTTCAAGTTCAAGTTTATTTAAACCAATCAAGCATACAATATATTACAATCAGTTGACAAAGAAGAAATATATAATGTAATGAAAGGTTTGGGACCCCGAAGAAGCAGAGCTTGTGAAAGGGGGCCCCTTAATGAAAGGAAAAGAAAACTAAAAACAAAAATAATAGATGATAACTTATCATAACAATAATTGATAAGAAACATATTTACAATGATAACTAAAAGAGTAAATGTGAAACAGAAACACACAGACAGATACATTCACACACGCACACACACAAACACACTCATGGCTTCCCAAGATTCAATTTAAGGTATTTTGTAACCTCTCAAAAAGATATTTTCGACATATATGTTTAAATAGAGGCAGTGTCGGAATAGATCTGATGTTTTGCGGTAGCTTATTCCATTCTTTAATGCAAACAATTACAAAAGAATTCAGAGCAGTTTGTGTTCTTGCAAACGGTTGACGAATAAGATTTCCCTGACGAGTATTTTAATACATATGGACAGTCGAGTTAGTAATAAATGCATCATTTAAAAATAAATATTGCTGAGCAGATTGTGATTTGTACATAAATATCAAATAATTCATGGTGACTAATTCATCAATAGGCAAAATCATACGTCGCAAAAATAAAGGAGTACTTGGACTTCTGTAATTGAGTTCGTAATGAACCTGATAACTTCTTCTGAAGGACTTGTAACTTATTTATGGCTCCTATAAGTATTTCCCCACGCAACATTACAATACATTAAGTGAGGCATAATAATAGCATTATAAAGAGTTACTAAGGTTTGCTGGGGTAAAAAGAAACGTAACTCAGAAATCACAGCAACACTCTCGAGACCTTGGTACATACATTACTGAGGTGATCTTTCTATGATAAATGATCATCAACTGTAACTCCAGGAAACCGTACATTTTGACTCCGGTTGATCTGATGACCACCTATTGAGAATGGGTCAATATTATCAGGAATTCTGTTACCCTTGATCTAAATACAACATATTGTGTTTTGCTAGTATTTAACAAAAGTTTATTGCAACAAAACCATTTAAATATATTGCAAACTTCAATATTTGCCTATGTATGTCTTTGTAATGAGAGAGTAGGCAAGTATCATCAGCAAAGAGTGAATAAGTAAACAATTGAGATGAATTTAAAATATCATTAATATAAATCAAGAACAATAAGGTACCCAGGACTGAGCCTTGGGGAACACCACATTTTACCTTCCTAGTTTGTGATTTAATTCCATTAACCACTACGTATTGTAATCGGTTTTGTAAATAATTTCCAAGCCAAGTCAAGGCTACCCCACGAACACCATAATGCTCAAGCTTGCTTAATGATATATCATGATCAATAGTGTCGAATGCCTTCGATAAATCCAAAAACACACCAAGACAAAATTTTCCACTATCAATGGCATTTATAATAGTATTTACGAAATTCAACACGCCCATACTTGTTGAGCAATTCTTTCGAAAGCCAAATTGCTGTGGAATCAAAATGTCATGAAATCGAAGGAAATCATCCAATCTTTCACACACTATTTTCTCTAGGATCTTCGAAAATATGGGTAACAATGCAATGGGTATAAAATTCTCAATTTTTTTACGATCACTCTTTTTGAATACAGGGACTACTTTAGCTATATTCAATTTGTCTGGGACATTACCCTGACTCAAGGAGTTAATGAATATAATTATCACACAAGGGATGAACAATGCATTTTATACAGTTTCTTATGACTTTTGGAGAAATGTCATCTGAGCCGCATGACTTGGACATTTTAAAGTTGACACAAAATTAGAAATTTCATGAACAGACGTTGGTCTAAAATACAAGGAGGAGGAGTGATTGTGCACTGACAAAAATTTTTTTACGATGTTTGGACAGGAGGAATTTCCCTGCTTATCTTGGAGGGCAAATCAATAAAATATTTATTGAAATATTCTGCTTTTTCTAAATCTGATTTTAAAAGTAAGTCATTATGATACATATCTTCTGGAAGAGGCGTTTTCTTTCCCCTCCCAAGCAATTCATTAATGTTTGACCAAGTCTTTCTGATATCCTTCTGAGTAGTTCGAAAAACATCATTGTAATAATTCTTCTTGTTTTGACGAACAAGGTTTGTCAACAAGTTTTTATAATCAACATACCGTTTCCGATTAATCTCATTCTGATTTTTAATATATGCATAATAAAGCTTATGTTTCTGATTAATAGATTTCAAAAGACTTGGAGTAATCCATGGTTTCCTACATTTCCTCTTTGCACGCAATTCAACTATAGACCAATTTCACAACGCAAGAGGGCAGCAGACTGTTCGACACAGTTCGACATACTGCGGTGGGCGCTCCAACTTTTATAGTACACAAGTCAATAGCGCGTTATGTACATTCGTTCGATTTTTTGTCTATTTTGACCAGTATATGCAGATTTATTTAAATATTTGCGATGAGAAATTATCAGGGAAGTTCAGGTCGCAGCTGTGCGGTGCTCAAATGCCATAAGAATTAGAGAAAGTTTAAAAATTGGAAGCTAACTGAGTGCGAAATTCACTCGCTTTTGACTCATGAAGCCTGTTTGTGTGAGAAGCCGTACTCCCTACACAGGTTTCCGTAAGCAATGTGAAGGAATTCGTCGCCAGTGGGTAAAAACATCAACAGAGAGGACTTTGAAGTCAAGAAACATTATCATTATGTACTTTGGCGGAAAATTTAATGAGTGAAAACATGACTTTGTAAACAGGGTAAGATTTAGGGCTCCCGTTTACTACGGCTTCTATGCTTCAATCGAACTTTTACTGACAAAACTAAGTTGAAAAACCATCGAAAGTACAAAAATACATCATACCTTCATCCGTCAGATATGACCATTGTCTTACCTCATCTACCCATGTATCCATGCTTTATCTTATTGATCTAGAATAAAGTAAATGGAACAATATCGGGGCATATCTCATATCTTACATTCATTTTGTACACAGAGCCTATCGCGGTCAGCGCGCTTGCCCACCGCAGCAATGGCGTCGCCGATAGAGGGCCAAATACATAAACCGGAGGTGAAATTGGTCTATAGGGAAATGTAAATTATATAAGTATAAAAATGTCACTAAAATAGTCACAAGAAACATTTGCATCTGACAGATTATATAGACTAGACCAGGGTAGAAAATGAAAATTTCTTCTTTTAATAAATCTTATGTCTTGAAAAAGCAAGAAGTCGTGTATAATGATTGTTGTGATCTCATTGGAAAAGCCATTTTTAAAAATGGTAACAATATAATGGATGTAAAAAATAACGTAAGAATCATGTCATATTGTGGTCTTTAAAAAGTTGTTAAAACGTGGGAAATAACTGACGTAAAAACCCCGTCTTATTCTGGTCTTAGGGAAGACGTAATAAAGTGGTAAAAAGTTTGACGTAAAATATACATCATATTATGGTCAAACCAAAAGTGGGGAAATATTGGTCATAAAAAAGACGTTGTATTGCCGTCGCAAAATAGTCGTCTATACGACGTATGACGTGTGGACCATTTTGAGACCATTTTATGATGTCTTAAAGACGTACGTCTGCTCTCAGGGTACTTCTTGCTCCATACACTGCTTCTCGAGCTCTGTATGACTTTATGATGATGTTACGCGCGGCCGCGGCGGAGTCTTCTGCTTGGACTGAGATGAAGAAGATCCCTGAGAACGGTCGAGATGGTGAAGCATCCATGAGCTGATGGAACCTAAACTACCGGTAAAGTATCCACAAAGTCCTGGATACCGATCTAGGAGGGAGGAAAACCCTCATAATGCACTGTAAAGTATTTCAAGGTTCTATGATCATGATGAGGGTTTTGTTTCCCTCAAGGAAGGGGTTTAAAAGGAAAGAAGAAGAAAAAAGAAGACACGGAAGAAGGAGAAAAGAAACAAAAGATGATGAAGGAGGAGGAGAAAGAAGAGGAGGAGGAGGAGAAGCTAGAAGGAGAATAAGAAAGGAAAAAAATTTAAAAAAAGAAGAGGAAGAAAAAGGTGAAGATTTTGGCAAAAATCATTGGACCAAATGACAATAAACAAAATTACTTTGAGAAGTAAAGAAGGTAATAGGTAGCAAAAATCATTGTAACAAATGGCAATAAACAAATTTACATAGAGAAGTGAAGACAGTAGTAGTAGAAAAACGTCATTGGACCAAATGACAATAAACATGATAAACAAACTTACATTGGGAAGTGAAGATACTAGTAGGAGCGAAAATAATTGGACCAAATGACAATAAATAAATTTGCTTCTGGAAGTGAGCATACTAGCAGTAGCAAAGATCATTGGACTTAATGAAAATAAACAAATTTGCTTTGGGAAATAAAGACAGTGGCATAAGTCATTTGACCGAATGACAAACAAATTTAAATTGAGAAGTAAGATAGTGGGAAAAAAAAATGGAAAGAATGAAAACAAACATATTAAATTTGAGAAGTAAAGATACTAGTAGTGGCAAAAATCATTAGACCAAATGGCAATAAACAATGTAGTAGCAGAAACCATTAGACCAAACGGCAATAAACAAATTTACTTTGAGAAGTTAAGATACAACTAGCAGCAAGAATCATTAGACCAAATGGCATCAAACAAATTTGCTTTGAGAAGTTAAGATACTAGTAGCAGCAAGAATCATTAGACCAAATGGCATCAAACAAATTTGCTTTGAGAAGTTACGATACTAGTAGAAGCAAAAATCAGTAGACCAAATAGCAATAAACAGATTTACATTGAGAAGTTACGATACTAGTAGAAGCAAAAATCAGTAGACCAAATAGCAATAAACAAATATATATTGAGAAGTTAAGATATAACTAGCAGCAAGAATCATTAGACCAAATGGCATCAAACAAATTTGCTTTGAGAAGTTAAGATACAAGTAGAAGCAAAAATCAGTAGACCAAATAGCAATAAAAAAATTTACATTGAGAAGTTAAGATACTAGTAGTAGCAAAAATCATTAGACCAAATGGCAATAAACAATGTAGTAGCAGAATCCATTAGACCAAATAGCAATAAACAAATTTACTTTGAGAAGTTGAGATACTAGTAGTAGCAAAAATCATTAGACTAAATGGTATCAAACAAATTTACATTGAGAACTAGCAGCAAGAATCATTAGACCAAATGGCATCAAACAAATTTTCTTTGAGAAGTTAAGATATTAGTAGTAGCAAAAATCATTAGACCAAATGGCATCAAACAAATTTGCTTTGGGAAATAAAGACAGTGGCAAAAGTCATTTGACCGAATGACAAACAAATTTAAATTGAGAAGTAAGATAGTGGGAAAAAAATGGAAAGAATGAAAACAAACATATTAAATTTGAGAAGTGAAGATACTAGTAGTGGCAAAAATCATTAGACCAAACGGCAATGAACAAATTTACTTTGAGAAGTTAAGATACAAGTAGCAGCAAGAATCATTAGACCAAATGGCATCAAACAAATTTGCTTTGAGAAGTTAAGATACTAGTAGTAGCAAAAATCATTAGACCAAATAGCAATAAACAAATTTACATTGAGAAGTTAAGATACAACTAGCAGCAAGAATTATTAGACCAAATGGCATCAAACAAATTTACATTGAGAAGTTAAGATACTAGTAGAAGCAAAAATCATTAGACCAAATAGCAATGAACAAATTTACATTGAGAAGTTAAGATACAACTAGCAGCAAGAATCATTAGACCAAATGACATTAAACAAATTTGTTTTGAGAAGTTGCAGATACTAGTACATGTAGTAGCAAAAATCATTGGACCAAATGACACTGAATAAATTTACATTGAGAAATAAGGCAGTGGAAAAAATAATTGGACAGAATGAAAATAAACAATTTGCTTTGGGAAGTGAAGTAGTAGCAAAAATCATTGGACCAAATGACACTAAACAAATTTGCTTTGGGAAGTTGCAGATACTAGTAGCAAAAAAATCATTAGACCAAATGGCAATTAACAAAATACCTTCGGGAAATTGAAGGTGTTAGTACATGTAGTAGCGAAAATCATTGAACCAAATGGCATTAAACAAAATTACTTTGAGATTAGTAGTAGCAAAAATCATTAGACCAAATGACATTAAACAAATTTATTTTAGAGAAGTTGCAGATACTATTACATATAGTAGCATAAATCATTGGACCAAATGGTAATAAACAAATTTGCTTTGAGAAGTCAATTGGTCCAATGGTTTTTGCCACTACTTGTATCTTTACTTCTCAATGTAAATTTGTTTACTGCCATTTGGTCCAATGATTTTTGCTACTACATGTCTATCTTCAACTTCCCAATGTAAATTTGTTTTTGCCATAGGCTCCATTGATTTTTGCCACTACGAGTGTCTTTACTCCTCAATATAAATATGTTTATTGCCTTTTGGTCCAATGATATTTGCCACTACTAGTTTCTTCACTTCTTAATGTAAATTTGTTTGTTGCCATTTCAATGATTTTTGCTGCTACTAGTATCTTCACTTCCCAATGTAAATTTGTTTGGTCCAATGATTTTTGCTACTGCATGTACTATTATCTTCAACTTCAAGGAAATTCATTTAATGCCATTTGGTCCAATGATTTTTGCTACTACTAGTGTCTTCACTTTCCAATTTGAAAGCAATTTTGTTTATTGCCTTTTGGTCCAATGATTTTGCCACTACGAGTATTATGCAAGTTTGTTCCTTGCCATTTGGTCGAATGATTTTTCACCCGCACTATCCTCGCTTCTCAGTTTGAAGTCTGTTAAGTATGTGTGTTGCCATTTGGTCCAATGATTTATGCCACTACTATTGTTTGTACTTCTCAATGTAATTTGTTTATTGTCATTTGGTCCAATGATTTTTGCCACAACTAGTATCTTCACGTCTTAAGTTTGTTTGTTGCCATTTGGTCCAATGATTTTTGATACTACATGCCTATCTTCACTTTCCAAAGCAAATTTGTTTAATGCCATTTGGTCTAATGATTTTTGCCAGAACTAGTATCTTCACTTCTCAAAGTTAATTTGTTTAATGTCATTTGGTCTACTGATTTTTGCTACTTCTAGTATCTGCACTTCCCAAAGGAATTTTTTATTGCCATTTGGTCCAATGATTTTTGCTGCAGCTAGTACGTTCACTTCCCAAAGGAATTTTTTCTTCTTGCCATTTGGTCTACTGATTTTGCTACTACTAGTATCTTCACTTTATAATGTAAATTTGTTTAATGTCATTTGGTCCAATGACTTTTACCACTGTCTTTATTTCCCAAAGCGAATTTGTTTATTTCCATTAAGTCCAATGATCTACTCCAATGATTTTTGCTGCAGCTAGTACCTTCACTTCCCAAAGGATTTTTTTTTTATTGCCATTTGGTCTACTGATTTTGCTACTACTAGTATCTTCACTTCACAATGTAAATTTGTTTCATGTCATTTGGTCCAATGACTTTTGCCACTGTCTTATTTCCCAAAGCGAATTTGTTTATTTGCATTAAGTCAAATGATCTTTGCTACTACATATTATCTTCACTTCGCGAAGCATATTTATTCATCGTCATTTGGTCCAATGATTTTGCCACTATCTGCGCTTCTCAGTGTTTTAAGTCTGTTTAGTATGTGTATTGCCATTTGCTCCAATGATTTTTGCCACTACTATTGTTTGTACTTATCAATGTAAATTTGTTTATTGTCATTTGGTCCAATGATTTTTGCCACAACTAGTATCTTCACGTCTGAATGTAAGTTTGTTCGTTGCCATTTGGTCCAATGATTTTTGGTACTACATGCCTATCTTCACTTTCCAAAGCAAATTTGTTTAATACCATTTGGTCTAATGATTTTTGCCAGAAGAAGTATCTTCACTTCTCAAAGCATTTTTTTCATTCTGTCCATTTTTTCCCCACTATCTTACTTCTCAATGTAAATTTGTTTAATGTCATTTGGTCCAATGACTTTT
>CM057152.1:29752025-29906450 GCA_029962745.1 Echinometra lucunter
AACTTCATCCTTAAATTTAACCTAACTCCAAATAGCTGTCCAAGCCCTTAATCATATACTTTGACCAAAAAGCCAGGAAAGTGGGATTACTGCCTGTTTGAAAGTTTGAAGTTTGTTTTAAAACTCAAGAACCATTTAGGGTATCAGGGTACTATGATATAATTTGAAACATTCATAGCTTGATTTTTCATTCAGTGAGAAAAAAATAATTCTAAGAAAAAAAAAAAGACAATAGTAAGTAAATATGGCACAGCCTGAAAAAAGGGTTGATTACAAACAGAAAAAGATAAAAGAACATGAAAATCAAATACTGATATTAATCACTGTCTTGTTATATCATACCATAGTATAACCAAAATACATGTGTTCTGCATTTCATTCATTTTCTTGACAGTAATATGTGTAAAATGTTAATTGGTTTATCTGTGTCGCGTGTGCCATAGTCATTTTTTAAAAGACCTTGTTCAAAAGTTGTGATGTTTCTGTCACAACTCACAAGTGATGAGGTGACAATGTGATTGATTTATCCTTTTCTGTTTTTTTGAACTGTGTAGATTCAAAAGATCTGGAAGGGGTACTACACAAGGAAATATGTTGCCAATTACTTCAGTAGGAAGAGATATCTTGAAGGACTTATCATCAAGAATGAAATCATCAGGTAACTTTAACAGTATGAGAGGTACTTTTTGTTTATGGGTATTATTGTTTTTATAGTTGCTGGGTGTTTTTTTTTTAATGCTATTTCTAGGATTCAAGAGGTTAGAGGTTTGTTTATAAACGAATCGTGTATTATTGGTTTCATTTTGATATAAATACTTTAGAACTAATATGAAATCTCTGTAGGTTGCTCTGCTGCAGCTGTTTTAGTGACAGATAATTTGATTACTGGTAGTCATTTTCTGATATATCAACACTTTTGTACTGGTTGGGAGTTTGGGGGCTGGTGCCCCCCCCCCCCCCCCCCCAGTTTTCATGACCAGTTTTTCAGTTGTTGCATATCTTCCACATTGTCATTGTAGAATTTTTCTTGAATGTCTATCCGATTTTTTTTTTTGTTTCGTTTTTGCTTGTTGCTTTTCTCCTGATTTTATATTTCATTTTATTGTCATTTTTTTTTTGAGGGTGGGGGGGGGGGGGGGGGGAGGGGAGGATGTTGCAGCCCCCCCCCGAAATATATAGACATTTTATTTTGGCTCATTATGCCACTGTTTATCATTGAGAATTTAATGTGTGTATTTTTTGTTTGTTACTGTATGTTATCACAAGTAGTATGGATATTCGTATGTAGCCATAGAAAGTCAATACAACATTTTTTTACCCACTTTGTAATTTCTTTTATGTTTTCAGGAAAGAACTAGAAGAATACAAATTGCAGAATGATGAAGAAAGAGCACAGAAACTACAAGCGGAAATTAAAGAAAAGGTGTTCGAGGAAGCCAGAAAGAATCACTATCTCTTAAGCACTGAAGTGGTGAGTAAATGAAGTGATATTAGAAGTACATGTTTACTGCTGTGTTTGATTTTTTGAACATTAGCTAGAAAGGGTTAGTGTTAATATTTCACATTTTTTAGTAGTTCCATTACATTTTATGCCTTGTCTTATCTCTTAAGCACTGAAGTGGTGAGTAAATGAAGTGATATTAGAAGTACATGTTTACTGCTGTGTTTGACTTTTTGAACATCATCTAGAAAGGGTAGTGTTAATATTTCACATTTTTTAGTAGTTCCATTACATTTTATGCCTTGTTTTAACCTTAGATGTATTAGATGTATAAGTGCATGCATGTTATACTGTCGATCGTGGGTAGAAAAGTGGGAGGTTGACAATAAATGAATAAAGATTGAAAATATGAAACAAAGAATAAAAGGGGGGGGGGGATAAAAGTGTGATGTGAGTGTGTTTGACAGGAATGACAGTTTACTTTCTTGAATTATTATTATTATTGTTATTATAATTATTATTATTAGATTGTATTTTATTAGAAATCTGATCTGATGCTGCAAGGTAAATGATTCATTCCAGAGAAAGGTTAGTTGCTTGGATACCTAAAACTAATACTGTGGTATTTTTGCCTGTGTAGATGCCTGGTATCTACAACTCTCCTTTCAAGCCCTACCCTGATGAGATGGAATTCATCCTGAGGAGTGTCAAGCCACGCCCTCCCCCTGGTCCCAAGCTCAAAAGAGAAAATAGATCAGGAAAAGTGATTGCTCCATCTCCACCTCTACCCCACACTGCCCCCTTGCCACCCATTGGTCAGAAACCTCAGGTAAGTCCTCCCCCCCCCCCCCTCCATTTTTACATCTTATAATTGGTGTATGATCTATACTGGATTATGTGCACGACATATACTTAATTACCCTGAGTGCAGTTTTGTTTTACCAAGGCCAAGGCAAAATAGATCTGCATGAGGGATAATTTAGTATTTGGAGTTCATATAGTCCAGTAATGGTGCATCAATTGAATTATATTAAATAGACCCTAACATACCACGTTCTTATTAGAGTATTTTGGTCAGGCTTTCTGGATTGCATCTATATTGCCTATACTGTGTGCAGCTATAAACAATGGTAACAATGGGTACGCGCAAGGTGCTTTCGATGCACAGTCCCATACACTTTGCCTAACCATACAAAAACGGCATGATCGTGCACTATAACAAAATTTTTCCACGTCACATAATGCAAATCTGACCAATCACAGTGCGTATTATACAAACCCTATTTACTATAATGTATTATGTTGGACATTATTGTTGAAGTTAGTAGCCCAATCAGTCTTGTACATTGGCTGCTGAGCATTGTGCGCAATAATTAAACTGTCATTAAATGCTCTTTTCTTTTTCAATTAAGGGTCCATTCAGGGAGCCTCTTGATGTCCAGCAACAGAGGTACAAGCCTCTCCAACCAACCCTGAGAGTCGCCACCAACTACACCTCTGTGGAGGAGGCCAGAGCAGCCATGAGAGCGCAGGAATGGGTCATGAGAGTCAATGACAATATGTAAGTCACCCATCCACCTTCTCCATAGTGTATGAAAGACGTGTACAGTCATGATACCTGTCTTTAATGTACAATCAAACCTGTCTTTAAAGGAGAATGAAACCTGGGGAAAAATCAGTTTTAATGAAAAGAGAGGAAAGAAGCAATTTTTAGAAAGTTCCATCAAAATCAGTTACGAAATGAGAAAGTTATTGAAGTTCGAAAAGTCTCGATTCTATGGCAATCTTCAAATTGACAGTGTTGCTTCAAAATGGCAGGTTTAGAAGGACAACTCTCAATATGTTTTGTACACAAAATTTCATATTTTCTCCATTATCCCTGAAGGTGCAGCTTGTCTCCTTAGCTCAAGATATATCATAGGAAAATGTATTTGACACAACATATGTTGAGTTAAAAAATATGAAATCTTGTGTACAAAATATATTGAGTGTTGTCCTCCTAAAATCTGTCATTTTGAAGATCACCATAGAAAGAAAATCAAGACTTTTCAAACTCATTTCGTAACCGATTTTGATGGAACTTTTCTTTTAATTGCTTCTCTTTAGCCTCTCTTTTCATTAAAATGGATATTTCCCCCAGGGTTTCATTCTCATTTAAAGACCAGCCAAGAGAAAAGTTGAGGTTGCCGCTTTTTTATACTGTTATGAGTAAATGAAAAAATGACTTCTCTCTTTTTACTGATTCATGTAATGGTGCAGGTTTTGACGACAACTTTCTATCTTAGACAATTACCAGATTTAGAATCAAATGTACAAGAAACTGATTCCCAGGGTAATAACTTGAATCACCCCATTGACTTAACAGAGGTAACTGTAGCTGTAAATAGAGCAAAAATAAATAAAGCAGCAGGGATAGATGGTTTAATTGCTGAGGTAGTAAAAAACAATGCGTCTATTCAGTTTGTACATGCTTTATACTCTTTTTGTTTTGAACATGGTATTTCTCCTAAGATATGGCAAAAAGGTATTCATTCAATTCTTAAACCTGGTATGGATGAATGTGAACCACTAAGTTACAGAGGTATTACATGAATATCTGTGATTTGTAAGATTTATTGTGATATTATAAGAGAAAGAGTGACAAATTTTCTTCAAAAATAATGCATAATTAAGGAGGAGCAGAATGGGTTTCGGAAAAAAAGGGGTTGTCTTGACCATCTATACAGCCTTTATTCTATCATCGAAAATAGAAAATTTTGTAAAAAAGCTACTTTTGTGTATTTTATAGATGCAAAAAAGCCTTTGACCATGTCAATAGGATCTTGCTATGGTATAAACTAAGGTCAGTTGGTGTTCATGGCAAGTTATATAACTGTATTAAGGCTCTTTATCAAGACACTGTGTGTACTGTTAATGTAAATGGTAATCTTACTGATTTTGTAAATGTAGAATTAGGGGTCAAACAAGGTTACCTTTTTTCTTTTTAACGTGTTTGTTAATGATTTAGTCGACCATGTAGGATTATGTAACAGAGGTATCCAAGTATTAGACACAAACATTGATTTGCTAATGTATGCAGATGATATTGTGGTTCTTGCAGACAATGAAAATGAACTTCAGCTTATGCTTGATAGTATATGCTCTTGGGCACAGAAGTGGAGGATTGAACTTAATACTTCAAAAACTAAAATTGTTCACTTTAGGAGGAAAGTTCAAGCAAAAACCACATCTACATTTTATTGTAATGGCCAAAAGCTTGATATTGTTGATTCATATAAATACCTAGGATTGTGGTTTAATGAATTTTTAAGTCTCCAGATAGGTACCAAAATACTAGCCCAATCTGCAACCAGAGCACTTGGAGCGGTTCTTAGTAAATTTAAATTGATCGGTGGTTCTCTGTTTATGACCTATAAAAAGTTGTTTGATGCAATGATATTGCCTATATTGCAATATGCAAGTGGTATTTGGGGTTTAGATGAGTTTTGAGCCATTAACAGTGTTTTCTGTAGAGCATGTCTCTTCTATCTTGGAGTGGGAAAATATACCCCAAATAATGCAGTCATGGGCGAAATGGGTTGGGACCCTCCGTTCTGTCACCAGAGTTAATCAGTTGCTAGGCTTTGGAGTAATTTGAGAAAGTATACTAGTGATAGTTACCCTGGAAAGATTTTCATGTGGTCTAAAGTGCTGGCTAATAATGGTGTCAAACACTGGTGTTATGAGGCTAAACAGTTGTTTGTAAAATTGCAATGTACCTGTACTGAGCCTTTGGCTGAGTTTGTTAGCACACAAAATTTTGTGAGATCAGTGTCTTTTGCATGTAAATCATTTGTTGAAAATAAGTGGAAATGCTCACTCTTTGATGATAAAAGGAGAGTCCCCCAATCCAGAAACAAGCTAAGAACCTATCGTCATTTTAAACATTCGTTAAATACTTTGAATGACGTGATTCAGTGCCAGAATAGGTCCAACAGGCGAGCATTAGCATTGTTCAGATGTGGATGCACTCCTATTGCACTTGAAACAGGTTGTTATGATAATGTTCCTTTTGATGAAAGATTCTTTATTCGTAATTCTGGTGACGTTGAGACGAGTTTCACTGTTTTATGATTTGTTCTGCTTATGATGACTTAAGATATGAACTATTCAGTATTATTTCATGTTCAGATCCAACATTTCACCAGTTGCCTATTTACCAACAATTCCTATAATGTCATCAGAATCTCTGTGCTGTCCAATAGCCAGTTTCGCAAACCGCATTTTAACCTGCCGTAGTAATTTATTATATTCGAAAAAAACATGACATCTCTATCACTCTATGCTTACCCAGTCACTATATTATTGTACCTATTTTTAGGTATTACATGATTTATGTTCTATTTTTGTATTACTTTATATGTTGATGTGCACATCACACATAGGCCTTTTTAGGCCGGCCGTTTTTTTTTTTTTTTTTGACGGGTGTGACTTTTAATAAAGAAATAAACTAAACTAAACTAAACTAAACTAAACTGTAGACAGGTCATAATATCTGAGGCTAGAGGGAGGCAGTGTAAAAGACAACAGTAGACAGGTGGCCTCTCTAGATAGATCGACAATACATATTTTCAGCTAGATGGAAGCAATACAAGAGACTATGGGCAGGTGGCATGTATAGTTGGCTACTAGGACAGGTTCATGTGTATAACAGAAAACTTTTTAAAATTAGATGGAGCTGGGGTGGTGATGTGCCCTATTTCACTCATTAAAAATGCTCTTGTAGATACAAAAAGTGATATAACCACTATAAAACCAGTTTGCCAAGTTTGTCAAATGGCTGGAAGAAGTAGGCTTGTATCAGGTAGCCATCAGAAAAAAATTCAAATTGTTACCTTGCACTTTTATTTGTCAATTTCATTTTGCTGCTGTTAATTCTGTGTATCAGCTACACGAATATAGCATGCCATGATAACATTATCATTTTTCTTTTTCTCTCTCACTCCCTAACGTTTCTACAGTTTTGTGCCTTTTACGCGGAGAGACCGAGATTACGAGCCCTTGCTTCACACAACATCCAAATATGGACATCTGCCTTATGGAACACATTACTTCAGAGAAGCCAATGAATCTAAACATATTACTACAGAGGTGAGGCATGTTTTTATGATGAATCTTTGTCATTCATATTTTTGTTCTAGCTGTGATGACAGTATCTGTAAAATCTTTAGTGCAACTTGGAGGGGTGCCAAAAGACAATAAGAAGTGATCCTGCTGATAAATATTTGTCTTGGAATATCTGTTATCTACCAATGAGATAGCAGGTTTGATGACACTGTTTTTCAAGGTTTCATTTTATGGAGTGTTTTTGCAAACTTGAAATTCCGCCAGAATTTTGTTTTATTTGTAATGTTCCATGAACAGAAGTCCAAATTGGTTTGATGGAAATGCCCCATAAATTGCACTTCATCTATCATTAGAAGTCTTTTATTTCAATGCACTATCAATGCTATATATACACTTTCAAAAGAAAGCTAAAAGTCCTGAAAGTCAAAGCACATTTTGATGATAGTAACTCATTTCCAGTTGCCATTCAATCTCTTTGTTTCCAATTTGTCTCTACAGAGGTTTCAACCAGTTGTATCCCCGATCCCCGTCCTCGAGAAGTTAAACGACACATACTCAAAAGGAACGGAAACAGTACCCTAGGAAGAAAGCAGCTTTAAAAGCTTGATCAATGTGTCCTTAGTTTTATGTATTGCAATATATTGCTCTCTTATTTTTTCCTTAAGAATGGAAAAATGAATAATGTGCTCCATTGTACTTATGAATCTCTTAATAAAATAAAAGTAAAGCAAGTAAAAAGCTTATATGAACATATATTTGTACATACTGTATATATTGTAGAAATGTAAACATTTGTATATATAGTTTAATATTTTGATAAGAAAATTATTATAGCTTATATATCAAATTGGATTTCACTTAAATTCAGTATCTTCCTCCCTTTCTGTGCACTAAAGGGATTGCTTGCCGATACAAGTATGTGGTGAAGGTCATCATCATTTGAGAAACTTCCCAACATTTAGCAAATGTGGTTTATTTGATAAAGTTAGTACAAGCACAATGCATACACTTGTTTTTTTTTTTTTCTGAAAAAGCAACCCCAATGTAAAGTCTCCAGTTATCAGTTTTCTAAAACGCAATTCTGTGTTCTTTGGTGTTCTAACTTCACAGTCTGTGTTCTTCAGTGACATGTAGAAAACACATGACAAATAGAAAAAAACAACAAAAAAACATTGTAAGTTACCCTAATACCGGTATATACGCACTGCAGAATAGGCCTACATGCAGACCGACTGAAGCTTCATGAACACACTAAACACTGCAAACAAGTTTGATCCAGATTTTCTGTTGATGCACGGTTTTGTTTTATTGGATTTTGCTTAATTTTTAAATGTTTTTCTCTGTATTTTTTGTAATTCAAAATTTTTGGCCTAAAAAAAAATTGTGTTTTCTGTGGAAAATTCTGTGAATTCCGTGTTCTTCCCAAATTCCGTGAATTTTTTTTTCATTTCCCGTATCGTGGAAAACTGGGGACTTTACCCTAATGGATTGCTCCTCTTTTTTATCCTATATTTCATTTGTAATTGTGGACTTTGAAAATAGAATATGCATTAGTTATCTGGTTTGGTATACATGTGTTCATCCCACCAAGTTTTCTGTGATTGCTAGAACATCTGCATTGATATCCATTTATTGAATGGAAATAAACTGAATGCATGATAGCTCATATGGTGCCATTATAGTTTTACCATCCATTGGACATCAAATACAAACGCTTGTTCAGATATGACTTGACAAACCCCCTGTGGTTTTTTCAGTGTTCAGATGTCGTGGCAAACCCCGCAACTTACGTTAATGAATGCACATTAATGTGCCAATGCTCAAATAAAAGATTTTTTTTTTTTTTTTTCAAAAGTTGCGCAGACAAACTCATATTTTGCGCTAAATTTTAAAGAATTTGATTGATCCACAGCTTTTTGCCTTCGGGAGGCAAAAAATGTGCCTCTTGTCTTGGTGCTTTTTTTTTTTTTGAACTGCCTTATATCACATTTACTTACCACACGTTATATGTGAACAAGCCTTAAGGAGGACCTCGAGACCATGAAAGTGACCTTGTCATATTATGAGAATCTCCTTATATCAGTAAAAAAAATACAAATAGAATATATAGACCCTGGGCATCACTAAATCAAGAATCTGGTTATATCTATCATCGAATTGCTATAACAGAGTGCATTTCTGTGTCAAATTACATTAATAGTTTTGTGTTCTTGTTGAGCATTTGATTGTTTTCCTGTTTTGAAGGCAGGAAGCAACTTGATCTCTTTCCAAGTGTCATGTATTGCATATTGTTTCCTATCCATCGAAGGACTCTGTATTATAAAGAAGATCATGTATCTGTACATGTATTTTGGACAGTATTTGTTATTGCATTCTCATTTGGTAGAAATTCAGAAAACATTTTAAGCTTAAAACTGGGTTAGAGAAATCAATTTATAATGCATTACTTATTCAAGAATTCTCAACAGTAAAAGGATGGAATAAGATGCATGCATTTAAGATAAAGGCAAGTTCTGGTTGTGAGATTGAATTGTGAAAGAAATTGTCTCAAAGTAATTGAGAAAGGTTGATTATAAAGCACTTAAGAATAGTATGCTGTAACTTGGAATTTGGAATCACCAAAATGATAAGAAATTAACTGAATTCTGCTGAGAGTCACATGTTTTGCACACAGAAATGCATGTATGGGATTACACACAAATGTTTGGCGCGAACATTTCGGCTGTTTTTTGTCATATTTTTCAAATGCCCTGACAAGCATGTCAGGGCATTTGAAGAACAATCCTTTTCAGGGGACATATCTACTATGATAATCTTCCTAACTAACATAAAAAGAGTGAGAAAACACAAATTATTTTTTACCTTTCACAGAACTATACTTTCCCTTTAAATAGACATCACACCCCCTGCATGAAATTTATTATATGTCTATGGTTAAGACATTCCAAGCATATATTTTTGCAAGCAGAGTATTTGATAGTGTCCACAGTCATTAAGCGCCTATTAAGAATGGAGGAAAGGTAATGAGGAAATATGGGCTCCAGCCATGGAGAAAGAAGGAATAAACTGTAATGGAATACACTCTGTATGTAGTGTTAATACTTCAGAGCTA
The DNA here is from genome assembly GCA_029962745.1 of Echinometra lucunter. Taxonomy (NCBI): domain Eukaryota; kingdom Metazoa; phylum Echinodermata; class Echinoidea; order Camarodonta; family Echinometridae; genus Echinometra; species Echinometra lucunter. Next base: position 29,761,685 of record CM057152.1, read on the forward strand.
TTTTAATTGTAATAACTTGTACAGATGTATGCAGTTTTACTGTATGGTTTACAAATGAGAATAAATTAAAGAATTATATTAGATGTAATTGTCTTGAAGATATTTGTTATTTCATGAACGTCAAGAAAAAGGAACAAACACAGAAACTCCCGTCATCAAGCAAAAGGACAACGATCCCTCTGCCAACATCAAAGACATTCAAAACGATGAAACCACACTTGATGATCAAACGGAAAATATGAACGTCCAACTATGCCAGTATCGCCAAAAACAAGAAAAACAATACCAAAAAACTAAGAAATGTACCAATGTCCTTACAATAGGCGATTCCATGCTCAGAAAAATACAGCCCAAGAAAATTTCTGACTCAATTACGAATGATGATATCACGGCTAATTTTAATAATAATAATAATTCTGTATTTATACCGCGCACAAATCTGCCAAAGGCACCCTAGGCGCACAAAATTATTGATAAATTTTGATAACTTGTTCCGAAAAGTTTGAAATTTAGTTGGTGTATCAAATTCACGTAGTAACATTTGCAGTCGTTTAATATTATCCTTTAGGTATTTCACGAAGTAATGAATGAATTCAAATTTATAAACATTCAAAAACGGCAGATCATTTTGAAAGATCTTGTTACTGTTATAGTTATGCACCACTCAGTTTGTTGTTGACGAAATGATGACGAATTATCACTTCTACCTATAAAAACTTCATATTTTTTCCCTTGCTCGCAGAGCTCGCTCGTATGATTTTCAGATACAGGATGTTTTCGGAAAGTGAAAAATCTGGCAAGTGAGCATGGTGAGGTGACCGAATGTACATATTTCTAAACATGTTCAGTGTATTTTCATGTCGAAATGATACTCAAAACAATGCGTTTTTCCTGGCCCGTTTCGCTCGCTTGTAATATTATTACAAGAACAGTGTGTTTTGCGCGGAACAGCAAACACTGGACCAGCGAGGTGCCAAAATAAAGTCATATTTGGCAGCAAGGTGACCATGTCATTCAGATAGGCCTACAGTGTATAGTGACGAAATAACACGAATGGCTATTTTTAGCTCGCTTGATCGCTCCACTTCCGATATCTTAAAGGCCGGCCACAGGGTATTTTGATGACAAAATATTACTTCTTTCTTAACAAGAAGTTTCAAGAATTAAGTGGCTATTTTCGACTCGTTCGCTTTACTCGTAAAATTTAATGAAAGGGTGCATGCACTTCATAATTAAGTAAGAAGCGTCCCCCCCCCCAAAAAAAAAACAAACGCTTCGCGGCCCCTAAATATTCCATTAACCAAAAAATCTACATCTGGGATATTGTTTGAAAATAATTTCTTGTTTTTTTGTGTGTTCGTGAGGGTGTGGTGTGTGTGCGTGTGTGTGTGTGTGTGTGGGGGGGGGGGGGGGTTACTTAGATTATACTTAAAATGCAGCATGATTGTCGGCAAATTTTACATACCCCCCCCCTTCATGTTCCCCGAATACTGAAATCATGGACGTATTATGAGATGGAAATTCATCGTTACGTATATTGATTCCTGCAAATTGTGACTGTCAAAGCTATCTCAATAACATTCTGTACATATTTCTCCACTTTGATCTCACGAGCTGATCTGTCGTCAGTTAGCCGGGAAAGAAGCGAGAGTCTACAAAAATCTACATCTGGGATATTGTTTGAAAATAATTTCTTGTTTTTTTGTGTTCGTGAGGGTGTGGTGTGTGTGCGTGTGTGTGTGTGTGGGGGGGGGTACTTAGATTATACTTAAAATGCAGCATAATTGTCGGCAAATTTTACATACCCCCCCCCCCGGCCCCTTCATGTCCCCCGAATACTGAAATCATGGACGTATTATGAGATGGAAATTCATCGTTACGTATATTGATTCCTGGAAATTGTGACTGTCAAAGCTATCTCAATAACATTCTGTACATATTTCTCCACTTTAATCTCACGAGCTAATCTGTCGCCAGTTAGCCGGGAAAGAAGCGAGAGTCTACATTGATTTGACAGTATATCTTTTGCACATGCGCCGAAGATAGCGGCTTAAATCATACAGAAAATCAATGTGCAGTTCTGGTTTACAGTTGGAATTTACTATTCCATGTGTTTCATCTTGAAAATTGTGTGGATATAACAGGGTAGAACTTAAATTTTGATTGAATGTTTGAGATTTATAATCCTGTTTTGCCACATTTTCCCCATAATAGTATAATGCACGGATCTTATGAAGATCATGTCCTTCTCATTGTTAACGGTCATACGCGTGTGCGAAAGTGTGCGAATAAGTAATAATAAATTTCATATCACAAAAATTAACACGTTCTTAAGTTTGCTGCTCCCTATCAGCGGTATTATGAATCAAGACATATTCTGAAAGAGCACACCAGCCGAACAAAACCAAACTGAGGGGAACTGCTTCTTTGTCAACGATCTAACATGCTTATACGCAATCGTTATTGTCCAAACACCTGTTTCATGATCAGAAGGCGGTGACAGTGATTGTACTTCTGTAAATTAAATTCAGCGGCGGAACTGGTACTTCAAAGGGCTTGTGACCTTTGGTTTTCCATTCATAATACGTCCATGACCTAACCCAGGACCTGCCAAAAAAAAAAAAAAAAAAAAAAAAGAAGAAGAAGAAGAAGAAAAAAAAAAGGAAAATGAAGAAAAAAGAGAAAAGGCTCGTGTTGGCTTGGGATTATGTATTTTGTTAGAAGTGATTTCATTCTATTTTTTCTTCTTTGCTTATTGATTTGTGAATATACATTTAATCTTAATAAATCATGTTATGAAAACAAAATGAAGATTCATATATATATAAATATGGAATTGTATAGGCCTACATAGATTTATGTCCTTTTTTCATTGAAAATCTCTAATAGAGAAAATATGGAAAAACAAATTAAGTACCGTATGTGTGGCTAAGCCGCTGCCTATTGGTAGTTAAATTTATGCGCTGTTGCTTCCAGGGCCGTAGTTAGCGGGGGGGGGGGGGGGGGGGGGGGGGGAGTGACATCTATGGTGACATCCCTCCCCCCCCCCCCCCCCCATTGCTCAGCCTAACGTCGGTAAATCTGCGCTGCCGTCGGGAAAAATGAAAAAGGGCAGAGAAAAAATGAGAAGGGGAAAGAAAAAAGAAAGAAAAAAAGGAGAAGAAGAAGAAAAAAAGAAAAAAGAAAAGGAAAAGGAGAGAAGAAAAAAGGAAAAAGAAAAGAAAAAGTGAAGGAAGAAAAAGAAAAAGAAAAGAGAAAAAAAAAAGAGAGTGGAAAAGGAAAAAAGGAAAAAAGGAAGAAAATGGATAAGAAAAACAATGATGACAAGGTAAAGAGAAAAAAAAAAGTGTCGAGGAGAGAAAGAGAGGTTCCGAGGTTGTGCTTGCTGGTTCGGTGCAGACGTTGAGTCGGGGGGAATGATGGATATCGGGTCAGGAAGGGCCGCTGTCCCGGCTGTACTTTGTCGGGTATTCTTGCTTGATCCTTCATCATCCTTGGCAAGTTTTGATATTACGCAAATGGCGCGCTCTCTGTATACCGACGATAGTGTACCGTGGGGTCGTCCAGTAATCGGGTTACCCAGCCCTCCATCGAGTCCGGAATGGAATCTACAGTGTTTATAGAAAATATAGCATTATTTTGTCGGTCGCTCGCTGGTAGAAACAGAATGGTTTCAGACGGCAAGCGAGGTGCCCAAATATTTGGTAAATAGGTGATCGAATATTATTTAGGTATCTTATAAGAGTGTATTTTTGATGATAAAATAAGAATTCTACCTTTAAGAAGAGAGTACAATTTGCCTCGATCGCTGCGCTCGCTCGTATAGATTATGGTTTCGCCTTTTTGGCAGATAGACAATCGAATACATGATTTGGATGATCTTATAATTATGTTTAAATTTATTTTGATGACAAAATAACACTCATTCTATGGAAAAGGGTGTATAAATTTTCTCGCTCGCTCGTATATTATTCACATACGGGATCGTTTAGGAAAAGCAAAAGAATTTGGCAAGCGAGGTTACCGAAAATACGATTTAGATATCTTACTGGCCTAAGTGTATTTTCACGAAATATCATGAAAAAGAGTGTAGGCCTATATTTTTCCTCGCTCGCTGCACTCGCTCGTATAATATTAAAAAACAGGATCGTTTTGGAATATAATATAGATACCTTTCGGCCCATCGTTTATTTTGATGAAGAATGAATAATCACCTCAACAATGAAAAGGAGTATATATTTTGTCCTCGCTCGCTTCGCTCGCTTGTATAATAAATAGATACAGGATATTTTTGAAAGCGAATGCATTCGGCAAGCAAGGTGACCGAATATATGATTCAGATATCTTATACTGGCCTAAGTGTATTTTGACGAAATGACATGAATAAAATTAAAAGTGCATATTTTTCCTCGCTCGCTGCGCCCGCTCGTATAATATTCATAAACGGAATCGTTTTGGAATACTGACAGAATAATCGGGCAAGCGAGGTGACCAGATATATAATTTAGATACCTTTCGGCCCATCATGTATTTTGATGAAGAATAATCACCTCAACCATGAAAAGGAGTGTATTTTTCCTCGCCCGCTTCGCTCGCTCGTATAATATATAGATACAGGATAGTTTTTGAAAGCGAACGAATTCGGCAAGCGAGGTGACTAATATGATTTAGATACCTTTCGGCCCATCGTGTACTTTGATGAAGAATAATCACCTCAACCATGAAAAGGTTTTCGGCCTCGCACGTGTCATATTTAGATACAGGATGGTTTTGAAAGCGAATAAATTCGGCAAGCGAGGGGATAAAAATAATCTAGATATCTAATAGGCCCATCGCATATTTTGATGAAGAATTATCACTTTTACCATGATAAAGAGTATATATATATTTTTCCTCGCTTGCAAGCAAGGTGACCGAATAGGCTATGATTTAGATATCTTATTGTTCAAAATGTATATGATGACGAAATACAGTCAGTCCGCAAGTCCGTATGCTAATGAGCAAATGATACGTCAGATTTATCCAAGTCGTCTCGTCACTTAGCATGACAAAGAGTTTTTTTTTTCTCGCTCGCTGCGCTCGCTCGTATAATAATTATTTAGACATAGAATGTTGGGGGAAAGCGAATGAATTCTGCAGGCGAAGTGACCAAATTTACGATTTAAAAATCGTATAGGCCCATCTCGAATTTTGATGAAGAATCATCACTTCTAATACCACTTTCACACCAAACAAATATAACGGAATAAAAGCGTTTTTAGAAAAAAACGCTTTGGTATGAACACTCGGCAAAGCGTCATATTTGAAAACGGAATCAAATATTCCGCAATCTACGTGTGAGGTCTATCACTAGGTTTTGAGGTGTTTTGAAAACGGAATATTCCAAATATGACGCTTTATTTTTTGGTATGTACAGAAAAAAGGAAATAAAGCGGAATGAAATGTCAAAGGTCAACCAGGTTCCCACCAAAAACCTGGAAAATGCGGGAAACGAGTGAAAGCACGGGTATCTTCGATCGCAGCGCTAGCGAGCTGCATGGATCGGCATGGCAGGGCTTACTTCGAACCATCGGGTCTTCGCGTCGGGCCGTGTAATCGCGTAATGCGACCTTTCGTGAAAAAAAACCCCTTTATTTACGAAAGGTCGGGTTCACCGTTTGAGAAATATACCAGTTAAATCTACGAAAAGTCGGGTCCATTAACCCGACACTTCGTAGAAATTTGCAAGCAAATATACGAAGAGTCGCGTCCTTAACGCACATTTCTACAACAAATAATTTGACGAAAAACGGCTTGAATAAAAGCTAGCATTTGATTCGCACAAAGTCAGCCTTTGCCAGGAAAGTCCAGAGGTGAGTACAGTTTAAATTTCGCTAATTTGTCAAAAAATTAGAATCTATTCCTAATGAGTTCTACATTGTGCCAGATCTGCGTTAATTTCTTTATATTTTCAAAGAACTGCTCTGAGCTGTATGTCATGAAATTATGTGCTATAAACTCACTAACTTTGTAAACTCTTTTCATCGTCGGCAGCTCATTGTTACCGCTGCACCCTGGCACGACGCAACATCTTGCCCAGACTTTCGGGCGGATTGCCTATGATTGTAAATGCAATGCAAAAACGGTTGACAGCGAGATTCAACGTTATCCCACCTACATGCATAGTGTGTTGGCGAGTTGACGAATCAGTTTTCCTGTTGCATGATGTATAACTGTGTAAAGCAAGGGGGGAGGGCGACAGGGGCGTAACAGGTACCTGTTATCAGGGGGGGGCAGAGCCCAAAATTTCCCGGTAACTAGTCTATGTCTAGAATCTGTGGCGTAGCTAGGACTGCATTTTAGGAGGACGGTAGTGCTCCACCGGTGACAGCCCGCTAGACCGAGGGCCCGCGAGGCCGAAGGCCCGCGAGGCCGAAGGCCCGCGAGACCGATTTTTTTTTTTTTTTTTTAAATCTTATTTTCCTTCATCAGGTGCCGCGGTCGAGTGGTTTAAGGCGCCTTGTTGCAGCGGCGTAACAGGTGCCTGTTATCAGAGGGGGGGGGGGCAGAGCCAAATATTTCCCGGTAACTCCGTCTAGAATTAGTGGCGTAGCTGGGATTTCAGTAAAGGGGGGGCGGTAGTGAGCACGGGAAGCGCGCTCCCAAGGGGGGTGCAGGGAGGGGGAAGTGTCCCCCGCGAGAAGAGCGGAAGCTCCGACGTTCCTTTGAATTGTTCCTTGTCTGCTCCCGCTCATTTGATACGTCCTCTGCCTGTTATCGGGGGGGGGGGGGCAAATAATTCCCGGTAACTAAGTTTAGAATCAGTGGCGTTGCTAGGATTTCATTTTAGGGGGCGGTGGTGGGCATGCGAATCGTGCGAAACACTTACTGAGCGCGCGAAACGGGCTCTCTGGGGAGGGGGGGGGTGCAGAGAGGGGGCATTTATTTAGGAATCAAGATGTTAACTTAATTGGAAGAGAACAGAGAGGGAGAGAGAGTAAGAGACAGAGAGGGGGGAATGTCAAGAGGAACGATAGGAGAAATTGAAAGTAAAATGAGCTGTGAGAAAAGTATAGAGGAAAAGAACTTGGAAGAATATCCAATTTATTTGAGCGTGCTCTGTGTCTCTCAGTGCGTGGGATGAGTGTGTGCGTTTATATGCAAAATAGGGTTAGAATATTTCTTTTAAAAAAGAAAAGCTTGTAATTTGCAACAGCCCACTTCAGATGCGGCACCACTGTATTTTGGTTCATCAGTTCATTAAGAATTATGTTCTAATTGTAACATTTTTTGGTTTCACCACGGTTGTGTAGATTTCTTCAGAGACTTTGGCATGATTTCGTTAGACGATGAAGTGAGAGACGGGATGGGGTGTCCGATTTCTTAGTATCATGAAAAGCATTTTTGCAAACTATTCCAAGTCTAATAAGTTAATACTCCGGCAGAAGCTGAAATTTTATCTCAGAAAATTGATATTAAAAAAGGAATCAATATTAATGAATAGCTGAATGAATGAATGAATGAATGAATGAATGATGAATAAATAAATGAACATCTATATTTATTAATTGATTACACCCTCGTAGCAAAAAAGGCGGGGGCAGTCGCGCCCCCCCCCAAAAAAAAAAAAAAAACGCCAACAAAAAAAAAAAGAAAGAAAGAAAATGAAGGGGGAATACGTAAGAAGAGCAAGAGCAGACAAGGAACAATTCGAAGAAAACATTGGAGCTTCCGTGCTTCGCGGGGAGGGGGAAAACTCCCCTTATAGGGAGAGCCTTTCGCGCGCTCAGTATTAAGTGTTTCGCAAGTGTTTCGCGTGCTCACTACCGCCCCCTAAAATGAAATCCTAGCAAAGCCACTGATTCTGGACTAAGTTACCGGGACATTTTGGCTCTGCCCCCACCCCCCCCCCCCCCGATAACAGGCGGAGGACGTCTTAAGATGAGCGGGAGCAGACAAGGAACGATTCAAAGGAACGTCGGAGCTTCCACGCTTCTCGCGGGGGACACTCCCCCCTCCCTGCACCCCCCCTTGGGAACGCGCTTCCCGTGCTCACTACCGCCCCCTAAAATGAAATCCTAGCAAAGCCACTGATTCTGGACTAAGTTACCGGGACATTTTTGGCTCTGCCCCCACCCCCCCCCCCCCCCGATAACAGGCAGAGGACGTCTTAAGATGAGCGGGAGCAGACAAGGAACGATTCAAAGGAACGTCGGAGCTTCCGCGCTTCTCGCGGGGGACACTCCCCCCCCTCCCTGCACACCCCTTGGGAACGCGCTTCCCGTGCTCACTACCACCCCATAAAATGAAATCCTAGCTACGCCACTAATTCTAGACGGAGTTACCGGGATATATTTGGCTCTGCCCCCCCCCCCCTTTCTGATAACAGGCACCTGTTACGCCGCTGCAACAAGGCGCCTTAAACCACTCGACCGCGGCACCTGATGAAGGAAAATAAGATTTTAAAAAAAAAAAAAAAAGTCGGTCTCGCGGGCCTTCGGCCTCGCGGGCGGACCCCGCTCCACCGGCGTAAATCCAATTAAAGGAGTGGGGGATGAAAAACTTTTTTAACGATTTTTTTTCCCTCTCACACACATTTTGATATCTATTTTGCGAGCGAGCGAAGCGAGCGAGCCGAAAATAATCACTTTTTTGCTTTTGAATCGCATTTTCGAATAAAAATTCAAAAATATGACGAAAGAGCCTTGCGAGCGAGCCAAAAAATAACCACTTTTCTCGATTTTAATCGCATTTTTTTGATGGAAATCCTAAGATTTTGACGAGCGAGCGGAGCGAGCGAGCCAAAAACAACCACTTTTTTGTTTTCAGTAGCATTTTCAAGTAGAAATTCTAAAATATGATGATTGTTTATGACAGATATATATTCAAAATTTTTACTAACTGATTAATAATTAAAATATATTTTCTCCTTTAAAAAGTGTGTCTGCATGGTGGGAAATTTGTACATACCATCCCCCCTCTCCCCCATGTGGGGGTGATAGATCCCCCACCCCCGGAATTTACACCAAGAGGGGAGGGTGCAGGGAAGGGGGAGTTTTCCCCCTCCCGCGCGAAGCGCGGAAGCTCCGACGTTTCTTTACATTGTTAGTTGTCGGTAATTAAGTCTATCTTCTGCGGCGCAACTAGGATTTCATTTTAGGACAGTAGTGCTCCCTAGGAGGGAGGGTGCAGGGAGGGGGAGTTTTCCCCCTCCCGCGCAAAGCGCGGAAGCTCCGACGTTTTTTCGCTGTCAGTTCCCACTCTTCTTACGCTCTCTGCCTGTTATCGGGGGGGGGGGCATACGCATAGCCAAAAATTTCCCGGTAATTAAGTTTAGAATCAGTGGTGTAGCTAGGATTTTCTTTAAGGTGAACGATAGTGCAAAGCGCGCTCCCTAGGCATGCTAGGGGAAGGGTGCAGGGATGGTGATTTTCCCCCTCCCGCGCAAAGCACGAAGCTCTGACGTTTCTTTGAATTGTTCGTTGTCTGTTCCCGGTCTCATACATTGTCTGCCTGTTATCGGGGGGGGGGGCAGAGCCGAAAATTTCCCGGTAACTAAGTCTAGAAATAGAATATGCGGAGATAAGCCCGCACCGCGAGTTGCTTGTTGCGAAGCCTTTAGCGGGTTGGGCCCATGGTTCTGGCTTAGGGGACCTGATGGGGGTCTACAGGGAAAGCCACTGCGGGGGTCCAGGGAGTAGAGCAGCCGGAAACTCCGGGGTTTGGTACTAAATTTTCCCTCATTTCTTTTGTTTCCCTTTGCTTTCTTCTTTTTCCCCCTTTCCCTCTTTTCCCTCTCTCTTTTCTTCTTTCTCCCCTTTCTCCTTTTTTCTTTCCCGTTCTCCTTCTTCCTCTCTCTTTCTCCTTCTTTCTTTCCCTTTCTCCTTCTTTCTTTTCCTTTCTTCTTCTTTCTTTTCCTTTCTTTTTCTTCCTTTCCCTTTCTCCCTTCCTTTTTCTTCCTTTCCCTCCTTTTCATTTTTTCCCGGTGGTTTGGTGGATTTTCCCGCTGAAATCCTTCAGGGGGGGCACTCTGCCCCCCCTGCCCCCCCGGCTGTTACGCCACTGGAGGGCGAGGCGGGGTCTACGACTGTGTGTACAGTAAGCTCAGATTTCAAAGACAGCATAAGGAAGCATAATGAGACTAGGTATGATTTAATCCAGCAGTGTAACAGGGCTGCGTTTCACGAAACCGTCATAAGTCTAAGTTCATGGACATCCCATAGAAACACGCGTTAATTCTACAACACGCGTTTTAATGGATGTCCAAGAAGTTAGACTTATGACGGTTTCGTGAAACGCAGCCCTGGTTCCTGTTATCGGGGGGGGGGAGCCCAAAATTTCTAGTAATTCAGTCAAGAATCAGTGGCATAGCTATGATTTCATTTGACTTTGAGGGGAGCGGTAGCGAGTACACAAAGCATTCAAAACACTGAGCACGCGAAGCGCACTCCATGGGGGGGGGGGGGGGGGTGCAGGGAGGGAGAGACTACCGCCCCCTTAAGTGAAATCCTAGCTATGCCACTGATTCTAAATTTACTTACCAGGAAATTTTTGGCTCTGTCCCGCCCCCCTTTCCTCTTTTTTTTTTCCATATCTCTTCTTCTTTCTCCCTTTTCTTCTTTCTTTCCTTTCTCCCTTCCTTTTTCTTCCTTTCCCTTTCTTTCATTTTTTTCGTGGTGGTTTGGTGGATTTTCCCACTGAAATCCTTCAGGGGGAACTCTGTCCCTCCCTCCCCTGCCCCTGGTTGTTACACCACTGATTTAATCTTTTATTTGTTTTGACTTTGTTCATCAGATTGAACATGCCTAGGTTGAAACTTAATGCTGCATTTATGTCTGCATCCACATCATGCTGGAGATGTAGGTGATGATTGCTTGTTGACTGAGACTGAAGAAAGTTTCTGCAAGATATGAGTTAGTTTACCGCTCCAGTTATGGAAGGTAAGTGAATTCTGCATGAATTTAATAAGGTTGCTACATGTACAGGTATGTCAATATTCAGCCAGGGTTTAGCATCATTTACAAGGCCATTGGCCTTGGTTGCAAATACACCCATTCTTGAATTTATTTGTAAACCCTGGCTGAATATTTTTTTTTAATTATTATTGTCTCCTTTGAAAATGTCATCAGTCTGGCATGATGAATATTTTTCTTCCTTGAGTTTGATGGGCACCAGGATCAAAATATCTCACCAACATTTCTTGCTTACACTTCATTAAGAAATGTATTGCTTAGTTAAAGCTAAATAATTGTTCAGCTTTACTTGTTCATTTTTGCTATACAAGCAGAAACTATATTTTGTTTTCTGATTTCCTCTCATTTCATTTGCAAGTTTGTTTTTTATTATTAAATTTCAAGTTGAGATATTCATTGTTCAATATGTGTATTCTAAATTTCTGGTGTATAAATTTCAATTGTATTTTGAGTTCTGTGAAATAAACTAAAATTATTTATGAACCTTGGTCTGCAAAGGTAAATATTGAGTGCTCCTACTGTCCATTATTTGTACATGTACTTTGCATTTATCCTAATCCAAGTCAACTTTCAATCTCATTTTTTTCTTTAACAGAAAGAATTCAGCTTCTACTCTTCATTGCATTGGACCCCTGCTTTGGAGATCTGTCTCTCAATGAGTGAGGAGTCATGGCCCTGTATGCAGCAGGGGGGGGGGGGGGGGGGGAGGGGATGGGAGCAGTAGCCAAACCCACAATTCAATTCAATTCAAATTTATTGATATGCAATCAACAATTTTGGATTATTATTGACATACAAAATGTTGTGCAATGTCATTAAACAAAGTTACAAACAAATAATTGCATTATTTTTTAAAAACTAAACCCCTCCCCATAGGTGTGTGTGAATTATTTGAAACTCTTACAGCAGATTATTGTTTCATTTGAGGATTTGAAAATTCATAAATTCAGTACAGTGTACTAGTAATTTGAATTGAATGATGAGTATGTAAGTTTCAAAATTACTGTTTTCAGTTGCGTTTTAATTGATTTTATTAATTTCTTCTAAAGGGATGTGGAATAGCTTATTCTTCCTGAGTTGTGCACAACATCTCACTATGAGTTCTGTTAATGATTTATTTACAAGTATAATTTAAAGTAGAGAAGGATTCTATTGGGCCTTGATACATGTAGGCAAATTGAATTACTAACATTTGAATGGTAGTGATGTAAAACTCTATAGTCTGTTCTTTATTTTGTTGTAAGTTGTGAACAGAGTATATGATTTAAAAAAATTGTTATTAGTAATATGAAATATATTTTACTTTTAATTGATGAATGAAGGCTGATGTAGTTTCCTTTTTATCGGAATGAACCTATTTTAACATGTACATGACTGTAATCACCATGCATAAAAATAATCATTACATAGCAAATTCATTTTTTTTTTTTTACTACAAGTGTACTTTGATATTGATTGTGTAATCTCCAGCAATTTTTAAAAGAATGTGATAATTGTAATACATGTATCCGGGACATGTATACATGCATATCTAAGAAAATACTGAAGCCCCCCTCTTATGAAATGAATATGGGGGTAGGTGAAAAATGAAGCAACCAAGAGGGTGTGTTCAAGAGAGATGGAAAGGGTTGGAAAGAGAGACAGGGATAGATACAGGAAGAAAGGGGTGAAAAATCAATTCAGGCGAGATTATTTGATGAAAATTTGAGGGTGTCCGAGAGAGAGAGAGAGAGAGAGAGGGGGGGGGGGGGGCAGAGAATGGGAAAGGATGGAGTAGTGGAGAGTTTGTGAAGGAGATAATTGCAATGTATATGTGTTTTGTGTTGATTAAATTTATCAGATTTTCAAAGTGCATTATCTTTTGAAGATCAAGGTCGTACATCTACAAGCCATATACCTTTATGGATATTAATTAACAAATTCTTTGGTATAGGTCTTCTCACGCATTCACCAAAATTTTATCATCACACGTGATTAGCCAATCCCCCCCCCCCCCCATGATCAGTGATAGTAAAGAAAAGATATATATTTGGCATTTCCATGGAAGTCTGTTAATATGTTAAAATTCAACAGTTTGGAACCTAATTATAATGAAACTGAACAGGGGCGTAACAGGTACCTGTTATCAGGGGGGGGCAGACCCCAAAATCTCCCGGTAACTAGTCTATGTCTAGAATCTGTGGCGTAGCTACGACTGCATTTTAGGAGGACGGTAGTGCTCCACCGGCATAAATCCAATTTGAGGAGTGGGGATGAAAAACTTTTTAAACAATTTTTTTCCCTCTCACACACATTTTGATATCTATTTTGCGAGCGAGCGAAGAGAGCGAGCAGAAAATAACCACTTTTCTGGTTTTGAATCGCATTTTTGAATAAGAATTCTAAAATATGACGAAAGAGCGTAGTGAGCGAGCCAAAAATAACCATTTTTCTCGATGTTCATCGCATTTTCGGATGGAAATCCTAAGATTTTGACGAGCGAGCAAAGCGAGCGAGCCAAAAATAACCACTTTTTTTGTTTTCAGTAGCATTTTCAAATAGAAATTCTAAAATATGATGGTTGTTTATGATAGATATTCAGAATTTTTACTAACTGATTAATCAAAATATATGTTCTTCCTTAAAAAGTGTGTCTGCCTGGGGGGAAATTTGTACACACCATCCCCCCTCTCCCCGTAGTGGGGGTGATAGATCCTCCACCCCCTGGAATTTACGCCAATGTAGTGCTCCCTAGAGGGGAGGGGGAATTTTCCCCTTCCCGCGCGAAGCGAGGAAGCTCCGACGTTTCTTTGAATTGTTAGTTGTCGGTAATTAAGTCTATCTTCTGCGGCGTAACTAGGATTTCAATTTTAGGGAGATGGTAGTGCTCTGTAGGGGGTGCAGGAAGCTCCGACGTTTTTTCGTTTTGCTGTCAGTTCCCGCTCTTCTTACGCTTTCTGCTTGTTATCGGGGGGGGGGGGGGAGTGGGCATACGCATAGCCAAAAATTTCCCGGTAATTTAGTCTAGAACGGTCTAGAATCAGTGATTTCATTTTAGGAGGACGATAGTGCAAAGCGCGCTCCCTAGGCATGCTAGGGGTAGGGTGCAGGGATGTTAATTTTCCCCTCCCGCGCGAAGCGCGGAAGCTCTGGCGTTTCTTTGAATAAATTGTTCGTTGACTTTTCCCGGCCTCTTGTAACATTCTCTGCCTGTTATCGGGGGGGGGGGGGGGGGGGGGACAGAGCCAAAAATTACCCGGTATCTAAGTCTAGAAATAGAATATGCGGAGGTGAGCACGCACCGCGATTTGCTTGTTGCGAAGCCCTTAGCGGGTGGGGCCCAGGGTTCTGGCTTAGGGCCCCTGATGGGGTCTACAGGGAAAGCCACTGCGGGGGTCCAGGGAGTGGAGCCCCCGGAAACTCCGGGTTTGGGTACTAAATTTTCCCTCATTTCTTTTGTTTCCCTTTACCTTTTTTCTTTTTCCCCCTTTCCCAGTCTTTTCCCTCTTTTCCCCCCTCTCCTTTCTTCTCTATCCCCCTTTTCCTTTTTTCTTTCCCGTTCTCCTTCTTCCTTTCCCTTTCTCCTTCTTTCTCTCCCTTACTCCTTCTTTCTTTTCCTTTCTTCTTCTTTCTTTTCCTTTCTTCTACTTCCTTTCCCTACCTCCCTTCCTTTTTCTTCTTTTCTCTCCCTTTCATTTTTTCCCGGTGGTTTGGTGGATTTTCCCGCTGAAATCCTTCAGGGGGGGGGGGGGGCACTCTGCCCCCCCCCCCTGCCCCCTGGCTGTTACGCCACTGAAACTGAAGTACTTGCATATCATAAATAGATTAATATCAAAATTTATTTTTTTTTACCCGATACTTCGTCATTTGAAGGTAGTTTTCTCACGAATATTCGCGTAAAAGATTAGTCTTATGTCAATGACCACAATTGCTAAAAATCACATTTTTACCACACGATTTACCCGACCTTTCGTAAATACAGGGGGCTGTTTTCACGAAAAGTCGGGTTACGCGATTACACGGCCCGACGCGATCACCCGATGGTTCGAAGTAAGCCGCATGGGCAGTGCAGCGTACGTTCGACGCTACTAGCTGCATATGGACGCGAATCATGTATGAAGAAACAAACGCGTTAGCATTCGTACATAAGTTTAAAAATTAAACTATACATACAAATAAAAAAAAAAATTATTCAGTAAATTTAAACAAATTGCAATAAGTTAAGTAATATTTATACATTTTATTCTGAATAACTGATTTGTCTTGTTACATATATCAAATAAAACAAAAAAAAATATACAGCTAGAGATAGCAAAATGCATGGTGGGTAATGACGTATTTCCGCACTCTCTCACACCGTAATATTACGCTTTCGCTCAAAACGGACTTAATTGGTTCAGTGTGAACAGGAACCAGAAGCGTTTTGGAAGCGTTTTGAAAGTGAAGCGTCATGAAATATAACGGCAAGGATATTCCGTTTCGGCAGTGTGAAAACAGTATAAAATGAAAAGGAACATCATTTCCTTGCTCGCCTCGCTCGCTCATATAAAAATCACCAAATCTGGTTGAAATTGAATGAAAATGTGTAGGAGAGACGAAGGAAAATGTGATAGAGGCACACAGTTGAAAGTGCCCCATGGGCTTTATACGGTTTAAGTAATAGACATTGGTCGTCGGGAATTGGCGGCAATGTTTGTCGGTAGTGGCCTCTACACCCCCCCCCCCCCCCCCCCCCCCCCCCCCCCACTGAAAAAGGTCTAGCTACGCCCCTGGTTGCTTTCAAAAACAGACGGGAAAAAAAAATGACTGCACGTATGACAATACAAACCAAAGATATAAACCAACAACCCGTACCAAGTCTAGCTAGTATGCAAGCACAGACCCTAATTGACACTTTTGCAGCTAGCGCTATATAGCTGAGCCAGCTAGCTTGACAGAAGCTTTGTGGATCGAAAGAACCGGTATACCGTATATAATATTCGCTGATGATGATGATGATCTGAGCTAGTGTTTGTTTGCTGATCGAACTGATTCTAGTTCAAGGACAAGTTACGAAATGTGAGTCGAAATAGAAGACTTTCTATTGATACAAATATATTCATCGAGACTTTTTAATGTCATGTAGTTCATATTGATGTAGGATATTATTCGACATTTATGCCATGCTTGCAATAAGTTGAACGTGAGATTGAGGAACGCCGGAGGAACGTTACGGCCATCACCCACCCCCATCAATATCACGGCCACGGGCTTTGATAGCGCTAGCGAAAGTCTGCAAGTTACGCCCGCCGCAGTTAGGGCGTAGCAGCGCCAATCGGGTAGAAAGCTGCAGCGCAGCTAGCTGAGTGTGATCCTCCTGCATTCACCGTCTGTCATGTCTGTGTCGGCTGGCTCGTCAGTTATCTTGCCTTGCTTTGCCTTAGTTGGCCTAGCAGAAAAGTCGGCCTGGGCTGCGTTTCATGAAACTATTACAAATCTAAATTCTAACGTTAAGTTCATGGACATCCCATTGAAACGCGTATTAATTCAATGGGATGTCCACAAAGTTAACGTTAGCGTTAGAGTCAGATCTACAAGTACAACATGTACAACATTGTATTTGTATGACGGTTTCTTGAAACCCTGGCTTTAAACGCAGCCCTGATCGTGAGAATTGTCGCCTCTGTTAGTTCCCGCGTGTGCGCTTGCATTGTACTACAAAGTCTATGGGAGAGGAATGTTACCAGCATTGACGAAATAAACGGCAGTGAATGGACTGGTGACAAATTTCACGATAATGCTGAAAAGTCAGCATGGTCAGACGATTCGGTTGACAACTTTTTGAAAAATATTTTGATGTAATATATAATATTATCTCCATTTTGTGTCTAGATCTATGTAGTCTTGTTGGGTATTAATTTGGGTTGTTACTATTTTATACTTACTCCTAACATGCCTAACTGTAATAAGAGTCCCAACTTAAGTGAAACAGATCATGAATGAAACAGATCATTAATGAAACTTGAGCAGAATAGCTTGGAAAGACTCTGTGACTGTGCAGATTGCCAACACTATTCTTGAGAGTAGCGATATTAAAAAAAAAAAATTCTCCATACAGACCATAGAGCCATTAAAGATTACTTTGTACATCCCCATGTTAGACAAGATCCACCATCGTCTAACTGGCTACATGCCTGGGGGAACATTTCTGAAAAATAAAGGTTAATTTACTATACACGATAAATTTATAGTTCTTCTAAAGGAAATATTTTTTCACTCTTCATCTGCATGTACCTAGATAGTAGATACAATGTATGAAGTTTTACAATGTATATTATTTTGCCAGTTAGTCTATAAAAAAAAAAGCATCTGTAGTAGGTCTGGCATCATTGAAAATGGTAATTTGTACTTTAGGAAGAGGACCTTAAAGGAAAGGACATCACAGAGTTGTGAGTTGCCAACTTGCATATCTTGCAGTTTTTCAAAATTCCTTCTAGGGGAAGGGGGGGGGGGTTATTTTTTTCTAAATTTTAATTTTAAAAACATGTTTTCAGTGTGAACCTTTCCCTTAGATTAATTTCTTTGAACCATCAAATTTTGATCAAAACTATATGTACATGTAGTAATAACAAGTTTAGAGAAAAAGAATGTGAAGTATATTGTACACACCTGGAAGAGAGCCAATTGTAAAGTACCATTAGCCTTGACCACAGATACCCACAAATCAGATAAGTCATAACTGCCCTTTGTCTTATGACAATTTATCTGAAGTAGATGTGTAAACCTAGTAGTATTGAGCTGGAGTGAAAAGTCTATGTGTCAATACAATTTTTAATGAGAAAATGTAGAGTTACAAATAAATATAAATACAGAATGCGACTGGAATGTAAATGTATGTATACATCCTAAAGGTACATGTAGGTTGTCAAAGTCTGAAATCATATATGCATGAGATGATGAGAGACTTGATGATATCATCTGTTGAGAACCAGAAGGGTGTTCTGGCATACCATTTATTACAAAAGCACAAAGTCTCTGCTGATGTTCAACATAAAGATATTTTAAAGTCTGACCAGCCATGTGCTGTTGTTTTTTTTTTAAAATTCAGTCCTGTAAATTAATGAGAGAGAGAGAGAGAGAGAGAGAGAGAGAGAGAGAGAGAGAGCTATTTTTATAAAAGTTAGTTTGATACATGTATGTTGAACATGTGAGTTATACTGTGCAGTACTCAGGGTTGGCGGATTTAAATCACGTTGATTTAAATCGTGATTTAAATCGCGATTTAAATCACCATGATTTTGTTTTTTAAATCATTGATTTAAATCACTTCCATTGAAACATGTACAAATCATTGACAAATTGTTTGTTCAAGACAGTTTTGATTCTTCAAATCAACTGAAAAACTTTAATTCACTTTATATCAACAAAAAATCAACAAATTCTTCATATCTATGTAAAACATATCAAAATCAAGTCAATAAAATCAGCTAATTCCTTAAAAACTAAAGAAGTACGTCGTCAACAGTTACTCCATTTTTGTAAATGTCAAGTTTTTCTTCTGAAATTTTACATTCTTTGTCAGCTATCAATAGTGAAACAAGTTTCTTATTTCTTTCTTAACATTTATCATACAATCCAAGACTTTTCAGAGAACAGTTTGTAAAAAAATATAATGTATAAAGGTCAGTGAGAAAAGGTTTGATTGCAGTTTTCCAGTTTTGATCCTTCACATAAACTACTTCAGTCATGTAAAATTAAAAAAAATCATGTAATCAGCAGATCTAACATGCTTCTTATTTTTTCTTGTTACATTTATCATACAATTGATGCTTTAAAGAACATGTAAAAATCACATTAACATAATGCAGTACAGTCCCAATTTGACTGTTGAAAAAAAGCTTTCTCTTATAAACAGGCATGAGACACAAAAATTGAAAAAAAGAGGAAAGTGCACGGCCTGGCGAGGGAGCAAAGCGACCGAGCCCCCTGGGGGAGGGTCCGGACCCCCTCCCACGGTAGGGAAATTTTTAATTTCAAGGTATGAAGATTCATGTTTTGATGTATTCTGTCAAATTTTACTCTTTTGAAAAGGATATTTTTTTTAAAATCCCATATTTTTTTTAAAATCCCATAGTTTAGGGGTCCATTTTTAAAAATTGGGGGCTATTCAAAAATATTTAAAACAGAAAGCACACAGGTACATCTATTTTGTAATTCAAACACCAAATTTCTAACTCAGGTAAAGTAAAATAATTGCACAAGATTTATATGTGGAGACATCTCATTTTCTGCCCCTGAATTCCATCATAATAATTGTTTTCATATACATGTATATGCGTTCTAAAATCATAGGAAATTATGCATCAATATAATTTGGAATTTGGAATGCAATTTTTTTCTTTTTTAATGAATGTTTCAGATTTCATCCAACTTAGAGGTTTTTCGCAGCCATTCTGTCTCCTTTTTTTTTTTTTTTTTTTTTTTGTAATGGGCCCTTTTGAGTAATTTAGGGAAATAGTCTAAAGAAGTCTAGATTGGCTTCATTGTAATCGGAAGAGGTATCAATACTCACAAAACGTGTTACATTTGCTAAGAAAACAGTTATCCCAATTACTGAATGAAATGAGTAGTATAGTATCCATATAAAGAAAGAAAGGATAGATAGAGAAGAAATAAATGAGACATTTTTAAATAGTCCTAGAATACATACAACTTTGTAATTAAGACAAAAGAATCGGCACATTACACGCATGTAAATTAATGCATCAGAGAATTCTGGATACTGTAAGAGATAAAAGAAATTTAGCCCCAAATGTCATGGTGGCCAGTTTAAAAAAATGAATGCCATAACATTTATTTTCTAAAGTGTGCAAGTTATCTGTGGGTTAATCAAACTTGCAAAACATGCTTACTTAAATATTTACATATCATCTTATTGTTCAGGTACCCCATCTTGAATAAGGACCCCTTTCCATAAACATTTATTCAAGAAATGTAGATGAGTTTCAAATTCATATTATAACCATGAAATTTCACATCCAGTTCACATTCAATGAGAATTTGGGATAATTGTTTTCTTAGCAAAATGTAACATATTTTGTAATAGTTGATACCTCAGGCTCTTTCGATTAGAATGAAGCCACTCTAAACTTCTTTAGACTATTTCCCTACATTAGCAAAAAGGGGCCCATTACCAAAAAAAAAAAAAAAAAAAAAAAAAAAGATAGAAGAGAGAGAGAATGGCTGCGAATATCCTCTTTCAAAGTATGGGTCAAATCCGAAACATTAAAAAAAATATTTAAAAAAAAACAATTTGCATTCCAAATTACACATTGATGTACAATTTCCTATAATTTTAGAACACGTATACAAGTGTGCTTTCTGTTTTAAATATTTTTAAATAGCCCCCATTTTATTAAAATGGACCCCTAAACTATGGGGTTAAAAAATATTAAATATTTCAGTGCTGAAACATTTGATTGTACGTGAATTTCACTTTTCCCATTAGATTTCGACTGTGTATAATAATAGAAAAACCCAATGGTGACCATTTTTAAAGATGGCCCCACAGCCCTCAAAGGCAGAATTTTATCGAATTGAGCCCCTAAATTATATTTATAAAATATTCAGCCCTGAAGCATCAGAATATGGATTACTGAGGCTATGTTACCTAAAATTTCAAGTTGTCACATTTTATTTGGGCTGTGTTCATAGAAAACAATGTCCCCATTGCGACAATTTTTTTTAAAATGGCCCCCACGGCCCCCAAGGGCAGAATCCGAGATGTCTCCACACATGAATCTTGTTATAATGTATTTATCTACATGTACCTGTGTGCCAAACCTGGTACTTGTTAGATGTAAACTGGGGGTTATTTTTGATTTTTTTTTTTTCAAAAAACCCCCTTTTATCAAATTTAAATGGCCCCCACGATCCCCAAGGGCAGAATCTGAGATGTCTCCACTTCTAAATCTTGTTATAATGTATCAATCTACCTGTGTGCCGAATCTGGTGCTTTTTAGATGTAAACTGGGGGTTATTTTCTTTTTTTTTTTAAATAGCCCTCTTATCAAATTGAGCCCCTGCCTAAATTATGTTTTCAGAAATATTCATGCAGCAAAACATCTGAATATGGATTACCGATGTCACATTAACTAAAATTAACTTTTCACAGTGGTACATGTATAAGGTGCCCATATGTGACCATTTTTAAAGATGGCTCCCATGGCCCCCATGGGCAGATTTCGAGATGTCCCCACCTCTGAATTTGTTTATATTACATATATCTACATTTGTGCCAAATTTGGTTCCATTAACCCAAAGTGCACAATTTGGGTATGTTTTGTCACTGTGAATCACTATGGTGGACAAACAGAGTACAGACCTTGAGCTTGATTGTTAGCGCTTGAGGTCAGGTGTGTCAGGTGTATAGGTTAGTGTATCAACCTTTGAAGGAGGCTAACTCAAGCTTTGTTCAAGGTTTACATGTATGTTGCATGGTAAAGATGTAACAAAGGAAATTGATATTTAACTGTGAAACAAGAATTAACTCTGTGTGTTTTGAGAAAGGCTGATAGCACATATTGTCTGTTTGGAGCCAGAAGGGTATTAACTCATATCATATTATACAGACTTAACACTCTTCTGGCTCCAAGCGGGTGATATACTTATTATCAACTTGCAGTTGTAAGAGAGCGAGTGGGAGATAAAGAGTTCCTGACTCACTAAATGTTTTTATGTATGACTCGACAATTATTTTTTTTTTTTATGTTTGAATGTCTGCAGTCAGTCTTTCAGTACATCGCCTATGTATGAAGGCATACTGGTAGGAGAATCTTAAATTTGAAAATCTGAGAGTACAAATGAGGATCAATAATGATGAATTATATAACAGTATGTATCAAAATGAAGGTAATCCAAATTCATAGCATTTATATTTCAAGGTTATTAACTTGGCAGTTTACGTATACACTAGCTGTACCCGGCGCGTGTTTAGGTCCTGCGTAATTGAGGGGCAGCACAAAATTTTGGAACAACTTAGGCTTATGATCTGCTGAATACACAGAAGATGGATGAATGCTGGTTATAATGTGCCTCTTCCCTCTTTTTTTTTTTTAAATTTATTTCCTTCCTCGAATGGGGTGGATAGCCCTTTCAACCAGAAGTTGATTTCAAAGGGGTGCACAAATCAAAACATTAACAAATCAAAATTTACAGGAATAAAACTGAACAAAATTATACAAAAATTTTAGGGGGAATGGGGAGGCTATTTTATTGAATAATAGCAGGGCCCTTGGAAAATCCACCGGATGGTGTAAGGAAATAAATAAAATTTTTGTGATATTTGTGATATATTAATTGACAAATTTGGCAATTTTTTTATTAAAGGTGAATAATTTGAATTAATGGTTCTTTTTTCTAATGACTTTTCCATACTTAAATAATCTTTCCTGAAATATCGTTGCTGTTGCTCAATAATTTTTTTTAAAAAATTATTATTATTGTTAGGCCTATGAACGATATCGGCCAACTCATGAAATATTGTTGTCATGTGTTCCTGATTTTACGTTAAGTTCCTTTTAGTATTTTTTTAATATTTAAAAAAACTATAGTTAAGTTCAATGGTAGAATTGGGGGGGGGGGGGGAGGCATTTATTCTGGTCCGTGCCCCTTCCCTTTTCAATGGAAAATATACATTTTACCACCTTTTTAAATTGAGCCCCCTCCTGTTGAAGTGATAACATTTTTAATTCAGTCTTTTATTCTATAGCTGTCAGACAATATATTGGAGGTTGGAAATGGAATCCCCAAAATAAGCATTCCTCTGTTTTGTTTTGTTTTGTTTTGATTTGTGTTTTGTTTTTGCTCGTCAAGAATTTTTTTGGAGGTTATCACAAATAGCAAGTTTATGAGATTCTATCGACCATTCATTTTACATAGCGGGGCCCGCCTGTTAAACGGGCGGTTTCCTTTTTGGGCCAGTTGGTTGAAGTGTTCACACAAATCACGAAAGTGGTTAATTCACTTTTGTGATCACAGGTTCCATATACCAAATCACAGCGCCACTCATTTGAATTCATGTGATTAATAGAGTTTACAGTTATGTATTGTTTAAAGGTTCATCCATGAATTTCTTTTCATATGCCACCTACATGTATTTCTGCTCTTGATCTCTTTCTTAATTTGGTAGTGACACAACAGTTAATCTACCATTTACATGGAGGAAAACTTCTCACTGAACGAATTCACGCGGAATCACACTATCAATATTATTTTTATGCTCACATGTTCTCTAATCTCAAAATTGGCCAATTCATTTTTGCGTTCATGTTCAGTAGAATATTGCTTTCATCACCCTTTTAGGCTCATGCTTGAAGTAATTTTTAATAGATGATAAGGAGGAGGTGTGGTGAAAGGAAGAGGGATATATATTATAACAGACAGATACAAATGGAGAGATAAAAGGAGAGGAGTGAAAGAGAAAAAAAAGGAAGAGGGTTATTGATATTGAGGGGGTGAAAGACTTAGGAAGAGATTGAGCGAGTTTGAGAAAGAGCGGGAGTGGGAGAGAAAGAGAGAGAATTAAGAATGGAATAGGGAGGGAGAAAGAAAGAAAGAGAAGAATGGAATAAGGGGTTGAGAGGAAGAAAGAGAGAGTCATGGGGATACAATGGAAAGAGTGAGATTCGAATTAGAAAAAAAGGTATGAATGATAGAAGGGGGAGTAGCAAGAGACAGAGAAAGAGGAAGTGACAGAGAGAAGAAAATAGAATGATATAAAGAGGGATGAAAATAGAGATTTTAATTCTATAGCTGTCAGATATTTTGGAGGGAGGAAATGGAACCCCCAAAATCAGCATTCCTCTGTTCTGTTTTGTTTTTGTTTTTTTGCTTGCCAAGAAATTTTTGGAGGTTATCACAAATAGTAAGCTTATGAAATTCTATCGACCATTCATTTCACATGTTTCACACCATCCCCCACCAGCTGCTTCATGAATGTGTAGTACATGTATAGTAAGAAACTGTGCATGATATTGTGCATGATGCTGCACAGTGCTCCACTTGCAAGGAGAATTGAAAGCCTGCAGCACCTGCACCCAAGATCTTGAGATCTTGCAGGCCTCAATGATACATAAGCCCTGGCCCACCCCCCCCCCCCCCCCATAATCAGAATGTGAACAGAAAAGAAAATTCCTGGATTGTTATGTAGGCCCAAATTTAATCTTCTTAATTTGATCCATGTTTGACATTAAAACCGTTTAAGCACGGGTCAGTATGAACACCATAATCTGACACGGCCCACGGCAGAAGTAGCCCGGGAGCTATCTTGACTCGAGTAGAACGACACCTGCACTCGTGGTCGAACTCAAATTGGATGTGCAGTACCTCACAATGATAAAAATGAAACTTCAGTTCAAGAGTATCTTACTCCTATAGTTCTTTCGCAAAAGCTGTTAATAATCCTTTGTATAGTGAGTTCAAATTCCCAAGATTTAATCGTAATTACAATCATACTCACCTCGAACGGAGTTATTAATTAGGCCCTACAATGAATTTATAATCGTACCTCTTTGCAGATCGTGCCGCTGGCTTCCATGCGTGATATGTAAACAAAGTAGTCACAGCGTCATTTATGTACAGTAAGATGGGTCACGCGGATCGTCTGCATGTAGGTCGCAATGCAAGTTGATACTCGTCCTATCGAAGTTGTTGATCTCTTGATGTGCTGCCTGTGACTTGAATTTGGGGAGGGAGTACAGCTGACGGCACTGCTGTTGTTGTGACAGCACGCAAGGGGTCCCCACTGAAAGCGGCCGTTCCTTCAGCCTGCTCGTTCTCCCAAATCTCCCCAATCAGTTTTAGTGATAGGCCGAGTTGAGGAGCCACATTAAGAAGCAAGGATCACCGATGCCGTGATCTTTAAATCATCAAATTGACATTTTTGCATGTGAGATCTTTAGGCTGTGTTCAGTTGGAACAACACCACATTGCTGCATGCCTTTTTCGTTGAAGCAACCGACAAACTGTTGGACTGCCTCGCAGGCTTGAACTTCGAATTTGAAGTGGTGATTGATGAGGAACGCGAAGAAAATAGGCAAAGAAACCATGGCCATGTCATGTGTCGAGCTGCGGATCTTGTGTCCTGACCGAGAACAGGGGCGAAGAGGGTGCATTGAAAAAGCCTTTGAGGGAAAAGCTCGGCCCTTAGACAATGCACGGCGAGACTCCCCACAACGATTAAGAGAATTAATATATATGATGTAGCTTAGAAAGAAAGAGGGACTCCTCTTCCATCAATAACTTATTTGCATCACAGATGTTGCGCATGAAACTCCTCTTCGGTTGATAACTTATTTGGATCACTGTTATGCACCTGACTGAGGCCATTGTTACAGAAGATAATGATCATGAGTTTCATATTTTGCAAGTTTTAATAACTCGATGAAAGATTGAACTCACCACTTTCAATGGCACAAATAAAAAAAAATAAAAAAAAAATCAAGAGATTTCTTATTGAATATGACCAACTTCAGAAGCATTTTTGCAACATTTCTGGATACAAGATTGAAGCTCACCATATTGTATAAGGCTCTTCGCAGGTCTGGTAATCATCAGTGATTGATCAATGAGAAAATGGTTCAACTGACCGAAGAACACATTTTCGGCTTTCAAGGCTTAACCAGAAAGAAGGGAGTGTCCAGAGAACTCATTAGGATTCAAGGGAACATCTTCCAGCAGTTCCAGGGCTGCATTTCACGAATCGTCTTAAGTCTAAGTTCATGGACATCCCATTGAAACGTGTGTTAATTCTACAGCATGCTTCAATGGGATGTCCAAGAAGTTAGACTTATGATGGTTTCATGAAATGCAGCCCAGATAGTTAGCCTCCAGCAATTTTGAAAAAAAAAAAAAAGGAAACCTGGAAGAATGTTTAAAAATACCTAAAGCATGGTACTAGCCTTATCCAAAATCAAAGGTTGTAGTCTAGTAGGAAGTGCACCAAGTGTTCAGAAAAGAATATTGCTGTGACAAGGCATTAATTTTCACACAATTGTAGGGAAACTACCACAAAGCGAATGCAACATGCCACAGACTATTAAACAAGAAGAGCTTAAGCTTTGCAATGATTATTAGATCATTTACGTGTCATAGGCTGCGTTCAAGCGACCATTTTTCACCCTAGAATCACGGTTTTCAAAGACGTTTAGTTTAAACCACGGTTGCTTTCAATCAATTTTTCACAGGTCGTAAAAATAAACGTCTTTCAAAACGCAAACATGAAACGCTGAAAAAGGTGCGTTTTGAATCATGATTCTGCAGAACCATGGTCGCTAAAAATCGATTGAACGCAACGGAGATCTCAATCATGATTCTATTGTTGCTTTCACACCAAGTTTGAAGAAAGATAAAACAAACAACATACAGAAAGCTAGAAAAGAAGATAGGAGAATAATATAAAAAGAGATTGAAAGATAAGGAGATAGAAGGAATAACATAGAATAACAGGAAAAGACGAAAAAGAAGAAAACAAAGAATAAGATAAGGAAAGATGGACAGAAGAAGATAGAAGGAAAAACAAAGAATAATATAAGGAAAGATAGAAAAAAAGATGAGAGAAAACAAAGAATAACATAAGAAAAGATTGAAAGAAAAGATGGAATGAATAACAAAGAATAACATAAAGAAAGATGGAAAGGGAAGAAGATAGAAGAAGAAAACAAAGAATAACATAAGGAAAGATGGACAGAAAAGAAGATAGAAGGTAAAAACAAAGAATAACATAAGGAAAGATAGAAAAGAAGATAGGAGAAAACAAGGAACAAAAGATAGATTGAAAGATAAGAAGATAGAAGGAATAACAAAGAAAAAAAGAAAAAAAAAGAAGATCAGTAGAAGAAGAAAACAGAATCATATAAGAAAAGACGGAAAAGGAAGAAGATGGAAGAAAAAACAAATAAAATAAGGAAAGATGGACAGAGAAGAAAATAGAAGGAATAACAGAATAACAGGAAAAGACGAAAAAGAAGAAGATAGAAGAAAACAAAGAATAAGATAAGGAAAGATGGACAGAAGAAGATAGAGAGACGAATAAATGATGTGGCTAAAGTTGACCTATACTTCCTGGGTCAAACTGCGCAGTACGATGCGCAGTGGATGGGCTTGAAATGAGCAAGAATCAGCGTTGATGCAAAATCGCTTGAACACTCTCTCGCAGTAGCCGTGTTTTGTAACAGCGTTTTGATTTGTGATTCATGTTTGTGATTCTAGCTTCAAAAAATCGCTTGAATGCACCCATAGTCAACAGCAATGTAAACATACTTGATCATGTATGAAATCGCTGAAAGCATTCACTTTATTCATCTTCCAAAACTTGCAGAAGAGGGAATTTGTACCTCATCTTCGATCACAATTTACTAATTCAAGCATGACAGCAGCGATGCATGTGAGGCATAAATGGAAATAGTAGCTCTTCCTTATTAGGAAATAACCTTCAGTGGGGGATCCAGAATTTTTTCAAAATGGGGGGGGGGGCGATCAGCTTATTGAGGTGTGTATTTTGCCCGCAAAATTTGTTGATGCTAAGAAAGTCCTCAGCATTTATACGTGTATTTTTCCCCCACAATTCCCTGATAAGCAAAGAAAAAAAAAGGGGGGGGGGGGGTCCTCGGCTTCTA
Organism: Echinometra lucunter; assembly: GCA_029962745.1. NCBI lineage: Eukaryota > Metazoa > Echinodermata > Echinoidea > Camarodonta > Echinometridae > Echinometra > Echinometra lucunter. The sequence goes on from CM057152.1 coordinate 29,789,271, forward strand.
AAGGGGGGTGGTACAGCCAATTCGCCCCCCCCCTGATCTGCCATTGACCTTGCAAAAATAATCCTCTAAATTTGGATTACCTTTATTTTGATACAAACTGTACATTTATGCTTATAGTGTATACTGTTTGCAGGCAAATTCACAGGGAATAGAATGCCCCTGACTGAATGGATGGGGGCTCAAGTAGCCCCCCCCCCCCCATCCAGTCTCATTTTACGATTTCATCTGGAGCACTATGTTGAGATTTGCTTGATAGTATACAGTGTGTCCCAGAAAAAATGAAATGGAGATGTATCCATGTTTATTCATATCTTAATCACAATTATGATTAATAAATACATATATTTGTAAAGCTTAGACCCTCTTCTTTCATGAGATACCACTCAGATGAATATAATACATACTTCATGCATGAGTGAATTAGAACAATATGAAGATGGGCAACCAAAAAGTCCTTTGCACAACCATACCTCAAATTCAATGAGATAGATATGAAAATATTTCTGTTACTGTGATATGAAAATAATACTTTTGAATAGTTCTTTTTCTGCTCTTGAATATGACTCCTCAATGGAGGAAAATGAGTTGGGGATGACTAAGCTCTGTTCATGTAAACTGATGCTTGCATTTCCATTATTTATTACATGAATCCATTTGCATTCGCCGCCTGTCCTAGCAGTGAACAAAGAAGACAAAAGACTTCATGCATGGTTGATCATCAAGAAAATGGAGTGGTGCATACAAAACCTCACCTTAATGATAACAGCTGATTAATAATGAAGTATGTTTTCATTAACTGTTGTTGTTGGTGGTGGAGGTTTGATGGTGCTCTTCAATCTTGATAGATTATATGTGCCAAGGCCATGCATGTTCATACGAAGTTTTATTTCCATTGACTTGAAGTCGTGCTTTTTTTTTTTCTTACTTGCTGAGGTGTGGCTTTAGACTCCCGTCTTCGGGTATAGAGGTGGCTCACCTGTCTTTGCGAGGTTCAAGATTTAGTACATATTAGTAGTGCATTTTAGTATTGTTTACATTCAAACATTCCAATCGTAATGGAGATTGATAACATAATTCATCTTGCAGTTAACAACAGATTGATCACCGAGTGTTTCTAGTTAAACAATATAGGGAATTTCAGAGCTCGAGAGCCTTCAGCAAGTTGCTGATGTTGCTGTCTGTCTAGCAGTGTCGTGTCTTGTTCAATTTATGAATAGCTGTTATGGAAAGCTATGCAGTGGTGTTTGACTAAATAAATTTATTAGATAAACAAATGACCACAACATCAACACACAAACATGCATACAGAGGGAGGAGAGGAAGTGTGAGTGGGTGAAGAGTTAATGGTTTGGAGGAGTTCTGAGTGGGTTAAGGATGGGATGGGGATGAGGAGGAGGGTGGGAGGAATGGGTTTTTTATCATGCAATGTATTGGTTATGCAGTGTTGTTTCACTAAATCTATCCATCAGATGAACAAACGACCATAACACATAACACACAGTCACACACCATCACACACACCAGGGGCCCGTAACACAAAGGTTTGCGATCAATCGCAAATTTAAAACAACCATTCTGATTGGTCCAGGGTCACCTTTTTGAACGAGATGTGCATGAAACAATAGTTTTGATTGGCTGTTACAACTTTGCGATTGATTGCAAACCTTTGTGTTACAGGCCCCTGGAGTCTCTACACAAAGTTTCTTGATCACGCGTGACCATCTCCACATCCATTCATGCGAATAATTGGTGCGAACAATTGGTGAAAAGTTAAGAAATAAATGATTTTAAAAATCAAGTAAATGCAATCAATATTTCAATTTACATGTAAGTTGTCTGTGTCATTTTTCCTGATTGAGGTGTCAAATGAAAGAGCAGAAAATGAACTTCATTATCTCTTTGAAATTCAAACATCGTTGGCCAAACGAATTTTTGGTTACCCATCTCCACACTGTCTTTATTCACTCATGCGCAAATATAAATCACATGAGTGGCATCGCATGACAGAAGAGGGTCTAAGCTTGTGCCACTTATTAATCATAACTGTAATTAAGATACATTTAAGCATCGATCAGTCTCGGTTTTGTTTATTCTGGTACACACTGTATTTTACATTTATTCGATGTTGAGCTGTAATTTGATATCAAACTGTGAAACTGATATGGAAACATTTATTTTTTCTCTAGGGCCTACAGATTGAAAAAAAAAATCATCAATTGAAATCAATTGAAATAATCAAAATGAACTTGAACTAGTCTTGAATCACTATTGAGGATTATACCTTCACAAAATGTCCATAGTAAACTTTACTCTACCTTAGGCAGATGTACAGATGTATGTATATCCTTTTGTTGTGAAAATATGGAGAATGAAAAGAAGAACAAAGAGTCCCATTAAAGGGATGTTGTGCATGGGGGAAAATAAGAATGAAATTTGATTTCTAGTTCAAATACACTTGCCATATCCTATCATTATTGACTGAAATAAATGATTCATAATTTTATTCAGCACACTGTTTTAAATAAGAATTTTGTAACTGTGATCTAAACTTATCTGTATCACAAAAAATTGGGAGTGAGCCCAACAATTAGAAGGATAGTAACTATATACATGCACATGTACATGCTCAACTAACTGTATAGAATTTAGAAGATATGTAATTTCTTGTCTTAGTCTACATTTCATAATATGTGCATGGCAGAAAGATCTGCACATCCACAGAAAGGATTTGGAACCTATGATGTGAAAGCACTGTATTGTGTTCACACTGTAACAGAATATGAAGTTAATTCCTGTCACTTGAATGTGCATATCAAGCATTTCCTTTGCAGACCTATTCTAAATAAATCATTAATTTTAATCATATAGCTTTATGTGATTTAGGGTGTGGTAGTGTTTTATCTTCGTGTACATGACTCATGTTCATGTTCTGTAAATGCTGTTATATTTGCGTGATTAAATTTTCGCGCCGAACAACCCAAGAATATATTCGCGGGTTCTTAAATTCATGCTGCACAATTACTCATTTGCAAAAGTGCAAGATTTGATTTGATATTTCAGTGCATATGCAATCGGCTAATATTTTCGTGAGTTCTAGAATTCATGCTTGCCAAAAATAGCGCAAAATCTGGAAAATTAATGTACTGCGAATATTTCTGCATTTACAGTATGTAAGACTGTAACCATTCTCTGATAAAAATCAGAAGTTAAACATGAATTGTTTTGAATAGAAAAATAGACTACTCATCAGCCAGTTCTTATTTGAGTTAGATTTTGTATGAAAATAATTTCATAAATTGGTTTTATTTGAAACGAAAAAATATTCATCAAAATGTGGAAATCCTTGACAAAAAAAAAAAAATTATCTTATGATTCATCTCCAAAGCATTTTCCTGAAAGTCTTCAAATGAAGTTGCGTTAATACTTGTGACTAACTTGTGCCCTGCATAAATGCACATTGGAGTGTTACTTTCCTGCAAAATGCTTTTTTGAGAATCAGGGTATTGCATACTCAAAATATGACTTATAAAAGTTAATTTATGGTAATTGATCATTAACTTCCCTATTAGTCGCATGGAAGGGATTGAGAGATCCCGGACATCACATACGTACCACAGGGGCAGCACCAGGGTATTTTGATGGGGGGGGGGGCAAGATGACCCTCTGGTTATTTTTGTAATACAGCACATTTATAACGTGCCTAATACTGTGTTTCTGGGCGCAGTGGTGCTGTTGTCTCTGCAGCTATTAAGTAAAGCACCATCCTTACACCAAATGGAAAGCTGGGACAACAGCGCCATGATTAAATTTATATTACAAAGAGGCAAATCAATTCAACGTTAACCTATACAGATTTGAATAAATGGGACTTAAACATTGTTTTGAAGGTGTGTAGTGATGGGGCATTTTGAATGAAGGCAGGAAGGCTATTCAACTATTGGGGAGCAGCAACAGAAAAAGCTCTGTCGCCGTATCTTGTTTTCACACGGGGGCCAGACATTAACTGAAAGTGAGAGGAAGTTGAAGCTCGCAATTTACCGGTGTATTTACGTTTCGAATGAACAATTAGGCTATTATGTAGTTACATGACCCTGCCTTCTCTTCTCCATGCTCTTCATTCTTCTTCCTCTTTTTCTTTTTCTTTTTTCTTTTGATCAATTAAAAAAATCATGGGGGGGGGGTGGGGGTTAAGAGCAATAGCCACAGAGTATGGTCTAACATGGTCTTAAATGAACAGGGAGGGGGTTAACCCTAACCCACCCCCCCCCCCCCCCCCCCCATAGCGCTGCCCCTGACATACTAGTGTGGCTGCAGTACTTGTATTTATTTTGATGCTGGTTTTTTTTTATTTTTTTTATTACTAATAACTTTGAACTCAACCAGACCTGCATGTACTGCATGTAGCCTACAGCAAAATGAACAAAAAATGTTTTGTGTTATTGCAGTTGGTAGTTAACAACATGCTGCTTAAACATACAAAGCTTCCCGACTCTGAATAGGAGTGAGTCTTTTTGTACCAGTAATAAAAGAAGTACAAAACATTCATGGACCACTTCACCTTTTTAATAGGTCCCAGACAGAGCTTTTTATTTCCCATATGGGACTACATGTTTAACTTTGAATTAAAGCCTGTATGGAAAAATTAATGTAAAGTACAGTACTCCCACCCTTCAGGGTAGAAAATTTACAGACAATAGAATTTATAAAGATGTGTCTGATAATAGACGCATTTACACTCAAGAGGAATTGAAATTTGAATCAAGATTCGAATCGTGACCAAATTTCAATTTTGTTATGACTGTTCGGTTCCATGACATATGCTCTGCCGACATATGCTCCGCTGACAACTGCTCCGAAAATTCCGACAAGTGCTCCGCGACAATTGCTCCGCCGACATATGCTCCGCCGATATTTGCTCTGCCGACATTTGCTCCGCCGAAATATATTTGGAAACCATGCACTACACTTGAACCGGTGACTATACATGTATTGCTCCATCGATACCTTTCAATGAATGTGAGGGTTTGCTTTTATCATTATAGGTCACTCTAAATAATCTACGTAATCACAGTATTCATAGTAAATCAGAGTAGATCTAAAGTAATTTGCAAAGATAGAAATACTGCAGTATGTCAAAATTTCCCCTTAAAGGTGTTTTAAAGAGAATGTGAAGTATATTTTCATGCCTCCGCCCAGCGAAGGTAGGTGCCGGTGGCATTACGTTATTGGGTTGTCCATCCGTCCGTCCGTCCCTCCCTCCCGTTTTCTTTTCGTGCAATAACTTAACTATTTGACGGATCAACCTTAAACTTGGCTCACGTATGCATATGGAAGGGACAATGGTCCAATTAGATTTTGGGGTCTCAAGGTCAAAGGTAATAGAGGTCATTATATACATGAAAATTACTTAGTACTTGTTCTTGTGATAACTTAAAGGAGAAGTCTAGGTGATTTCTGTAAGCATGGATCATAAAGAGAAAAAAAATTCAGCTAGAAAATGTCTTACTTTACATGACATACCCTAGGATTACCAAGTAATCAACATTTAGCATGTATAAACAATAGTTCTAGTACGAGCCTATTTTCATCCACAATAAAGTTCGCACCCGGACCCAGTGACGTAGCTGATGCACTGCAGGCAGGCCAGGCGATGCAAGCGATATGCGTGTACGACATTCCGGCTCGAAGTGGTCTTCACACACTTTCTTTAGCTTCAAAAATTTCTAAGTTTTTAAGTCGAATTTGTCCGTTCTAATATCATTAATCCCTCAGGCACACCTCTCTCCCTGTCCGTCAGGGGATTTGGGATTGCAAAAAACTTCTCTTTGGAACAGAACTGGTGTGATTTGTACACCCAAAAGCTAGACATATCGGCATTTTGCATAGAGAATGTGTAGAGAATAAGTGCACGTGCGCAGTGCAACTGCATGGCCTATGTCACACAACCAATGACCATATTTGGGTTTTCGGTGGGAAATTCAATTATTCGGAGTAAAAAAGCCAACACTTAATCGGTAATTAAAAATCACAGAAATCACTTTGATAAATGAAAGTAGCATTGTCTGTTAGCATGAATTTTAAGCTTTATACTGTAATTTTAATGAAATCGTCTGGACTTCTCCTTTAACTCTGTGACAGTTTAGCTTCAAACTTTGCTCATGTATGAATATGGGAGGGACAATGGTCTTATTAGATTTGGGGTCTCAAGGTCAAAAAGGTCATTGTATATGTGAAAATAAACAAATGAAATATGAATGTGCCATATACTTCCGATATGTTGATTAATTTTTTTTTTTCCAGTTTCAGGTGGACTAATTTTCTACAATCAGTTGGATATTTTTGCCATTAAAGCACTCTTCTTTTATTTTCAAACAATTAAACTTCTCATATCCCCTAATACTGTATTTTAGTGTGCAGAAAAAATCTTTTTCATTCACAAATTTGAAAAAAAAATCTCCCTACCGTGGGAGGGGGAATAACCCTCTCCAACAGCTTCCCCCGCTCGGTCGCTTCGCTCCCTCGCCTTGAACCCCCCCCCCTTTGAAAATTCTTGGCTACGTCAGAGAGTATGCTCTCCAATTCATTTTTTCATTTTACGGTGCTAATGGAGCAACTTTCACCAGTTCAAGTGTCGTGTCTTCGAAATTAATTCGGCAGAGAAATTATTGTCGAAATAATTCGGCAGAGCAAGTCGGCGGAGTAATTGTCGACGGAGCATATGTCGGCGGAGCAATTGTCGGCGGAGCAAATGTAAAATTGTCAATTAGATGAAAACTATAATGGTTGTGAAAGAAATGGAGTTAAGAATTTTTTAGGTGTGTTTTATATTCCCCTTTATTCTATACCCTATACATGTACATGTAATCTTTAAAATTTAATGACCTGTATATATACATGTAGAAGTGCAGGAACAAGTCACGGTACAAACCCCCAACTACACAGTACATAGATAAAGTTTGCAGTTGTCCTGATGTACGATTTCTGCCCACATTGTACCTGCTGCCAGCTGTAGAGACAATGGGGACCTATTTGTTTCATTTCAATGGGTCAATTTGTATTAATGCGTTAATGGGGACCCATTGTTTTACTTGTAATTTCTCAAAATTTTTAGTTCTAGTATGAAAGTATTACTTTGGTAAGAATTGAAGTGCATGATTTTGAATCCGGTATTGCAAATAGATAGGAAATGGAATCTGATTTTGAAAAAGAGACTTATTTTTTTACAGTTTATTGTTTGAAGACTAAGGACTGTAGTATAGACTAATATTTACCCAGTTTCTTGTGATTTGCTTTTATTTTAATTTTTCATTATCGGTACACTTTTTAAGGTAGAAGCTCATTAACCCATTCGTGACAGAGGTCCACATTTTGTGGTTTGGCCTAATATCTTTTGATGCAAAACCCTAAAAATCGTAACAAATACATGAGCAGAAAGAGCAAAAAATTCTACACAAACTGTGCCCATTTTGGTTACGTCAATATTCGTTGTTTGATGCTGAAAATTTTTTAAAAGTAAAATAAGTATTAAAATCCTTAAATTGGCAATGTGATAGAAGGTTTAAAATCACCGTTTTCCCCTGCAAATTGGCAACTTTTTGACTTCTCATCATAATTTCTGTCAATTTATATTCATTTCAGATACATGACATTTTATAAGAAAAATGTAGCAATGAAATAAAAATGTTGGTGTTGCCAATTTGAAGAATAAAAGCTGATCAAATTAAGCTTTAAATAATTCCTGTCATGAATGGGTTAAAGCAAACCAATAAAACCAAGCCTAAATGTTTTGGATGAGTTGCAGGAATACTTGTTCTATTTTCAAAATATCAGCTTCAATTAGTACTTTTTTTATTGTGAGAAATTGCAACTAAGACACCATTTCAAGTGAAGATGAAAGCTGCTTCTGATTAAGCTACTGGAATGATAATAATAATAATGGTAAAATACTGTATTCTTGTATAGCGCTCATGTCTGCCAGACTTGACAAACCTGGCACTCCATTGTTATCACCCCAGCTTTAGCGGCTTTTACTAAACACTCGGGTCGCGTTGTGGCATGGCGCGCTGGAAAACACTCGGGTCGCGGCTCGCTGAGCCAATTTTTTTTTTATGGTGTCTTCAAATCGGCCTACACGGTGGGAAAATTTCATTGAAAATTATTGATTTCTTTACAACCCTTTTTCATTGTCTTCAAGGGGGGTTCGAGGGGAAATCTACTATAAAAAAAGACAAGTTGAAAGTTGCTCTTCATTAACTGATGGAAAAATAAGAAGACAAGAATTAGGATTGACAATACGAAAGAAAGAATACTAGGTAGATAAACTGAACTTTAAAGAAAGTGTAAGACTGCAAGGAAAGGAGTATGACAGAATGGAAACGAGGAAGAATGGAACGAGTGAAAAGATGAACTGTGGGAAATTAATAAAAGAGGAATACAAAACAATGAAAGAAAGGAATAGTATGGAATGATAGGAGTAAAAGTGTAAAATTGAAAGAATTTATTGGCCACGTTTAACAGTGATAAAGATTTTTTTCTAAATCACATGACAGAAAAACAGAAGGTAAATAAAGGGATAGAATAAAATGTAGAATTTTGTTGTTAAAGACTGACATATGAAAATAAAGTTAATAAAACTGAATGGGATAGAAATTTCAAGGATGGATGGAAATAGAAAAAAAAAAGAAGATGAATTGTGGGAAACAAAGAACACCTATATAAGGGTAAAAAAAGGAAAAGAAATACAGAAACAGAGAATATCATTGGTCTTATGGAAATTGTGGTAAAATGCACCAGAAAATGAGGATTGATGGGGAAGAGATGAATTGCAGAAGAATATAGAATCACACTGAAGAGAAATGAAGGCGGAAATGAAGGGAGAGAAAATCTTAGATGTACATACACATGTAGGCATAATTAGCAATGTTTCAAAATTGTCGATAATTTCAAATCTGTGCTTCAATATAATTTTCCCATCGTGTGTGCCGATTTGAAGACACCATAAAAAAAAAAATTGGCTCAGCGAGCCACGACCCGAGTGTTTTCCAGCGTGCCGCGCCGCGCCGCGACCCGAGTGTTTAGTAAAAGCGGCTTTAGCATGGCTGCTATTATGGCACTCCAGCATTTCAAACCATATGATCTACAGTCCGGTGACCTATCCATTAGCTCTATGCTCATGGATGCACATGTTTCTTTGCTCCCATTTGTAATGGGTACAAGCATGACATGGAGCTTTTATTTTATCCTTTATTCTCGTCATTTTCTATATCTGTACTGGATGAAGATTTCTAGGGGTTAATTTTATTAATGGTAGGCTTGCTGCACACAAAAAGATTACTGTGATAATTCCTTTAATTGTGTTTCCACAAACAGATTCAGCTACCAGCTGAATGTGACCGGCAGCATCCAAAATCTATCTTCAAAGGCGTACAGAGTCAGCAGCAGCCTTATCTTTCTAATCTAGAATATCAACAGAGCCAGCCAACCATGGCTCATGTAGATGATGAAGTAAGACCACTGCTTGGGCATGACAGCTATAAATCTGCAGACAGCCACAGCAGTGGGTGCTCAATCCAGCAACAACACTGTAAGACCATGTCGACCAAACGCTTGGTGTGCTACTCCATCCTGATCTTCCTTGGGTTGGGGCTTGTTTTGTCTGGGCTTGTAGGGATACCCTACTTGATGTCCGCTGTTTATAGATGGGTCATCGATAAAGTAAGTTTCCTTAGATTCATGTTTACATTGGGATATTATGTTCAGTAGGGGGTTCACACTTAGACCGAAATAGTGCGCTTAGAAAACTGATTTTCTAAACGCACTGCAAATTAGAAAACCAATTTTTCTAAAGTGTACTGCAAAGCTGATTTTGTGTGTGTGAATGTAAGAAGATCACTAGTAAGTAATTTTCTCTGTGCACTAAAAAGCACACTCATTACTAGGCTTTTGGGGAATCAGTGTGCCATTTCGCTGAGTGCTGTGTGTGTGGGCATTGAAAATCGATTTTTTTTTTTTCTATGTGAAAAAAACCCTGATTTTTAAAGTGCCCTTCACAGCACACTGGTACAGTATGTACCGTGAACGGGCCTAGTGAGTTTTATGGACGCTGTACTGAAAATTGAACCACTTTTGTTTTCCCTTTTTCAATTTCTGTTTTTTGCAGTATTGGTCCACATTGGGCGATAATGTTTTAAAGTTGCCCTGCTCAGATGTCTGATACGGTTAATGATAATAATTGTGGGCTTTTGTAAAGAGCACATATCAGTTACACGTGACAGGAAATAAAATGTAATGAAATATGCTTTTTTTAAAAACCATACAAACACTTTACATGTACCAAGTTCATTGTCTTATCTTGGTTGATATTAAGAGTCATGCCACAACAGATCCATCAGGAAGATTTATTATCAAAGTCCAAAATATTCATTGTATCATATTTTGTCTTGAATGTACAAAGTTTGTTGTGAACATTGATATTTTCTCATTGTATGTATGTATGTATTTCTCTCTCTCGCTCTTTGCAGATGATGGTGTTAGATCCTTCCTCCCCTCTCTTCGTAGAGTGGGAGACACCAAATATACCCATGTTCCAGTCATTCTATTTCTTTGACATTCAAAACCCAGAAGAATTTAAGGCTGGTGGAAGGCCAGACGTTATAGAAAGAGGACCCTATGTATATAAGTAAGTTCTATTCTTCTCCCAGTTTTCGTATTTGTACATTTTCTTTTCAGTCATATAGTATATAAATACGGCATGGTCTATCATGTACCATACTATGCTTGATTAAATACTGAATTATCCTGAGTGCAGTTTTATTTTACGGAGGCCCAAGGCTGAGGTGAAATGGACCAGCACGAGGGATAATTTACATGTAGTATTTGGAGTTCATGTAGGTGCATCAGACCCCTCACATTAGATCTAGTGTACTGCATTTTAAAGAGTACTAGCTTCTGGGTCAGGCTTACTCGATTACATTTAGGTTGCCTAGCTTCGCTCAAAACTGCCTGGCTAAAACCAATGGTAACAATGGGTACGTGCAAGGTACCTTTGATGCGCAGTCCCATACACTTTTGTATGCGTCTAATGCGGCTGTCAATTGTTTCTCCAGCCCCCGGGTACCTGGGCACTACCGGGGTACTCGCCATGTATCGTCGGGGGTTGTGCAAGCAGACGTCCCTGCCAGCGGGGAATATGTACGGGGTTGTGGCGGTGGCTCGAGTGCAGACATCCCTGCCGGACGGGGACCAGGTACGACATTGCGGTGGTGGCTCGAGCGCAAACGTCCCGGCCTGGCGGGGACCATGTATGGGGTTTCGGCGGTGGCTCGATGGTGTTCATTTGGAACTTATTTGTTTTGATAATTAATATTGATGAGATTTACCATGCCAAGTACTAGCAAATATTCTTCAGTTCATTCCAGCATTCTTTTCATCTCACGCCGATGTCGAGTGTCGAGCGTAGTGGCAGCGATCATACCGGACCCTTTCCATCCTGGCTTGTTTGCTGTTTGTTTCTCATTATTTTACTTTTCATCCTTTGTGACTGAAATGATGATAAATGGTTATTACTGTGTATTTCTTGTATTATTTTTCATATTACTATAAAATATTTTATATTATTAAGGGTACTTTCTCTCGACATTAGAAGTATGGGGGCCGGGACTTAGTCGGTGATTCGCCGCCGAAGATGCCCTGCCCAGCAGGGAAGTCGGTGGGGGTTTGTCGGCTTAGAGGGGCCGATGTCCCCAGTAGTGCCCGGTCCCCGGGGGCCGGATAAACAATTGACAGGCGCATAACCATGGAAGAAAGGGTAGTTATAGTGCACAATTGTGCATTATAACAAAATTTACGCCCATCATGTGATGCAAATCTAACCAATTACAGCACGTACAGCAGGTACAGCACATATTATACCTACACTATTTACTATTTTTCCTATATTTTTTTGTATATGGTAATGGATAATAGTCTGCAAGCACAGATCATTAGTCTTGAATTCAGACCTCTTTAACATGTTTTAACTGACCAGGATTTGTGCCTGCAAGCTAATTATGGATAGTGGCTCAGCCTCTCAAGTTTGGGTGGCTTGTATAATTTATAATCTGATGACAATTGCTTTACAATCAATTCCCTCACTAATCATATTCCTAACTTCAGCCTTGACCAAACATGATACCAAAACATATGGTATCCCTCAAGATAACCTGAAACATAATCAGAACCCATCCCCAAATATATACTATACTTTTGATTAATTAATCATGTTGCAAACTCACAAGAGCAAAATAATGTTGGATCACCAACATGTATTCTAGATTCTGGAGTTAATTTACTTTTTGGCATGTTTTCAACAAATCTAAAACAATAGCACGAGAATGCCAATACATTTGTGTAAGTCTACAAATATAAGGATTTGCTAATGTGATATTAAGTCAGACAGGTGAGATACATTGTACCAACACGTATCTCCGAGAAGCTGATTGCATTATCAGAATGTTGGTAGTGTTTAAACAACCAAATCACACATGTTGAGGACACAATATTCTCCCAGTGATGTTTCAAATTAGTTCAGAGGAAGTGGGTCACGGTGTTAAAGGACCGCTTCAGTGCCATTAAAATTAGATACAAGAAAGAAACAACATTTTTATAAGAAAATCAGACATTGATGAATTCCGTAATTAAATGATGATCACTTTTTGCTTTGTAATACGGAAAAATTGGCAACTCAGTCACAAGTTGCATTCCTCCAGCATATGGATTCTTTGATATAAATTTCTCTTTTTTTCTTTTTTCTTTTTTTTTTTTACTGTTTTTTGCTTTATTTCTTCATGCCTTTATCCAGCTGATATTGATGGCAACATTTGATTGCATTTCAGTATATGCTTTACAGATTAAGCTTTTTCCTTCCAGCTGTAAATAAATATGGAATTTCTATTAAAACAAATCTCATAGTTCAGGTATATTATCTACATGTATCAGTGCCCAAAATGATCAAGTCATTTCCCCTTTTTTAAGGGGGGGGGGGGGGGTGGTTGGGAGGTGTTAAAGATAGAAAATACTTATTTCATGCTGAGTGTATATACACTGTATTAGATAGAAAATACGTGTACTTATTTCATGCAGATTGTATATAGACTAAGGTATGTAAATTGAGTTTGGATATTCATTCAAGATAAAATCAAGTTTTTTTTAGCAAACTATGCGGAACAATTTGCAAACATGGAGAGAACGACGTCACAACATAATGACTGATTTGCCAATTTATTTCTGTGATGAAGTAATGTGTTTTTTGTTTTGTTTTGTTTTATTGACTGACTTCTCAATACTACAAGTAGTTTTCATATGTTTCTTTGTTTGTTGGTTGGTTTGTTTATTTATTTGTTTTTCTAGTCTATGGTTTGGATTTGTTGGCTTCTCTGAGCTTTTATTTGAAAGCAACTATATTTGCCTGATTTCTCTCCTTTTTATCCCTTTTATATGCCTCCTCCTATCAGAATGTACACATGTACATGTATTTTCATTAGAAGATAACATTGAACATTGTACTGAAATCTTTTAATGGGATTGATATCAGACTTGTGCAAGTATAAATAGAGTTTATTTCAGGTCATTTTAACCTGCAGCTGCTTTATGGGAGAAGAAGCTGCACATGTAAATGTAAATGTAAATAGGAATGTTTACTGTTAGAGTTACAAAAATGTAGTGTATCCCCCCGAATTGTATGTAATTATGTCAACATTTGAAGAATGAACACATGGTGACAATGCACTTCTGAAAGTGAAGAACATTGATTTAAAAAGATGGTGGAGAACTGGTTAAGATTTGTAAAGAGTTTTATTGTTTAATTTTAGCTTGATGAATGATGATGATCATTAATTTTAAGTGACTGCTCAGAAGGCGAGTACTAGCTCGAAGGTAAGCAGCCAATGGACAGCTTTAAGTCCTATCCGACTGACTTGGTGTTGAGGATTATCCGTTAATGCCTTTATTAAAGGGCAATGGAGCACTGAACCCTGGACACCCCTGTTTTAAGACTACTCCTCCACCTCTGAACTATCTTGCCTCATATGGTAGAACTTTCTATTGCATTTTGCAGTAGATGAAGATGGAGTTTCACAACAAACAATATTACAGTGTATAGTTTGGTAATAAAAGTAATTGATAAATAGCATAATGCTAAAAGGTTGAATCCCTAAAACAATGATTACATTCAAACATATGTTTATTTAAAAATTTCATTGGTTTTTAGTTTACTTTGATTTAATTTGATTCAATTTTATTTGATTTAATTAGATTTAATTTAATCTAACCTTAGCTTATCTGATCTAATTTGATCTTTTCAGACATTATCTGATTTAATACAATTTAATTTTTCATTTGATATTTGATGTCTCTTTTATTCTGCAGATTATTATTTGACAGACCCAACTTGACTTTCTACGATAACAACACCCTGTCCTTTTATCCACGATATTTCTATTTATTTGATGAGGAGCGTTCAGTTGGGCCAGAAACGGACAGAATAATTACCTTGAATATGCCTTTAGTGGTAAGAACAAAGCACTAATTTCTAATAATTCATTCAATGTGCTAAGAATGTTTATTCAATATCTTTATACGAAAATTGTTGAATGATGTATCAATCTTTCTTATATGTAAATTGGTCTTAAGGATTAGCTCTCCTGGATGCCAGGAAAAGAAAAAAGATTAACTCCAGTAAATAAATATGACACAAAGGTCTTCTTTTCCAGTCCATGTGACTTTACATGAATAGAATGACATAAGATAATGAGATAAAACATATGATGAGTTGAAATTATGCTTTGAAAGATAGAAATTGGTGATAAATGATCGAGGAGAAAAAAAACCCCAAAACAGAACAGTAAAAATGTCACTTTAAGCACATGCTGGAAAATACATATATTCAAATCTAACACATGAAGATGCAGAGGCCACTGTGCAACTGAATATAATTAAGATCTGTTTTGTAAAGAGGCTGTGAAAAAAGATAAAGCATGCCTTTTGTGCAATGAGTACATGTACATGTATATTCAGGGTGCTTATAACTTGATATTATCTTTAGAGAATATGCCAATTCACTGAGTTTTCAGTAAAGAACAAATGGGAGAAGTCTTCAGGTTGGCATTTTGCATTTTGTTGTCCAGCTGGCAGATGGGAGTTATTATTAAACTTGAGCATGATGCAAAGAGTTATACATCACCTGGATGGCAGAAGGGCATTAACTTGAGCATGACATTATACTTTTCGAGTAAATCAGGCTCAAGTTGACATTCTTCTGCCAGCCAGGCAACGATGTGATCATATAAAGTTTGAAACATAAAACTTTCTTAGTTCTTTCTGATTTTCCTCAAAATTTCCCTTATCTATGAATCTTACTTTCCTGCTCATATTGAATTCAACTTCATATCAGAGTTGACTTGCAATGTGCCTTCCACATCCACAGACAGTAGCCTACTTTGTGAGAAACTATGGATGGCTCATCCAGGACTCTGTCAATGAATTGCTGGAAACACTGGATGAGAGACTGACTCTAAACCTTACGGTTGGAGAAATCTTGTGGGGTTATGAAGAGCCACTGTTCAAACTCATCCAACATATCATCAGTATACCTGGCTACGACCAAGGGATGTTTGGCTTTCTGCTTACGGTGAGGTTTTGCAAATCTCATAGTGTTTGAATAGATGATCAGACTCTTGCGCATGTATCAGACATACATAAATTACAAGAGTTGTCAACGTTTCAAGAGTTTCATGCTGTAAAAAAAATTAAAGTTTATTAATCACCTGAAAAAAGAAAAAAAAAATCACCTGAAAAATAATTGTGTACAGCCACAATGTAGTACGTTTGAAATATACTCCCCACCCCCCCCCCCCCCCCCGACCAAACTTGACCCAGTTTGGAGCCTTACTTTGAGAAGGAGGGAATAGAAGTTTGAAGGCTAATATTACCCATTCTAAACAAACAATGTGTTAGCAGTTTACTGGTACATGCAATTCTACTACAGCCTTTAATAAAGTGTCTTTGATATTTTTTTAAAGTACAGTGGAACCTGGTTATAACAAGCTCCTTGGGACCACTGAAATTTCCCCATTGTATCGAGTGTCCTGTGATATCAGGAATCAAAACAAAAGAATACAAAAGGCATGAAAGAAATGTGTTTCTGAATTGGGATGTATTGATAATTGAAATCCCTTGTACATTAAAAATTAAGCTCTAAGACATAATTTCATTTAGAACTTATTTGTGGATGAGCACAGAGTGTGATCACTCCTTGCTTGCATTTCAATTGCAGCAATATCACTCATATTGCAGCTTTGAATATTTCAAGTATTTCCTGAACATATGGTTGTTTTTCGTTCTCTTTCATGCAGTTCAATTACACAACATTAAATCTGTACACTGTAAATACTGGGAAAGAGAATCAGACGATGTTAAATGTTGTTGAAAACTACCAGGGTTCTCCTGAACTTCCCTGGTGGGGGACTCCTGAAGCTAATGCGATCAAAGGGACTGGTAAGTAGCCTGTTCCCCCTCACCCTCTCCCCCTACCCATCCTGAACTTCTCCGGTGGGGGACAGCTGAAGCAAATGAAATAAAAGGGACTGGTAAGTAGCCTGTGCCTCCTCCCCCCCCCCCCCCCCCTTTCCTCACCCTGAACTTACCTGGTGGAGGACACCTGAAGCAAATGAAATCAATGGGACTGATGAGTAGCCTCCACCTCCCCTTATCCTTAACATTCCTGGTAGGGGACTCCTGAAGCTAATGCAATCAAAGGGACTGGTAAGTAGCCTGTTGCCCCCCCCCCCCAAACTTCCCTTGTGGGGAACACTGGAAGCAAATGAAATCCAAGGTACTGATCAGTAGCCTTCCCCCCTTCCCCCTAGATCCTCATTCTGAACTTTCCTGGTAGGAGACCCTGAAGCATATGAAATCAAAGGGACTGGTAAGTAGCCTGCCCCCCCCCCCCCCCCCCCCCCCCCCCCCCCCCTCCCCATCCTGACCTTCCCTAGGTTGGGACACCTGTTCTTCTTCCTTCCGGGCAATCAAATTTTGTGGGCAAGTGAAGAAAAAATTCTTGTAGAGGCCTGAAGGGGACTGGTAAGTAGCCTTTCCCCTCCCTCATCCTGAACTTCACTGATGCAAATGAAATAAAGGGACTGGTCAATAGTCTATCACCCTCCCTCTCCCTATCCTGAACTTTACCGGTTGGGGACACCTGAACCAAGTTAAATCAAAAGGGCTGGTAAGTAGCCTCCCCCCCCCCCTTCCCTTGCACATCCTGGACTTCACTGGTGGGCGACACCTGAAGCAAATGGAATCAAAGGGACTGGTACATAGCCTGTGCTTCCCCTTTTTACCTCTGAATGTAACTTTGTGAATATAACACTGTATGCTTCATTGCTAATTTTTAATGACTAGTTGTATAACAATGATTGCTGAATCTAGTACAAGATACTTTGTTGTCATTCTTTACTCTGAACCATGTATGGAAGAACTAACTGAGTAGAGTTATCCATTCTCTATGTTACTCTAATTTATACTGAAAAAACAACAACATAAAATTAACTAAAAGATAACAAATAACACCGAAGTATAGAGATATCTCTCTATTCCGTAATATATGAAATTGTTTATTTCATTTGGTAGAAAGTTGGAATTTTACTTTGTAGGACTAATTTGTATTGCTAGGTTAGTAGAACTCGTGTGAGCCTTATTTTTTTATTTATTTATTTTTTTTGTGGCTGTTTTACTAGAAATTATGCATAGAATTCCATCATTCCAAAGCAGTAAATAATGTTTTGAAAATCATTTTCACCCTTTTGTTTCACAGATGGTACTATGTATCATCCGTACATGACGAGAGAAGAAAACTTATATCTCTTTCACCCAGACCTGTGCAGGTAAGTGGTGAAGATGATGCATTATTTGGGAAAATCTTTAAAAGTATCTCTCACTATTGGATTTCATTTCCATATCATATAAAAGAACGTATCCTAAAACTATTATGATGTGAGGGATATTACTTAAAAACCCATCTAAGTTGGTGTGTTTTACAATCAAAATGTAAAGACTTTCTTTCTGTCCCCACGATCCAAAGTCCAGAACGTTGACATGCATCAGACAGTGCCTGCACACATGCAAAACCCATGGGAGTTCTATTGTGTGGGGAGCAGTTGGTGTGCAGGGATCATAGCATGGTGCAGAGTGTAACTGTTCTATTTCATTAAGGAAGAGCACAGCAAATCAAATTTACATAGCAAAATCTCTCAGATGAGCGAGCGAATTGGCTCAGTCGGTAAAGTGTCTGCTGTCGAACCAAAGGTCGTGGGTTCGAGTCCAACCCAGGCAGATGACTGAAGCCTATGTTGTGTGTTATTGTGCCCCCTCCCTGTTTCATAGACGCAGGCTATGCTGCAGTGGATAGGACGTTAAATTGAGATTCCGTGCGAAAGAGAGTCATCACCTTTGCACATGAAAGATCCCACTGCACTATTCGTATAAGAGTAGGGGGAAACCCCAGTATATGTGGTCCACCTGCACACCCCAAATCCAATCAGTGATATTAGGGGGAGAGATCTGAGGGTGACAAAGATTCAGTTCGCTTTTCGTCTCCCAGGCACAGGTGACGCCAAGCCAAATAATAATAATAATGTCAAAACAATTGGCGATCATTTGACAATGGCCCATTATATATCATACATGTACATCAACAATAGAAACGTGAAGAATCATATTATTTTTCTGGATTCGGGTTCTTTGTGTTTGCATATGAGTATCATCATTTAACTGTTAAAAGGATTTTATGCAGTTATTTTTTTTGCTTTGAAGTGTTATCTTGTATTATCATAAATTTGATATTGAGTTTAAGCCTCACATTATTTGTATCGTTTATCTAATATTTGGTTTAGAGTACAGACACAGGGTCCATTACATGTTTTAGAATCAACAGTAGAAACATACTGTATGAGCTGAAATTTTCTTGGTGGTTTTTTTATTTTCGCGAATTTCGCGAATTACCTATCGCGAAATTAACAACACACATACTTTTGCTTTAGCTCTCGGTGTCATCGGCACATTGTTGCCATTGCCATGCACTATGCATGTGGGAAGTGCAGCAGTCCTTCGCTCTTTGTGTAGCTTCATATCACAACACTCAGAGAAATTGTCACTCACTACAAGTTAGTTCCGTAGTCACCTACAAAACCGCTATAAAAAGCCAAATTCTGCTACCACAAATGCGGAATCGGTGCCATTTTTCCAAAGCATATGGGGTCTTAGAGAGAGTCGCCGAAAACGCGCTATAGATCAAGAAATCGGAGGTTTTATGATGGCTTTTTTTGTTAATTGCAAGCTACAGGTGTGATGGTATTGGCAGAAAAAAAACAAAAAAAACAAAACAAATCCTTCGAATCTGCCGATATGGCTCTTTCATTTACAAATAAGTTTACTGCAAGTCCCAACTTGCTACTGCTCTAAGCTTGTGCTTGCGAAATCAACAACTCGTGAAAATGTCTGTGAGCCTGTGAATCGCGAAAATATCTGTACGCGAAAATATTGGCTTATACAGGAAAGAATAGTGGCATCATATATAATTCATCTTTATTTCGATACAACAAAATCAAAGATGTTACAAAAGAGAGATAATACCCTGGTCCTCTGCCAGAAGGTGGGGAAAGTTCCTCTCAACTGGCAGGAGGCAGGGTCACAAATTATAGTTACAAGTAAAAACAAAACAAAAACATATAGACAAAGAATAAAGGGAACCAAAAGAAAATAATAGCAAAACAATCGACGAAAATGATAACAACTGAAATATAAGCCTATGCAGGTCTGTCATGTCTGTCAGCGTCATACATCCAAAAGCAAGTGATAACTTATCATTTTGTTTTCAGGAATATTTATGTAAAAAAGAAACAGTGCCAGTTCTATAATCATCATTTGAAGCATGAAAAGAAAATGCTAAACTCCATTCAATGAGCTTTAAACAAATAAAGGGCAATATATTATTATTTTTGCTTTGAAGTGTTATCATGTATTATCATAAATTTGATACTGAGTTTAAGTGTCACATTATTTTTATCATTTATCTAATTGTACTTGGTTTAGAGTGCCGACACAGGGTCCGTTATATGTTTTAGAATCAACAATGGAAACATGAAGAATAGCGGTATCATCCTATCATGTTTCAGAATTTGGGTTCTTTTTGCTTGCATAGGGGAATCATATAATCACCAAAACTATTTTCTGCAAAGACGTTTGCTTTGAAGTGTACCGTAATCATGTATTATCATGAATTTGATTGAGTTTAATCATCACATTATTTTTATCTTTCATCTCATTGTACTTGCCTTTTAGTACTCACACATGGCCCATTATATATCATAGATCAACAGTAGAAATGAGAAGAATATCTGTATCATATCAGCTTTCCGAATTCGGGTTCTTCATGCTTGCATAAGAGAATCACTATTTTTCCTGTTAAAAGGATTTGAACCAATTATGTTTGCTTTGAAGTATAAATTATGTATTATCATAAGAATCACATTATTTTATCATTTGTCTCATTGTACTTGGTTTAGAGTGTTGACACAAAGCCCATTATATATCTTAGATCAGCAATGGAAACGTGAAGAATAGCGGTATCATCGATCATAGGTTTTCTGAATTTGGGTTCTTCGTGCTTGCATAAGAGAATCATTATTTAACTGTTAAAAGGATTTTATTGCATTATGTTCGCTTTGAAGTGTAATATCATCATAAATTTGATATTGAGTTTAATCATCACATTATTTTTATTATTTATCTCATTGTACTTGCCTTATAGTACTTACACATGGCCCGTTATGTATCTTAGATCAACAATAGCAACGTGAAGAAATCTATATCATTATATAATTTTCCAGGATCGGGTTCATTGTGCTTCCATAGGAGAATCATCATTGAACCGCCAAAAAGATTCTATGGAGTGATGTTTGCTTTGAATTGTAATTGTATATTATAAATTTGATATTGAGTTTACTTTGAATATCACTTATCTATTGTATTTGCATTGTACTATATCAGGATTTTTATAATTGTATTTATTTTTTCTGTACACATCAAGCAAAGGTTGATAGCGTCATCTCCATGAATACATGTAGAAGTCTATCATAAAGTGCATAGACTCGATTGATAAAAGGTCTTTTGAACTCACCGAAACTTTAAAAAGCCTAAAACTCATTAAATTTTCCAGATAAATAAAAAAAGAAAGCTATTGTGATCATCATAGATGGTTTGTGTTCTCATTATTTTCTGGTTATCTTTCTATTTTTAGCAATATCTCTTGCATAATGTTGTAAAATATTGCTAGTTTGGTCATCTGATGGTGTTCAAGGAATGTTTGTATTTAGATTTGGGATAAAAGAAATGTTCTTGCCAAAGTTTTTTAAATCTTTGTAAAGTTTCAGAGCAAAATGTATGTCTACTCTAGTGTTTTTATTTGATATATTTGCTTTCAAACAGTTGACACCCTATTTGCCTTTTAGTCTGTTTGTTAACAAACTATGAAAATTTCCATTATGTCGTAGTGTATAAGGAGCAGATGTTGAAAACATTTGAAAAAAATATTCAAGAGAAACAAGTATTGTTTTAGACATTTTCTCAGTAGATTTCAATGCCTCTTCTAATCCTACACTGTTTGTGCTAGTTGTCATTAAAAGTCAAGAAATTGTTTTCCAATTTCTGATTTGGAAATCAGCTTTGAACTTCTGTTTTAGAGGTACTAGTTTTTATTTCCCCCTATTTCTCTAGGAAGTGTTGTCCAATTTTAGGAGATAGGGAACATCTCTTCTGTATTCAAAGTTTCTTTACCTCGCTGTTCAAATGCAAGTGTATTTGTACTTGACAATGCTGGTATTGTTTACATAGCACTTGACCCAATGACTAGTATAGGTACTTCAGTCTGTGTAAACACAGCTAAGAATTATGTTGTAATTAGGTTTATTATTCAACTGTTGACAAAGCGATGTAAAAATCTGTGATTTTCTAAGCTGTTCTCTTCTCACTGCTTTCAGGCAAATCTTTCAGTTGTATAAAACTCAATTTGAATTGAAAATTTGAGTAATTTTGACATTTGATGGCCCTCTAGCGTACTGTTCACTGTGAGTAAAATCTCATACATTTATGAAATTATTGCAAAGACCCATCAAATATCTGTTGCATTTCCCCTCTAACTTAATACATTTTTACCTCTCACTCTTCTCTCTCTCTCTCCCTGTCTCTCTCTCTTTCTCCTTCTCTCCCTCCCTATTTCTCTCTCTCTCTCTCATCTCTTCCTCTCTCCCAAGCTTAAATTCTTTTTTATTTCTATTTCTCTTTCTCTCTCCATTTCTCACTGTACCCGAACCCTCTCTACTCATTTATTTGTATTAACTCTCTTCTTTACTGCCGACAAATTTCGTGAGGAGGAAGGCAAGGCATGATTTTATGATTTAATTTATAAATCACAGGTTGTCAAACATGGGCAAATATTTCTTTTTGCTAGATTTTGAAGTTTGAACATTAAGTGGCTCCATTGCTGAGCCTTGAATATCATAATTGATTTAAATTTTTAATTTCAGAATTGAATCCATTGAAAAAGCTTAGTGTGTAACTATTGTAGATAGTAAAATCTTTCTATTATATTTTGTCAATGATTAAGTGATCCCCTCCCCCAAAAAAATCAAGTACCCCCCCCCCCCCCCAGGCAGTCATCCTAAAACCACCATTAATCTCTCATTCCTCAGAAGATTTGCTGGTAACTTGCCAAGTTGCTGCATGCTTATTGCATTCCGGGGCTTGGGGTACGCTCGTCTCTAATTTTGAAATTTTTGATTTTCGGGTAATGGAATTATATTTTAATCCGAGAAACACCCCCTCCGACTTGAAAATAATTACTGGACTGGAACTGCTACTGATTATGTTGGCCTTCATATTTTTACGTTTGGATGCATTGTAAGAAAATCTACTTGGCCTCTTGCCTAGATGCACCCTGCTACAAAAGATGAGGCTATTTGCTCTTCTTTGGTTGATGTTAAATATTACCCTGAGTTCTGATAATGACATGGTATCTTGAGAGATACAATCTTGAAGAAATCTTTGCCTTGTCATCGATAGAGTAAATGGGTTGTTTTGAATAGAAAATTGTAAACAAGCTGATGAAAACTGGCTGTGAATCATTTGCATCAATTATGTAGATGGTCAGGAAAGCTAGCTTGATTTCTTGATCTTTCTATTTAATTTTTAGTAATTTGATTGTGATTTCTACAAGAAATTTGTAATTGATTTTTTGTGATTTATTTTCTATCAGCAGCAGATCTTATAATCTTTAATGTGCCGTAAACATCAAACAATGCATAAGTTTCCGCAAAAGGTCTAATTGTGATTTGATGTGAAGGTTATTGTAAAGAGAACTGGCTCAACATCAGAAAGTACACAGGATATATCATGCATTTCATAGTTGCACATCTAGTCTGCTGTTAGATGAATTAAATGTGCTTTCCCCAAGAGTGCTGCTTTGTAAAAATTTACGAGTACAGACATTGTGGGAGATTCCAGAACAGATGCTTTTACATTCTATTCCACTGCAGAGATATTTCACATGCTCTGCATTTCAAGTTCAGTCTTTAGGGATTATAGTAACATTTTATGAGTCTCATCGGTGTTACTATTAGTCTTGAACATTTGGAGCAAGCAGACTCTTTCTTTAAAAGCACCTCATTTCATTGGTAGTATAGGCCATTGTGTAAGCTTCTGCTGGAGTAAACTTACATGTCACAATTACTATACCACTGCAAGAAGAGAAACAGCCAACAGAAACTGTCTAGAGGCATTGTTCAATATTCAAATCCTTGGGCACGATTTTGCCCTCCAGTTACATCGAAGGGTTCACTGTAAACTGGAGTACAGATCCCTGGATTGAATATTGACACAAATTTGGAAAGTTGACATATTTTTAATATTCCAAGAATGATGCAGTCCCTAGTTGTTGTTGTTTTTCAATTCGATTCATGTAAATAAATGATTGACTAAGGTCAGAGGGGAGAAAGGTGGTATTCTCTAGAGGGAGGTAGACCTGGGAAAGTCGTCCTAATGCCTACCAGAAGGGCATTAAATCATAACACTTTATGTAGAATTATTGCCTTTCTGGTTTTCTGGCTCTAAACAGACACTGTTGCAGTGACTTAATCTTACACTTACCTATTAATTACACTTTGTAAATTTGTGTTTTATCTCCCTTGTTTTTGCAGGTCTGTGCCGTATATTTATGAAGAAGACACTGTTTACAAGAAAGTGCCTCTACTCAAGTTTGTACTGGCCAATTATACATACTACAATGGAACAGACTATCCACCCAATGCAGGGTTCTGTAGCAATGATTCTGATCTCTGTGGTCCCTCGGGGATCATGAGGCAAGACCCATGCCGCTTTGGTAAGTACGTGAAGGTCATGAAGTGACAGGATTGTAACAATTACTGTAGGCGCTGTTATTTTGTGTGATTAAATTTTCATGCTGAGCGACCCAAGAACATACTCGCAGGCTCTTAAATTCGTGCTGCACAATATTCACTCATGAAAGCGCAAGATTTATTTGGTATTTCAATGCATATGAAATTGTATCAATATTTTCGCGAGTTCTAGAATAGCGCGAAATTCAGGAAAATTAATGTACCGGAAATAGTTTTGCATTTACAGTACCAGTTAGTAATTAATGCATAATGTTATGACCTTTTCATACAAAGCCTTCTGTCTTATTGACACAGGGTAAACAGCCTATGCCGGTATTCTGCTTCATTTTAGTTGATCATTTAGCCCTAAGTTACGGTATTGAAGTTGAACGAGTTAGCTAGCAAGGAGACTTGAGCCAACTCTTTTTGAAAACCCTACAGTGGCCCCATAATGTTATGATAATTAAAGCTGCTTACAAGGAAATAGGCCAAATACAACTCTTTCTTTGTATTTATTATTTTTAGGATAGGAAACCTAAATTGAAAAAGACAACAAAAACAAACAAAATAATAATATAAACAGATAAACAAGACAAAAGCATGCCGCATGAACTGAATCAGAAAGTTGGCTTATGTACCAAAATTTTGATACTCATAACTCTGACTTCAGTTCAGGACCTTTATACACATTCCATGATGTTTCAGTATTATTTCATTGTTTGATCCTTTATTTCTCAATCTTGTTTATTCCAGGATCTCCATCAGCTATATCAAATCCTCATTTCTTCCAAGGAGACCCTGCTTTGTATGAGGCAGTAGGGGGCTTGAACCCACAAGCCAAATATCACCAGCATTATATGGAGGTAGAGCCAGTAAGTATTTCAGATTTTTTACCTGAATTCAAAGGGCAAAATGAACAGCATTCTATTAACACTTTGCCTGCTGAATTAATATGTAGGGGAAAATAATGACATTTGTTCTTTTTTGTTTTTTCTTTAAATACTTATATACTTTGTGCAGTCATTTAACCCATTCGTGACAGGAATTATTTAAAGCCTAATTTGATCAGCTTTTATTCTTCAAATTGGCAACACGAACATTTTTCTTTTATTGCTACATTTTTCTTATAAAACATCATGTATCTGAAATAAATATAAATTGACTGAATGTATGATTAGAAGTCATAAAGTTGCCAGTTTGCAGGGAAAAACGGTAATTTTAACATTTTCATCGCATTGCCAATTTAAGGATTTTAATGCTTATTTTCCTTTTAAAAAATTTCAGCATCAAACAACAAATACTGATGCAACGAAAATGGGCACAATATGTGTAGATTTTTTTGCTCTTTCTGCTCATGTATTTGGTATGATTTTTAAGGCTCTGCATCAAAAGTTATTAGGCCAAACCACATAATGAGGACCCTCTGTCATGAATGGTTTAAGCTGATAATAATTCCATAGATATCACTCAGGTTAGCCAATTTCAGGTTCCCTGGTACACTTGTAAAGAAGAAAACTAATCGTTATGATTTTAATTTCATTTCAACGATTGTGACAATAGTCAACAGTAGCTGGCAAAGGGTCAAGTACGAGTCTACTAATACTTGTTTATCAATTTCAGTTAGGAGTTGTCTTGACAGTCTATTTTTGAGAAGTCTCTAGTTCTAGCAATACTTTACTCTTATAGTGCTGTAGGCAATTTTTAAACCACCCTAGGTCAATGTAGTCATGCTTTTTTTCTAATATTTTTAGACCTGAGAGAATTTTCTCTGCAAAATTTATGGCAGTGTCATGAATCATGATGCTTTGTATCAAATGAATAACTCTAGCCAGAACATTAAGAAGGAAATTGCCTTTTATTTTCCTTATTTAAATCTTTTTGCTTGTGCCTTAGAAAAGCTAGTATTTACAACATTGATAGACAAGTATTGCTCTAATAGCACAGCAACATTATATGAAAAATCAGACTGACTCTTGAAAATGTATTAGGGGCCATTTCCTCTTCAGTTTCCGTGAATTCCTTCCGCTTTTTTTTAATACCATAACTATACAGTATAACATGAATTCCATGACTGCTAATGTTCAGAGTTCAGTCATTCTCTTTTGAATGATATGTGTAGTAGTTGCAATGTATATTTTTATCTTTGGTATCCTCCCCTGGAAATCCATCTTTCCGGCTTTGTTGCTACATGATGAGCTTGCTATAATCCCATTCACTGCTGAATTCTTTCATAGCCATAGGCTTTACACAAAGGCCGCCTGGTACCTAAAGTGCAGTTTTCACGGGCACGCGAACGTTTTGGGAAAGATGCAAATGTCAAAAAAATTGTATGCTTCGAAAATTCTCCAAACTTTGGCCGGGGTTCAGAAGCATTGTCAATTATTGTTCAAGGGATACAGGAAACGTTCGCAAAAATGTCAAACTTTTTCAAAATTCTGTAGACTTAAAAACGAACAATTGGCAACGTTTCCGAGCCCCCGTGCGTGTTCGGCGAACTTTTGGAGCATAAAATGTGAATGTTGGACTTTGCCATTTTTTCGACATTTGCATCCTTCACAAATTATTCGCGTGCTCCGTGAAAACCGCACTTAAAGGCAACAGGTTTTATGGGTCTTTTTTTCACCCAGAGCTGGGTTTATTGCTTATAAATACAGTAAAGTTCACTATTTCAGTACCTGTTGGAAGTCTGTTCCCCAGAGTATGAGGTTTGACAGATTTTACAGCCCACTTTGTGATGTAATCAGCAATAGATCTAGTGTGCGCATTTGGTTCAGTCAAGATTCTGTGGTACTGCTTAAACACTCCTCTTGTGAAAATAGTTTACCCAGTTGAATACTTAATTCTCTCTTTTCCATAGACTTAATACAGGGGCCATCCCGTTCCAGTAGCCAGCGGTCAGTGCATTGCTAAAGAAAGGTTTTGAATATGCACGTGTTGGAGGAAACTTTACCCTGTGAAAGTCTTTAGGATAAAAAGAAGCATAAAGCGTGGCATATTGGGAAAAGTATTTACATGTAGCCACGATTCTTTGCTTTACCATGGAGTGATAAACGTTTTACTCATAAGTAATGAAGGTAAATTTCTTTCCCTTCTTTTTCTCCCAATCTATCTGTCTTTCCAACCACCCTCCATAGATCATGGGCATGCCGTATGTACTGAGAATGAGACTGCAGATCAGCATGATTACCTTGCCTGTAAAAAGGATAACGTGAGTTTTCCACCGTTCTCCTGTATTACCGAACAGTTTTGGGTCCAAGACAGTCTCAGACGAGACAGAGACCGAGACCGAGACAATGATCCCCGAGACAGAAATTGAGACAGAGACACTTGTGTCCAGAACAGCCGAGACCAAGACCGAGACTGAGACATTAGCGTCCGAGACCGAGACGAGACATGAAACACACAATCACTGTTACTGTCACTGTAAATGCTTGAGTATAATGCGGGGGGGGGGGGGGGGGGGTGGCAGGCTTGCAGATGTGGGACTTTTGCCATTTTTGTAACGTAGTCGTTGGGCGCCCGGCTGTCAATTCTGAATTTTGTTTACTTCTAGTTTTTTCTGTGTATGTATTTTGGTATGTATTCTCTGATTGTTAATTGAAAATTAAAAATCTACAAACTGTATTTCAAGGTATCCAACTCTGAATCTCTTTTCTCTTTCAGGTTCTTTTTACTTTCAGAATGAAAGCAATGTGATTTTATTCTACAGATTGAAATAAAGCAGTGAGATTGACTCGCCAAAATTGAGCTCTTTTTCAGTGTCTTGCCGATGTCTCGGCCTCCGAGACACGAGGCATTTCCCTTCGAGACAGAGACCGAGACCAAGACATTAGCGACCGAGACCGAGACGAGAAACGAGACACACAATCACTGTCCCAAGACAGAGACATGTCTCAAGACACCCAACACTGATTGCCAATGCTAGATACCCTGCGTTTTTCTCATCACTGATACTGCTTCCTTTTTGTGGTCATCTTGTGATCTAGAATGTAAATTACATGCCTAAGTGTACAAATATTTATAGACTTTGAATATTTTTTTGCTGCAATATGTAATTTTTTTTTTTAACGATAGAATATTTGAGTGAGTGTAAGCATTAAATCTGTAAATTGGCAGTATTTACACAACATATTCAATATTTTCTTCTATAGTATATTGTACATGTGAGATGCTTATTCCTTTCATTTATTCAGATTTATTTTTAATACATTTGTATTTTATCTTCACAAAGAGTGGTAGATCAAAAAAATGACAACTACCAGCAAAGCTGAATCATTAAGACGATTGGGAAAATCTATCATCCTAATAGTTAAAGAAGATTTTGATTTTGCATCCTGATATTCTTAGTGTGTTTTCCCCAACCAGACAACGTAGTGGATACCGTATATCTGTTAATTTTGCAGCACATCATTTGAAATGTTGAATAATGCATTTTAGATCCTATGGATTTTGAGCTTACCAGCTTTTGTGTTTATCGTTTCATGTGCAGGGAAGTAAAAGATGTCAGGAATATGGTGATGCCAGTGTTATGGTTTGAGCAGGTAAGTATATATCTAAAAGAGCTCTGAATCCAAAGTGCCCATTTGAAATTTGTTTATTTAGTTATCTGTTTATTTTATTTTGTTTACCTAGAGTGACCCTGTTAGTGATAACACTGTTATACTTAGGGGCCCTGCAAATAAAGTACACATAAATTGCAAACATATACATAAATGCAAAACAAAACAAAAACAGTATTAAAGACATCAGACCTGCAAGTGATTTTATGCCCACAAATTGATGTCATCCTTATCCAGATATGTACAAAATTATGAATGTCACTAAAGTTGAATGGAAATGTGTGAAAGACTTTGCAATTTTTATGATTAATTGTTTGAAATACTATAGCAGTTGACACCTGTAAAAAATATAAGATTATGACATACTATACTCAAAATGATTATTATGAAAATACAATGAATTTGCAACTCTGTCTTGTTCTTGCTTTTCTAGTTGTATTAAATAGTGCTACTAAAAATCATGATTTAGTTAAGTCTTTCTGCAATGAGATCCATGTTTATATCTGTCATTGCAGTTGATTGGTTAATTGCACATCATGTGATTGAATATGATTCCCACTGGCCTCATGTAAATGAGCTAATGGCCTCGGGGGGGGGGGGGGGGGGGGGGGGGGATGTTAGTTACACCCTGGAACAAGCAGGGTGCAACGATTTTATCTCTTAAGTGTACACATTGCACACATACAATACAATACACATACAATACAATACACATACAATACAATACACATATGTGTACGCATACACTGTGTACATGGTGTACACACTACACCACATATATTGTATGTGTGCAGGGCAGTGTGTGCACACATAAATTGTATGTCTATGGAAGCTATAGCTTCCACGGAATATGGTCTCATATTCAGTGGTTGAAATCGCCTCTGCGTATGTGCACAACGATGGAAAAACATTACAAAACATTAAAACAGCAACGACAACGAAACATCAAACGGGATACGGGCTCATATTACCAGTTTGATCTTTTTGACAAAGTAAATGAGGTAAATACGGGATTGTCTCTCAGACAAATTGACCAATCACATTACAGAATTCATGAAAACTAGGGCCCACTAAGGGATAACATTTGATATCATAATCTATGTTGGTAGTATTGTAAATGTAGAAATATTTGCGGTACATTCATTTTCGCGCTGTTTTCAGCAAGCCCGAATTCTTGAACTTGCGAAAATAATAGCATGATTTCATATGCACTGAAATATCAAATCAAGTCTTGCACTTTTGTGAGTGAGTAATTGTGCAGTGGGAATTTGAGAATCAGCCATTAAGTTCTTTGGTCGCTCAGCACGAAAATTAATCATGAAAATTAATCACAAAAATTAATCACGCAAAAATAACAGCATTTACAGTATTATTCACGGATACTCTTTATTTTGTATGACATCACGTGCAAATGAGTTTCCTGTATAGTGACATCATAAATTTGTGCCCATCTGTTGTTTTAGGCACATTAGTGTGATGATGTCATCATTTTGGTAAATTTGTTATGCCTTTGTTTTCACGCGATGCCATCACTGTATGTAACTTCATTGTTTAAATGAATGAATGCAGCCAAGGTTTGTACATTTACCTATTAGGTGATGAAAATAAACCATATATATATATATATATATATATGTAAACTGAGTGTCAAAAGAAACTTATCACTTCTTCAGAGTGACGCACATTAAAATCCAAAGCATTTAAATGAATCATGATTGGGCATAGATTAGCTTAAGTAATCCTTACCAAGCACAACTAAAAATGTTTATGCTTTGTTGAATCAAAAAAGAATAAAGTATGGTGAAATCGCAAGAGATAATTTTTTCTAAATCACAAAAACTGCTTGCCTCCCAGGCACGGAGCTCGGTATGGACAATGGGCAGTACAGCGGTAGCAGTAACCCGCCTTTGAAATTGAATTAACAGCTTTGGAATGTTCTGAATAGGCAGCCTTTCGCGGAGGTTCTCAGCGAGCAGTTTCTGTGATTTTTAAAGCAATTTCATGAGATTTTTCTCCTTTATGACAAAGCTGATCTTTAAAATTTTCAAATGTGCTTCATAAGAATAAGCCAGTTTGTAGATACAATCTGAGCATGAGCAGATAAAGGTCATTTGACCAAAAATCTAAAACACACTGACATGAATTCTTGATAAATTGCTAATTATTGTGCACCCATGTGCATTCCATGATACCCAGGTGGAAGCATTCTTTTCAAAAGGGAAAATAAAAGCTATTCATGAGGCACCTCAGTCACTTTGGGAGTGATTATTCAAGTGTGTAAAAAGGACCTCTCCATGTTTACAATATCTGTGGATATTTGGGGGTCATTTGAGACATGAGCTAACTCCAAACTGTTTTATTGCAGCTTATCTGTGTCTAAATATGATTAATTTTGATACAGCAGATTTTAGTGAGCATTGCTCTGAAAAAGTGATAAGTTTCTTTTGGAACCCAGTTTATATACTGCATCTGTGTGAGTATCTCGTTTAATCATGGTGCCCTCGGTGATGTAAATGCGACCATTTTCCTTCAGGCCCGTGCCCTTCAGGAAAATAGTTACAAATCACAACCTTTTTTCAGTCTGCAACCAGGGCTCCGTTTCATAAAACTTCTTGTTAATAAAAAGTTGCAATAACTGTTGTAAGCTACTGAAATCCTTGCATCTGATTGGCTGAGAGCAAATTTTTAGAAATGTGGCAGTTCTTACTGATAACAAGTTTTATGGAACTGGGCCCAGACCTTTTCATGGCCTTATATGTTTTTATGTTATACCCTATTAACATAGCAGTGATAAGACATTCTTTCCTCTCTATCTCTCTCTCTTCCTTTCTCTCTCACAGAGCGTAGAGGCAAATGACCGAATAGTTGGATATTATGAGACAGGGTTTGTCTTGACAGCATATATTGCCTTGATTGTAAAGTGGGTCATGTTCAGCGTTGGTGTTGTTATGTGCTTGGCCACAGTCATCTCTTTTGGAAGGCGATTAGCATATCCGGTTGTATCAATAGAAGAAAAGGTGAGATTTATTGGCATGTACATTGAAACCAGCTGTATTGACCACCTTTACAGAAACACCAATGTCTGTTCGGATGACCCTCCTATCAGGACCAATTTTTTTTCTCTGTAATGGTGCTTCAGCATACATGCTCCAGCGAAGAATTGATGCAGGTTAGGGTTGGGATTACATTTGGGTTTCATGTTTAGTATAGGATTAGGATTAGGGTTAGGATTAAGATTAGGATAGGGTTAGGATTATGGTAAGTAATAGGTTTAGGATTAGGTTATTATTAGATTAAAGGATGAGGATTGGGATTAGGTTTAGGATTAGGGTTGGGATTAGGTTAGGATTAGGCTTAGGATTAGGATTAGGTTAGGATTAGGTTAGGATTTGGTGAGGATTAGGTTAGGAGAAGGGTTAGGGTTAGAGTTATGTATTGTGTTCGGGCCACGTTTGAAGTTAAGAATTTGGTTATTGGAGGACATTGACCATGTCTCTGAAACAAGTGTCGTACAACCCGTAGAAAAGTGTTTAACATTGAAACATGCACTCCTGTAACCTGTATGTTTACACCATTACCTTTCAAAAATCTTTTTTTTTTGGTCTGCCTGGGCTGCATTTCACGAAACCGTCATAAGTCTAAGTTCATGGACATCCCACTGAAACGCGTGTTAATTCTACAACACGCGTATCAATGGGATGTCCAAGAAGTTAGACTTATGACGGTTTCGTGAAATGCAGCCCTGGTCTATATATTCATGGTTTAGGTTTAAAAGTAGGTGGGTATTGAACTCCTTTTTCTGTGTTTACACTTTCATGTATTTAGAGTATGAGTCATAGACTGTAAAAGAATTTTATTGTCAACAGATTTCCTTATTGCCTTGTGGAATTTGCATAAACAGTAGTTCAGATGTCATTACTATGATACTTACATTTGCATTACTAGTCCATTCAGGACAGGCATTATTTAAAGTCTAATATGATTAGTTTTCTTCCTCAAATTGAACACACTGGTATTTCTCTTTTATTGCTACAATTTTGTTATAAAATGTCATGTATCTGAAATGGATATCAATTGAGAGAAAGCATATGTTCAAAGTTTTAAAAGATGCCAATTTGCATGGAAGCAGTCATTTTGAACTCTTCATTGCATTCCCAATTTCAAGATTTTAGGGCTTTATAAAAATTTCAGCATCAAACAAAAAGGACTGTAACGACCAAAATGGGCACAGTATACGTGGCAGAATTTTTTGCTCTTCCTGCTCATGTATGTGATATGTTGTTTAGGGTGATGTTTGCTATTCCGAAGGTTCGTTATTCCGAAGGCTCGTTATTCCGAAACACACAAATTGCATATTCCTAGATGTTTGTTTGTCCGAAAGTGTAAAATGGTTCATTAATCCGAACATTTGTGGCATTAGTCCGAAGGTTCATTAGTCCAAAGGTTCATTAGTTGGATAATAAAATATGGTTCGTTTTTCTGAAGGTACTTTTTTTCGAAGGTTTGTTAATCTGAAAATGAAATAAGGTTCTTTATTCTGAAGATTTGATAGTCCGAAAATGAAACAAGGTTCGTAAGTCCGAAAATAACTAACGAACTAACGAACCTTATTTCATTTTCGGACTAACAAACCTTCGGAATAACGAGCTGTAACCGTTGTTTAGGGCTCTGCATCAAAGGTTATTGGGCCAAACCACACAATGTGGAATTCTGTCTTAGATGGGTTAAATTGTATAATTTTGATAATGCGTCATATGGAGGTCTTTGAAATGGAATCACAAAAGTCCACTTCATTCATTCAGCATGTTTGACAAATGTGTTTGTCCTTAATTGTGTTAAGATGAAAGGGTAGTCAGCCTGATTAAATCATTTTATTTAGTTGATAATTCGATGTCTTGAGGTCTTTGAAACATCACAGCAGTCCACTTCTTTTATTCAGCATGTGTGACAGTTTGTCCTTAATTGTATTAAGGTAAAAATGTAAATAGCATGGTAAAATTATGTAATTAAGGTGATAATTGAGATCCTTGAAATGGTATCAGACTGAAATATTTTTTTGGTCATTCTAGACAAATGTGCATTATTACCTAACTTCTGGCAGACAGATTTGAACTAACACTGTACCAAAGAGCAGAAGAATGTTGGCATGTTTTCAAATTTAGACATGACCTTCCTTCACAGTTCGACCAAGATTTCACCACCTGATATGAAATGAGAATGCTGAAATAGCTTAAATTAGAGCATAAAACTTTGTCAATTAAGTATTAATCAGTACCTAGTAATAACAGGCACATGATAAATCAGTTATTTTGAAGGCTGGGTGTTAGTTGTTTGTACTATGCATGTATATATAGTGATAATGCATGCTTGCCAAGAAGTTGTTGAATTAATTGCCTTAAGCATTCCTAATCAAATAGGTCTATCACTTAATTGATATCACTTTAAGGGCTGAGCTGTAGATAATATCCTATCAAATGGGTTACATAACACAGTTTTAAAGAGAAGCTTGAGTTCTGGTAAAGGTGAAAAATAACTTGTGAGCTTTCTCATTCTTTCCTTGTCAGTTAGGAAGAATATCGTAGTAAAAGTGTCCCCTAGTAAGGATTGCTCTTCAAATGCCCTCATATTGGAAATATGACAAGAAAAAGCTGAAAAGTTTGGGGGTAGCATTCATGCTAGATTTGTGTGTGGTCCCATATACTCATTTCTTTGTGCAGTGCAAGTACCTTTGGGGCAAATAAGTGAATTACTTATCAATTCGATCATCTCCAAATCTCACACTTGATGCCTGTGCTTTTATACAATTAATCTAACTTTCCCAGTTGCTTTGGAACATTTTCTTTCACATTATGATTGCATGACCAGAACTCCAATTAATCTGTAAGCATGGCTAATGAAAAGGTGTATATAATTACACCAGAATCCAAACATAAATGTATGTCAATGAACAGGGTTATAAAGGTCCATTAAGGAAAAGAAATTACACTTTTAATGTCAGTTGTATTGCGAATATACTCTGCATTAGCACAAGTATCCAAAAAATAATTTTCATTTCAAACATTTACCTTACACCTCGATGATTTGGTCAAATGTAGCCCCCATCCCCTCCCCCAATTTACAATGATGAGATTTTACAAGATATTTTTACATGGTACTATGCATAACATAATGTATGCAATTACATTCCAAGATTCCAATAATGTCAACAAACCCTGCAGTCAAATTATTTCTTGGCATCAGATTTTTTCAAATCAGGACCATTTGATGCTGTTTATGTACTTAATGGCCCATATTCACAAAGATGTACTAAGTTAAACCATGGTTTAAATTTGTGTTTTAACTATGGGTAGTCAAATGTGACAGCTTTGTCCATGCTGTGATTCCCTTGTGTTTACTGGACTTCTGGTCTCATGCTTTAATAGTCAAGTAAATGATTGTACTTACAATTCCCAGACAGTTTTTATTTATAGTTTCAGTACCAAAAATGCTGATGAATCAAACATCTACTGTTAGAGATTTGTGTCACATTTGGCTTCCCATAGTTAGACTACAGATTTAAATCATGTTTGAACTTGGTACACCTTTGCGAATATGGGCCAATATTTCTAATTTTATTCATCCCTTTTCCTTCCTACTATCTTCATTTGAAAATTTAGAATGAGAAGATCATCAATGAACCATCCGAGAGTAGTAGTTGTGAAAGCGGATCAGTGAACGAGGCAGTGACAGAGGATGCATAACCATAGCAACATGACGTATGGATACTCCAGACATGAGGACCAGTTGCTTCACTGCATGCAGTATTCCAGCAACACAAATAATCAATGCACATGACAGATGGAGGCAGGAACAAAGAGAGCTGACGGACTTTTATTCATTTTCAACAGAAAGAAAAGAAATACAATGGCATTACACAGATAAAATTACAGAAAAGATGAAATGAAATATATACATGTTTGTCATGTATAAAAATGTTGTGTGTCTTTGTGGAGATCATGCATCATGGAGTGGTGCTGTTAATTTTGTAGAAGAAACTTGCCTTTATGGGATATGTTTTACATCTCTTAATTTTTTTTCACAAGGTAATGTGCCTTTGAGAGATGAAATTATTTATGTTTATATGTGGAGCATAATATCCAGAGTACTTTCATGTATTAGTTCTGATACTTGTCTGTAGATACATGGGGTAAAGTAAAACAAAGTGTTCATCACCCATTGGTAATACAGATTATTTTGTGGGGAAGGGGGTGGGACCAAATAGCTGTTATGTACAGAACGGCAAGGCTAAGTGTTCCCTTCTGTTCCTTTTTTTTAATGTGAGAATTACATTTGCTGATCTAAGAGTGTGTGGCCTTCATTTTGGAAAATGATTTGCAAAATATATTTTCAGAAATGTGAATTGCACAATGATGTTTGAGGTATAATATAAATCCTAGTAGGCTTCCCTGACTGGGGTATAGGTTTTGAAAAGTGGTGACAGAAATCACCTTTTAGTGGGGTTGGGGAGGAGTACCACAAGTACAATTCTCCAGTCTTTTTTTTTTACATACAACAGAAAAAAAAAAAGAAAAAAGGAGGTTGTCACATTAAATCTCATTTTTAATGGCATGTATTAGGTTAGGTTGGTTTTGAGTGTAAAGGGAGAGTAATGTATCCCCATCTCCTGGCCAGGATATGCACCTGGATTAGCTTTTACTGCCATGGAGGGGGGGGGGGGGGGGGAACCAAAACCACTCCCCTTCAGTTTCTACTGCCTCTTCCTTGATCAGGAAATAATGCCCTTATTATTTACATTTCCATACAAATGGTACATGTGTATTTTTAATTTTACATTTCCATAAGAATAGTATTTTTAATAAGAATAGTATTTTTTATTTCAGTAAGTATTATATTATGCCAGCAAAGAATTTGAGAAAATTCATTAAAGTATTCTAAACCCTTCAGTTTCTACTGCCTCTTCCTTGATCAGGAAATAATGCCCTTATTATTTACATTTCCGTACGAATAGTACATGTGGGGTATTTTTAATTTTACATTTCCATAAGAATAGTATTTTTGATAAGAATAGTATTTTTTATTTCAGTAAGTAAAATATGCCAACAAAGAATTTGAGAAAATTCATTAAAGTATTCTAAAGCCATATATGAATCATGTGTGGAATTTGAAGATGTAGGAATAGTATGATTGCTTGTCATGATCAAATATTCTGAATAATTGCCAATGTTTTGTAAATTGAAATATTTTTACCCTTTACTTGAAAGATCGACAGTTTCTTATTTTGAAATATATTACAATATATTACTTCTGTTTTATCAGATGTATTTGGAGACAACTCTTAAGTGATGAAAGTGCCATCTGGGATGATTCATATTCACAGATTGTTTTGAATCTAGGCATACAACTATTTCATGTGGATTCTAACTGCCTTATGCCTTTAGGGCCTCTTTTTTTTTTTAAATCACTGCTTATATGAATTTGCAGAACTGCCTTAAAACCATTTCCAGCATTTTTATCAGTATTGTTATCTCACTACACATCATGCTTTTTAAGTTCTGAGTTAGCTTTATGATAGCATGGGGGCATTGGAGGAACAGTGTTAAA
The DNA here is from genome assembly GCA_029962745.1 of Echinometra lucunter. Classification (NCBI taxonomy): domain Eukaryota; kingdom Metazoa; phylum Echinodermata; class Echinoidea; order Camarodonta; family Echinometridae; genus Echinometra; species Echinometra lucunter. Next base: position 29,826,913 of record CM057152.1, read on the forward strand.
GGCCAAGTCCACGGCAAGATGAAGTTCATTCAATAAAAAGAATGAAAAATTCCAAACAAAACAGTGAAAATTTGATGAAAATCGGAAGCAAAATCAGGAAGATATGAATTTTCAAAATTTCACAATTTTTCGCAAAACAGTCCTTGAACAGTCAATATGAAGATTCAGCAAATAAGTTGATGTCATACACTCACTACTCTTCATGATAATCTATACAAAAATTTCATAAAAGTTTAATTTTTTTTCGCTAAAACTGAAAAGTCATCCATCATGTGTACACATATTAGACTGAATACCATATTGTAATTATGTAGGGAGTATTTAGGACAAATTTTACATTTTTAAAGTTAAAATATGACATTTTTGTCATTTCTGTATAAATTCTGTGTAGAAAATTGTGAGTATATGACATCATCAACTCACTCACTGAATATTCATATTGATTGTTCAAGAACATTTTTTGAGAAAAAATAGCAAAAATTCCAAAATCATAACTTCCTTATTTTGCATCCAATTTTCATCAAGTTTTCACTGTTTTGTTTGGAATTTTTTATTCTTCTTATTTTAATGAACTTCATCTTGCTGTGGACTTGGCCTTTAAGCCCCATTCACTTGAATGTTTCTCGGCCTTTAAGCCCCATTCACTTGAATGTTTCTCCATAATACTCCTGGGCCCCGTCTTATAAAGAATTACAATTGATTTATATCAATCGCAACTTTGAGATTGATCTCAACTGTGTACTTAAGAGATAAGAGTTGAGATCAGTCCTAAAGTTGTGATTGATTTGAATTCAGTCGCAACTCTTTGTAAGACAGGGCCTTGGTGACTCTCTCCAGAGTTTGCTGACTTTTGGGCGAGTCAAGATGGATATTGATTTTACCTCCTATTTAACACATTTCAATGGAATATTGAATAGAACTTAACATGGAAACACAATGGTATCTACTCTATATCATTCATGATCAATTCTTTTCACCATTCCAATCTACTCTCTAATTATTGGACATAATTACCCTTAGTATTTACCAGTATCTATGAATCGCCCCTTTGCACTCACAAAACAAGGTAAAAGTCTAGAATTAAGGCTCAGAAACTTTCTAATATTTTATGCCTTTTGGTAGATGTTTAGGTATTAGAAGCAGTGTTTGTATGTAAACCCTTTCTCTTAGATTAATGTAGACACATTAGAGATCATAATGTGTAGTTTTGGGTCTAACCTACATGTATTTCACTTTGTGTTGTTTTCATGCCAATCCTGTTTGTTTTTGTTTTTCATTTATTTACTGTAAATTTCAAGATTGATGGAGAAATATCAAAACTTGTTAATTTGCAGAGGTGCTTGGTATTCATGAATGCTGCATCTTAATTATATGACAGAAATAGATGTATATATACTAGTATATTGTTGGAATAGATTTTTTCCCTCTTTATGATTTCAGTGTATGTTCAGAAGAATTGCTTTCTACATAACATTGCTTTCTACATAACATACATGTACTTCTACTAAGGAGGTGAGAAAATGTGTAACTTCCATTCACAAAGTGAATGGAGAGCTGCTCGCATATGATGTCATCAGTGTTGCCAATTTGCAGAGCCACGAGTAATTTACTAGAAAATGTAAATGAGTGTAATTTTCCTATTCTTTGACCGATTTTGCTCATTTCTTTTTTGTCTCGCCCACCGGAGGTGAAGGCGAGACTAAGGGATCCAAATGTCGTCCGTCCGTCGTCCGTCCGTCGTCCGTCCGTCGTCCGTCCGTCGTCCGTCCGTCGTCCGTCCGTCCGTCCGTCACAAACGTTATGAAAGATAACTTGGCAACCGTGACTCACTTTTCAACCAAACTTGGGTTGTAGATGCACTAAGGGGACCTGCATGTTATGGTCCAGTCAGAGGTCACATGGTAAGGTCAAAGGTCATTTCAGGTCAAACGTTAAAGTTTACGTGCAAGACTCTCTTATGACACAAAACTCTGCAACCGTGACTCACTTTTCAACCAAACTTGGGTTGTAGATGCCCTAAGCGGACCTGCATGTTATGCTCTAGTCAGAGGTCACATGGTAAGGTCAAAGGTCATTTTAGGTGTCTAACGTTAAAATTTACGTGCAAGACTCTCTTATGACACAAAACTCTGCAACTGTGTGACACTGTTCAATCAAACTTGGGTTGTAGATGCACTAAGGGGACCTGCATCTTATTGTCCAGTCAGAGGTCACATGGTAAGGTCAAAGGTCATTTCAGGTCAAATGTTAAAGTTGACGTGCAAGACTCTCTTATCACACATAACTTTGCAACCGTGACTCACTTTTCAACCAAACTTGGGTTGTAGATGCACTGAGGGGACCTGCATGTTATGGTCCAGTCAGAGGTCACATGGTAAGGTCAAAGGTCATTTCAGGTCAAACGTTGAAGTTTACGTGCAAGACTCTCTTATGACTCAAAACTCTGCAACCGTGTGACACTTATCTATCAAACTTGGGTTGTTGATGCACTGAGGGGACCTGCATGTTATGGTCCAGTCATAGGTCACATGGTAAGGTCAAAGGTCATTTCAGGTCAAACATTAAAGTTTACGTGCAAGACTCTCTTATGACACAAAACTCTGCAACCGTGTGACACTTATCTATCAAACTTGGGTTGTAGATGCACTGAGGGGACCTGCATGTTATGGTCCAGTCAGAGGTCACATGGTCAGGTCAAAGGTCATTACAGGTCAAACGTTGAACGGTTAAAGTTTACGTGCAAGACTCTCTTATGACACAAAACTTTGCAACCGTGTCACACTTTTCAGTCAAACTTGGGTTGCAGATCACTAAGGGGAAGTGCATGTTATCATTCTGTTGGACTTCACATGATAAGGTGAAAGGTCATTGGAGGTCATATGTTACAGATGTTTTCAAATTCTTGAATTTGCTTTTCCTCTGTCATTTCTTGTATTTCAAACGTTAAAGTTTACCTGCAAGACTCTCTTATGACGCATAACTTGGCACATGTTGCTGCAATAGCAACCAAATTTGGGTGATAGATGCACTAGGGGTACATTCATGCTATTGTGCTGTCAGGTCACATGGTAAGGTGAAAGGTCATTTTAGGTCAAACTTTACGACCTGCAAGACTTTCTTGTGACATCAAACTTGGTTAGGGCAAGGGATGTACTTGGGGAAACTTTCGTGTTATTTAGCCACGGGTGGGCGAGACACAATCTTCCTATTGGCTTGTTTAAAATGCTGTTCAAATTCATCTCCTTTTATTGAAACAGTGAAACTTCTCGGATGGACTTTCCCTTGAAAAAAACCTTGAATTTTGAAGCGCATTGCACTGATATGTACTGTGAACTGGCCTATTATCTCTCTAGTTTGCTTCAGTATTATATAGCGAGCCTTGTGTAGTTACTTGAAAATCAAACAACATGCAAAAGTTAGGACTGGTCAGATCTCACTATTGAATATAAAATTTTCAATTAAGGGCATTATTAAGGGCATGCCCTTTTATGTTTGGCATATTAAATCATATATTTCTTCCTAGCCTTATGCAGGGATGCCATTTTTCAGGCAAAAGCCTGAATTAGGCTCTGGCAATTTATTTAAGGCCAAAGTTTTTGTATTTTTGTGAACAAAATGTTTTATTCTCGGTGATTTTCAGGCCCTCGGATCATTTCCAGCTGGCATCCCTGCTAATGAAAGTCATTTATTTGTGTAAGTGTGTGACAGTATTTGATATACTCTGGTCGTTTTACATCAGTGATTGATCTGACGTTGTACTCGATGTGAAGTACACATTTAATGATGTTTATTATCTGTAATGACTATTGTATGTCATTTGCCATGAAATGGCCAATTGCTATTATTCCACATGTCAGAGTAAAATGTTTTTAAAGAGAGAAAAATCATGTGAGCAAGGGGGATGTGGACTTTTTGTGTGGAAAATTGAATACACTGATATATGAGCAAAGTTAATGAGAGAGTGCTGTTGGATTTTTTTTTCTTCAGTTTTTGTCTGCTGTATGTTATAATATTGCAGGTATGAGGAACCAAGATTTGAGCTTTTCCCAATATTTGTCCTTCATTCCATGTGCTTGCGAGAAATATAACAAGATAAATGAAACCATTTCCTTTTTGTTTCTTTGTAATATATTTGTATGTGTATGCAGTAAGTGAATGTTTGTGGCTTTCTAAGATTTGTTAGATGCTATTTTATGTCATAGTAGTGCAATTCAATTAGTGAAAAATTCAACACATGATAAATTGTACTGGGGGTACTACATCTTTTTATTTTGTCATTAGTAAGGTAGGATAAAGCAAATTTTCAATTTCCTACTGCAGAAAATTCTTTTGAAAAGGCATGAAGCAAGATATTCTTAAGCTAAAAATTTTAAAACTTAAATTTCATTAAAATTTTCATTTTTTCCAAATTACATTGTCAGAGACAGGACTGATGACATTTGTGTGTCCTATAACGCACAGGAGTGCATCTGAGATTATACAAGTATAAAGGAGGGGCCGGGCGACAAGTTTTCGTTCTGGATATAACTGCCCAATTTTGAAATCCCAAAAAGTAGACCGTGACCCTATGAACGCTCACCCCCTCCCTGGATTTGCCTTGCCCAATTTTCTGGAGGTTAATGTCCTTATTAATTGATTGTTTACAAGTTCAACAGACTTTGGAGTAAGTTCCAGCATAGCAAAGAAAAAAAAATCGTTATGGATGAATCGTCATTCTTTTTGTAAAGAAAGGGTGCAGGAATATTCCTCGTCAAGTACGGGACTTTGAAAGGAGCGACACGATAAGAAACGGTCAGTCAAAAAGATATGATATTTAAATGAGATATGAATGGCACTCTGCTCTGGCATTTTTAGACGCACAACAGAAATGAATACCTTGGTTGAGTTTTAAGAATGACCTTGCCTCCCCCTTCAAAATGATCAGGTTTCTTAATTTGATGAATATGGAAATGCAATAACATCATAGTCATGAAAGCAGGCGCGGTTCTAGAGCAAAAACTATGGGGGGGGGGGGGGGCTACTGGGCGCTTAGAGGATCGCAGTGTATATTAGAATATAATGAAATTAAAATGCCCCTATATCGTCCATTTGGGGGAGTGGCGGGGAGGGAGGCTTGAGCATTTTTTTCCAGAACCACGCCTGTATAAAAGGACGAAGTATGTCTAGAGCGTTTCCAACTGGGCAAAGTTTGAACTTTAAGATAACCTACATTTTCGCAGAGGAATATGAATGTTTACATTTCAATAATACGTAATTAGGTTAGTTATGAATAAGCCTGTGATCTGTAGTGATCTGTAGGCTAACCCAATTAGTGATATAAACTTCTGATTTCCAGCTCTGTAAGGTTATAGTCCAGTTTTTTAGGAGAATGGAAATATATGAATAAAATTTCGCTAATTATATACATGATATACAAATTTGGACGATATCCAGCTTCTTGTACTTATGAATTCTTTCTCGTAACAGAAGCCACTGGAAAGAAGAATGACACAATTTTAGAGCTTAAAATTGGAAAAATATAATCAAGATGGGAGCAGCCGAATTCTCTACGCGACGAAAAATTTGCTACGGAATTCTGATTGTTTTATCCATTTTTCTAATTGTTTCAGGATCACTGATGCCATTTATGATGGATACAATTTACAGAACAGTCATCGATTCGGCAAGTATTTTGACAACAGCATTTTCCAGGAAAACTTTAGAAATAGGGAATAGAGGAATTTCTTTCGGAAATTTAAATCTAATTAAAGAAGGAGAGGCTTATTAGCATCTCGAGAATATAGAGGAAGTCGTCAAGGAAAGAAAGATCGCGAGAGACGACCAAGAGAGGGAGAGAAAGAGAGAGAGAAAGAAAGAAAGAGAGAGATAGAGAAAGAGAGAGAAAGAGAGAGAAAGGAAAAAAACTTGGGAGAAGTAAAAAAAAATAGTAAGATGGAGAGGGAAAAGGGAGAAAGAAAAAACTGACAATGAGGAAACATTTAGGTCGGGGAAAAAAAAACGAGAAGGGGGGGGGGGATAAAAAATGAGAATATGCAATTCAAAGAAAGATAAGGATAAGGAGATGGATTGAGGGTAGAGGGAGGGGAACGTTGCGATTCCCTTTTATCCTGTTTGATCATTGTAGTTGGTTAATTAATTTATTTTGTTTATTCTTTGTGTTTTGCCTGGAAAAGGGCCTCTCGATGCAGTTTGAGACAGAATTCTTTTTTAAAAAAGCACAACAACAACAAACAAACAAACATGATTGATATCAGTCTCGGTGACTTTTTTTTTCATCAGATGATGGTCCTGGATGAAAGCTCCTTGGTATATGTAGAATGGGCTAATCCCACCTTGCCCATGTTCCTGTCCTACTATATCCTGGATATTCAGAATCTAGAAGACTTCAAGAACGGAGAGAAACTGGTCGTCAAAGATAAAGGCCCTTACACTTACAGGTATATTCCTTTTAAAATTCTATGTTTCAGAACGTGTAAGATGGTAATTCCTATATGCTGGGGATATACATATATTTTATCGCCGTGAAATTGCATATATAGGTCCTGTACAGGATACGTAGATCACTTACTTATCATCAACGGGATTTGGGTGGAAAAGTGAGATTTGCAAGAACTCTGAACGGGAAAGGAGTGAGTCTTGAGAAATACACCAAAGTCCACTGCTGATGAATAGAGATTATCAAAAGCCGATATCCATCGTTAATTTAATGTATGAATATCCAGTATTTATGAAAAGATACTTTCCCATCTGCTCATTCAAAATAAAAATGCTTTCTTTTTCTTTTCACACTCTTCCTTCCTATCTTTCTCTGTGTATCTATCTACTTCCCCCTCCCTCTTTCTGTCGTCTTCACTTTCTCTAACTCTATGCCGCTCTGTCTATCTCTCCTCTCTCCCTTTATCGATCAAAACCACAACAGCGTTTACATGAATAGAGAAAACCTAACATTTCACGATAATGGAACACTATCCTACCAGACACGTTATTTCTACTACTTCGAAGCAGAGCAGTCAGTTGGCAATGAAACAGATCGCATCATTACTCCGAATCTTACACTCATGGTGAGGAGATAACAAATAATTATGACAAAAACGGTGATGATGACGAGGACGATGATGATGACGATGATGATGATGATGATGATGATTATGAAGATGATGATAATGATGATGATAATGATGAAAATAAGAAAGATGACAGTGGTATTAGTAATATTAGTAAAATAATAATAATGATAAGGATAATCATGATAATCATTGTCATCATCATCATCATCATCATCATCATCACCATCATAATGTCAATGATAATAGTGATAATGATAATGATAAATAAAATCATTATCATTATTATTATTATTATCAGGGTAGTAGTAGTAGTAGTAGTAGTAGTAGTAGTAGTAGTAGTAGTAGTAGTAGTAGTAGTAGTAGAAGTAGTAGTGGAAGTAGTCGTAGTAGTAGTAGTAGTAGTAGTAGTAGTAGTAGTAGTAGCAGTAGTAGTAGTAGTAGAAGTAGTAGTGGAAGTAGTCGTAGTAGTAGTAGTAGTAGTAGTAGTAGTAGTAGTAGTAGTAGTACATGTAGTAGTAGTAGCAGTCGTAGTAGTATTAGTATTAGTAGTAGTAGTAGTAGTAGTAGTAGCAGCAGTAGTAGTAGTAGTAGTCGTAGTAGTAGTAGTAGTAGTAGTAGTAGTAGTAGCAGTCGTAGTAGTATAGTAGTAGTAGTAGTAGTAGTCGTAGTAGTAGTAGTAGTAGTAGTAGTAGTAGTAGTAGTAGTAGTAGTAGTAGTAGTAGCAGTCGTAGTAGTAGCAGTCGTAGTAGTAGTAGTAGTAGTAGTCGTCGTCGTCGTCGTAGTAGTAGAAGTAGTAGTAGTGGAAGTAGTCGTAGTAGTAGTAGTAGTAGTAGTAGTAGTAGTAGTAGTAGTAGTAGTAGTAGTAGTAGTAGTAGTAGTAGTAGTAGTAGTATTGTAGTATAGTAGCATGCAGTAGTAACGATAACTATTGTGGTCGTTTGTACTTTTATCTCTATTGTTATTATTAAACTCTTTGGCAGTCGCTCATTTACGCTATACGAAATGAGAGCAACGAGACACTGTGCGCAATAAATGATCTCCTCAACCTTATCGGGGAGGAGCTGACTCTAAACCTGACCATCGGAGAGCTGATGTGGGGCTATGAGATGCCCCTATTGTCATCCTTTGAGCGCTACAAAAAGACCGGCGAGTTCCTAATTCAAGATAACGACGAAGAAGGGAGAATGAGACCCGGTTTTCTGTCACCGGTAATGTATCTGATGGGTAATTCAGAAATTCCTCAAAGCTTTAGTGTGTAATTGTGTCTTTTAAAATAGTACCACTGCTGCTGCTGATCCTACTACCATTAAAGGAGAATGAAACCCTGGGAAAAATATTCATTTTAATGAAAAGAGAGGATAGAGAGAAGCAAATTGAAAGGAGCTCCATCAAAATCGATTACGAAATGAGAAAGTTATGAAGGTTTGAAAGTCTCAGTTTATGGCGATCCTAAAATTGGCAATATTGCTTCAAAATGGCAGGTTTAGAAGGACAACTCTCAAATTTCACTTTTTCTCCATTATGTCCAAAGATGCTGCTTGTCTCTTTGTGAACTCATCATAATGTTTGTCAACCACATTTTCCCATGACATATCTTGAGCTAAGAAGGAGACAAGTTGCACCTTGAGAGATAATGGGGAAAATATGAAATTTTGTGTACGAAACAGAGTTGTCCTTCTAAACCTGCCATTTTGAAGCAACATTGCCAATTTGAGGATGGCCATCGTAAGTAAATTGAGACTTTTCAAACTTTCATAACTTTTTAATTTCGTAACAGATTTTGATGGAACTTTTTTTAAAAAGTGCTTTTTTCTATCCTCTCTTTTCATCAAAATTGATTTTCCTCATGGTTTCATTCTCCTTTAACCAAAGTGAGATGAATAAGAAAGGAAGAGAGAGAGAGATAGAGAGAGAGACAAGGAGAGGACAGACAATGAGAGAGGGGAAAAGGAAGTAGATACCTCTCTGTAGATGTCACAGTTATATTTTAATAAATTCTAATTAGTTCTTGTGAAATGAAACTTTCCATTTCAGTACAACGGAACTGTTATGTACGAATACAATGTTTTTGATGGAGTCGCTGATCAGAAACTTGTGAACACGATAGACAACTACTGGGGCAAACCTACACTGGATTGGTGGTGGTCTGAAGAAGCAAACGCAATTAGAGGAACAGGTAGATCATTAATAGTTTTATTTTCTTATTCTTTATTCATCTTCTTTCTGTGGCAATAGCATGCACCTGAAAATTACCTACAATCTTCTCAATTTCTGTGGGACTCTGAAATAGGCGCTATACAAATCCCATTATTGTTATTACTACTATTACCACTATATTACTACTACCACTACTACTACCACTACCACTACCACTACCACTACCACTACCACTACCTCTACTACTACTACTACTACCACTACTACTACTACTACTACTACAGCTACTACTACTACCACTACAGCTACTACTACTACCACTACTACTACCACTACCACTACCACTACCACTACCACTACTACTACCACTACCACTACCACTACCACTGCTACTTCCACAACAACAACAAATACTACCACTTCTACTACCACTACCACTACCACTACCACTACCACTACTACTACTACTACTACTACTACTACTACTACTACTACTGCTACTACTACTACTACTACTACTACCACTACTACTACTACTACTACTACTACTACTACTACTACCACTACTACCACTACTACTACTACTACTACTTCTTCTTCTACTACTACTGCTACTACTACTACTACTACTACTACTACTACTACTGCTGCTGCTACCACTACTACTACTACTACTACTACTACTGCTACTACTACTACTACCACTACTACTACCACTACTACTGCTGCTACTACTACTACTACTACTACTACTACTACTACTACTACTACTACTACTACTACTACCACCACTACTACTACTGCTACTACTACTACTACTACTACTACTACTACTACTACTACTACTACTACTACCACCACCACCACCTACGACCATTACTACGACCACTACTACGACCACTACTACTACCACTTCTACCACTGCTTATTCCAGTGTCACTATATACTGATAATTCACTTTATTATGTGTTCTATTATTTGTTTGAATAACATATTCAGTATCTGTTACGTTGTATCAAAGTTTATTTCCTTATCAATATCCGCAAGTCCAGGTTCACTGATAATTTTGTTCTGGCAAAGGAAGAGACCTACTGACGTTCGAAGTTCACTCTTTAGTGATGATTTCGTAATGACCTAATAAGCTTTGAATTATTTCCTAATCAGCTTCTTGATCTGTTGCAAAATTGTAAACGTTTTTAACGAGAAAGAACATAAACTATTATAATACCCCCAAATCTGTAATCATGTACGAGAAAACAGTTTTTGTGTTCATTATCTAAAATTTTGGTGACGTTTTACAGATGGAACAATGTTTCATCCCTATATAACAAGGACAGAAGACATTTACATGTTTAACGCTGAATTATGCAGGCAAGTGCCACTTCCATTTTTTTTTTTTTTTTTTTTTTGCTTCGTCAACCTTCTGCACGAGATGTAAAATGAATCACACTTATATACGATTGTTATCAAAGTAAAGTTGAAACTCTTGTGATTCTCAGCTTTTTACGATGCAAATTTGAAGGAAGTTAATTTTATTTTTCCAATAAGTTTTCTGATAAGTTTCACCGATAATGTTTTAAAGGATTGCTCCGAATATTGAATCCCCACCCCCTCCCCAATTTAACAAATCAATTCCATGAGATCTGCGTGTTAGTCGGTTTGACAATTTACAAACCTAGAAAAAGTTCTTTCCGTTGAAGTTTTTTCATTGATTTAGGTTCCTATGTAGTTTATGAACATTTTCAGCTTGGTTGCCCAAACAGCAATCTTGAGCAATTTGCATAATTTGCATAAATCTGTATGCGTATAGGTTTTACAGCGCAAAGACAACTCACACAGAACGTTAACTGAACTACGTGCCAATTGTGCATGTGCGGTGATACGGAACTTTAATAGCGTTGTCAATCTTGTGAATTCAGCCTTTGATGAAACGAAACGGGGTACACTGATGTGTGATACTTCCATAACATAGGGGTTTTATAGGGATGTAAAATAGAGTTTAAACATATTTTTGCAATTACAGGTCAGGGTTTAGCACTGAAAATCAAGGAAATGTCAACTTCTTTATCTAAATGATTGAAAACTTGGTCTTACATTCATTAAGAATGGTACTAACAGCGGTGTATATTCTTCGTTTAGGCCCATCTTTAAAAAAAAAAAAAAATTACTGCAGCCATATTCTAGTCGGAATTAAGTAGCGTTCACGCAGAGTATATATCAGTGGTTGAAAATATTTGGGCTCAAGCATTTTAACAAAATACAAAATCTTATAATTAAATAGATACATATGTACATCATTCTGCAACAATCGTATCATATTTAAAATAAGGAAAAAACATCTTCTGGAAATGTACAATTGAATTGGAAATATATTGTCTTGTTAGGGTGTTCAAATAACGTTGATTTAATCTAAACGGCTAACATTACACGAAGAGGTACCCCCAAAGGAACTAAAAAAATACAAGAAGGCTGCCAACCCGCTTACGCACATTAATACGGGTTCATTATAGGAGCAGGCCTACTCTCATTCTAGGTGCTAAAAGTACACTCATAGTTGTTTACAGATATTAAGTTGATATCAACATGATTCTTAGTACAAAAACGTGATTTCTAATTTTAAAAATAACAATGAAATAATTTCCATGTCCCACAAACCCCTAATTGGATGTGCATCCATATTTGATTGTGTGTATTAAGCCAGGTATTAAGGTTGTTTCCTTTCGTTTCATCAAAGGTTGAATTCACAAGATTGACAACGCTATTAAAGTTCCGTATCACGGCACATACACAATTGGCACGTAGTTCAGTTTGAACGTTCTGTGTGAGTTGTCTTTGCGCTGTAAAACCTGTACGCATACAGATTTATGCAAATTATGCAAATTGCTCAAGGTTGCTGTTTGGGCAACCAAGCTGAAAATGTTCATAAACTACATAGGAACCTAAATCAATGAAAAAAACTTCAACGGAAAGAACTTTTCTAGGTTACACTGTTAGCTAAATAGGACTGTCCAACCGACTCAGTATTGTTTCAGAACTCAATAATACCTTTGCTTAAATTCCAGAAGGCCTCTGCAACAACAATGACTCTGGATGGCAACAAGTTGTTGGAATTAAATGACAGGTGCTAATTTGCATTATGTAAATGAATGTTTGTCAGGTGACTCAAAATTATGATTTAGGGTGTCATGTATTTTCAATCTGTACATGCATAGATGCCTAGAATCTAAGGCGCGATAAACCTGTTTACTAATGATATTTATGCACGTTTTTCTCCAGAACCCTTAGTTACCAACAATTCAGTTCACCTATTATGCAAAATGGCATCTAAACAGAAGGAATCCAATTTGCATACATTAATTGTTGCTATGTCGGGAAAATCTCTGGCAAGCTTCTTAGTTGTCAAGGGAAACTTTTGTTCAACAAGTAGCATTACTTTGTAAAGAGGTCTATGGTGATGTTTACATCAGGCCCATAATGTACTGTGACTTGCCATAATAAATCTCAGGCCCCATAATTACGTTTTCATGGCTGTACATACATCTACATGTCTGAGAGTTAAAATATTATTGAAGGCTCCATTTTCGTGGAGGTCAGTGACTTACAATCTCAGGCGCTGTTTTATATAACCCACAACCTTAACATGCAGGTCTGTGTCTTACATTTACGAGAAGGACGTCAAGTTCAAAGGGATTCCGTTGTATAGGTTCAAGCTTGCCCCATACACATGGGCTAATGCAACGGACTGGCCGCCAAACGAGGGCTACTGCTCTGGCAAGCCTGACATATGCGGTGTATCGGGATACATGAGACAGGATCCGTGTCGATCAGGTAAAAGAAAGGGGCACAGTGCTTATATCTCTCCCCCTTTAAAAAAAATTGCGAGCAATGTACCTTTACTAGATTTTATTTTTAAAATAAATAAATCATCAGAGCTTTCTTTTTATACTCTTCCAGTTGTGTCAGTCTTCTTCATTCTATCATGCGAAATAGGCCTACACTTTAAATACATATCAGGGCAATAACAATGATTCCTGCAGAAAAGTACCATGGGTACCATGGTATCTTGGCGAAATTAAGCCATGTAAGTACCATCAAATTACATGATTTGATGGTAATTCCGTCAAATTACCACGGCATCCATGGTACCTTTTTTAACAAGGGAGTGAAAGATTGCCTCTTATGTAAAATATGTGGCAACCCATATTTCGAATATCAAATTTACTCACTCGCACTGTCGATATCGAAAAAAGATGATTGCAATTGATATTCATTTTGTGATTCCTTATTTTCCACAGCAAAATAGGGCAAGACTTTGGTTTTTACACGAAGGTACATTCTTTGCTCCCCCCCCCCCCCCCCCGAGTAGATTTTATTGGGCATATTCACGCTCAAAGTGGCGGCGTATCTTTTCTTCAAAGCACCCGAAATTTGGGATCAGCTCCTTTTTCTTTTTTTTTTTCTTTCCCCCCTGCAGACAGTCCGACAAGTATCTCCAACCCACATTTCTATGAAGGCGATCCTTCATTGATTAATGCCGTAGAGGGCATGAATCCCATCAAGGAGCGTCATGAAAACACCATGGATATTGAACCAGTGAGTAAAAGCGTTTCAACTCTCTTCATTCACTAAAGTAAAATTTATTTGGGCAAGCCTAAGGTCTGATACCTACGTTATCAAGTATTATTTAATTGTATGATGGAATTTTGTACCTAATTATTGAAATTAGAATAATTCATTTATAAGAAAATCATTTTATTTTATGTTTTTCTTTATAAAATTTATAAATTTAAAAATAACATCTTAAATGTGGTCCTGAACATATGGGACAAAGCACTCGTACGTCAAAACGGCGTTTTGAATAGCGAAACTAATTGCCGACGCGAAAGAGAAATACATTGACTTAGATCTTCTATAATAGAGAAGAAAAGTTTGGATTTTACTTACCAGCAATGTTCCTGAGGCTCGCAATTTTCCCCTTTCTGCTTCATATTTGATGAATGAACTGAAAATGGTGAATTTTAAGAAGAAAACTGACGCTTATCAGACTCGTAGGTCGACAGCATACCGTCAAGTAACCCAACAGAAAAGCATGCTATGTAGTTTCGGTACAGAATTGTCACTTTTGCGGGACAAGGTCAATTCATTGACCGTGTACACAGGATGAGTGGGACAAAGCAGTTCATAGACTCGCTAGGTTAAGTAAAAATTGGGGAGAGGGATAAGAGTAATTCACTGGTGGGTCAAGGATGTTTTAATTTGAAAAAGATCTCAGGTAAGTTGGTATATGTATGAGTGGGATCGCCCACAAAATTTTGCATGCTATAGGAGTCGCCCCCCCCCCCCCCCCAATATGGGTATCCCTTATTATATTGGAACTTATCCACATGTCACACAAAGTGAAGACGATCAAAGCTTTCTTCTTTTTATTTCTATACTCCTCCAGTTGTGTCAATCTTCTTCAACTCAAACACGTATATTATATTTATTTCATGTCTTGGCATGGCATTACTGCCGTTTCCATTCTGTAATTTGATTTTGATGAAAAACAAGAAAAATAGTCTTGGTTTTCTTTTCGTTTGCATTGTAACTAATGCGAATTCTTTTTCTTATATGTCTATGTATACATTTTGAAACAACTAAAATCACATCTTTTTTTCAGTAGTCTTTACAATTAGTTTTGTTTGTATTTCCTTTGTTTGTTTCTTTGTTTGTTTTGTGATAATGATAGCTGATGGGTATGCCATACGTTTTCAAACTCCGCCTCCAGATTAACATGGATACTACACAAAACGATTTCATTGAGTGAGTTGCAATTTAACTTGAACATTGATAAAGACTTGTTCTAATCTGAATCAAGTGCATAATCGGTTTGGAATGGAACTTTTTAGATATTGTATTTTGGAGTGTTAGCGTATTGCAAATAGTATTTTCCTTGGGCTCACTGTAAGCCTACTCCTTTCAAGATCATTTTGTTATTAGATGTAAGCGAATCTGCTTAACAAAAGCTATGTGTGATGGAGTTTCAGCTTGGAAAAAAAAAAATATTTTTTTAAAAATTAAAACTGCAGCAGTCAGCATGCATCATGCATTCATGTGGGATTATGCTAATAGGGCTTATGCCCACCTGTGCATGCATACAGTATTTTAATATCTGCACTAGTATAGGACGTCAGTCCGTTTCACAATAGTATTTTCTTTTGGGGGGGGGGGGACTAAAAAAAGGTCTTCCTATAACATGCTATTATGTCCACCCACCCTTAGAACTTTTGGGGGCGTGACCCTTGTCCCCCCCCCCCCCCCCGATTAGCGCCCATCGTCTCCGCTTCGATTGGATAGTTGTTAGTGTTTAACATGTAAAGTGCGGTTTTCACGGGCACGCGAACGTTTTGTGAAGGTTGCGAATGTCGAAAATGGCAAGGTCAAATTTTCCTTCAAAATCGTCTCATATATCCTTTCTGTTGTTCTGTTTCAACCTGGAAAACGGCCAAAAAAAAAAATGTCTTTAATTTTTTTTTTCATTAAAACAGGCTTAAACTCTACACGTGAAACATTGTCTTTTGTTCCTGGAAATCGTGGATCACTGTTTACGTTTGTGTGACAGTACATTATGTTTGTCTCCGTATGTTCCCTGATTAGGGTTTGTTTGTGCGCGCGCATGTGTGTGTGTGTGTCTGTGTTTTTTGTGTGTGAGGGGGGAGGTGGGCGCACGTGTGTGTATGTTACTCCTAAATGTGGACAAAGTAAACGGTTGCAGGAAAAAATAAATAACCGAAAAATCACAACAGAAAAGATATGAGACGATTTTGAAGGAAAATTTGACGAAAATGATCGCTAAAAGACGAAATTGCTTTTGCTGTTATTTGTGCAGCGAGTGTGACCGACGAATTTGAATTGTACATGACGAGAATGTGTGCCAAATGACTAAATTGAATAGACTTAGTTCGAAAAGATCGACAGAAGACGAATTTGAAACTAGGATTGGCATATTCCAGACTTCTAGGGACGAACTTGAACTACAAGTCTATTAAACTGAATGAAAAAAAGTTTGAAAATGAACGGGAAAACCTATATTAATGGATCTGAAGGGGGTCCGGGGTCTGTTTCTAAAAACCGTCAAGTTTATGGAAAACCCATAGAGACGCTGTTGTAAAATTAAACATGAGTTTCAAGGAAATATCCACGAAATTATGACGTTATGACGCATTCGAAAAATATGCCCAAATTAGTATTTTTGTCCACTGGTTCCAGCTGGTAGGTCTGACTAGGGTGGCAGTGGTTTGTGATGACGTAATCGGTTGATTTCAGAAGATATAAATCGTATTATACAGCTGATGAATTCATTCGGGTACGTGGCTGAAGTAGGCGTGGCAGTGGAGATTCAGGACTGGCAACCGCTTGGTCTTTGTTGCAGATTACTCACAAAAGTACGCTTATGTCGTGCGGCGTTATGAAAGGTCGAGTTCACGTTTTGAAAAAAAAAAATTAATCCAGCGATGCTAGATCCGAGTTGGTATAATTCATGCACCTATAAACAGATGATAAATAATGCAATTCGAGTGGGGGCAGTCCGATACATGGCGACCAGAAGGACGCGTGGAAAGGAGTTTTTGTACGTTACGGAGTGTCACGAGCGTGACGGTTTAGGGTGTCAAATAGACCTTAATTATGAAGAAGGATATTTTAATTGAGTTAAGGGCGTATTTTTCGATGTATTTGTAAATGCTTAGGGTAATGTAACGAGAAAACGCATGCAAAAAAAAACCACGCGAAAAAGGTATAATTTTGACCAGTGGATTAGCCTGGTTTTGTAAAACCTTTGGTCATGCGTGATATATAGAGTAAAATATCATGGTGCACTGAGATTCATTATCATAATCTGTGGTGGTTTCTGTGAGAAAATTTATTAGTAATTCCCCGTTGGCTCCGTGGTGAAACCCTCGTTCACCCTCTGATGTAAATCACCCTTTGTCCAAAGAAAAAAGAGGTTCTTTTTATTCATATTTATTCTATTCACAGTGAGGTGAAAAACATCCGGGAGTTTGTCCTTCCCATCGCATGGTTTGAGCAGGTATGAAAATTATAAATCTTGTGAATAATTTTATATACAGGTTGTTTTCCTGAAGTATAAATGCCTCAGTCAGTGCATGGGACAAATTATATTTAATATACTCATCAAACTATTCGTAGTGATATCAATCCACGCGACTTCAAGTCGTCTAAAATCGCTTAACTCCCGTGAATAGATGTCCAGAGTTTCCTTCACATTATCAACGCTCCTTTCTGTTGACGTCCATGGTTATATTACTCATTTTTGTTCTATCTGGTTAAACAGGTAGGCCTATACATACGCCATGCATGCTGATATTTTTCTCTGTAATGGAACGCAAACAAATTAGATGATACCATCCTGATAATACCACAGTCATAATTATCATCAAAATGTTGGACTTATCGGTCTCACAGATGTGACCGGGATTTTTTGTACCACATTCCGACTACTTAAAGTCCTATTCTTACAAGTTACATCAGCTAGTAATTTTCATCTTCTGTATCACAGAGTGTAGAAGTAGACGACACGGTTGTCGACGATTACAATACCGGTTTCGTTCTGACCGCCAAGATCTGTCTGGCCATCCAGTGGATATTAATTGGTATCGCGATACTAATCTTCACTCTGACCGTCTGCGACACACTGAGACGACGCTCTGCGTTGAAGAGTTATGACGTGTCTGAGAAAACCGAGGTACGGTCTAAAGAAAATAAGAAGGGGCCCACGATATCCACAAAATGTCGAGAAAAAAAGGGGGGAGATGGTTAGGAAAGCATATTTCAGAAAATGAATGAGTAAAATGAGCCGAATTATTTTGGTAGATATGACATAATTCTTTTCAAACGTGATGACAAATAATCAGGTAATAGGCTTATGTAGACAGAAAATTTAATAGGACGTGTGGATAATTAGGAGAAAGGCTTTTTTTTATTCGGTTGTCGATAAAAAAAATAAATACATAAAATAAAGTGAATATCAGAAGTGTTTTCTCAAAGATTAGAAAAGAATCGAGAAATTTTTGAGGAAAAGATAAAAAGCAATGTGAAAAAAAGAAAGAAAAGATATCATTTTTCTATCTAGTTATCTTTTGAAAATAAAACTCCATGGAAAAAAATTAACCTTTTTTACATTAAATTTCCACTTTTCATTTCAGATGAAAGATCACAAACATGAGAATGGAGTCGCCTCTAAGGATTATTACAAGAAATCTTTGAACACATCTAATGGTCAAACCAACGGGGAGTATGCAAACCCGACGTTCAACCCGGAGTTTAATACAAGGGTACAAACTATCAGAATAAAAAAGTAAAGCTGTTGCCCCCCCCCCGGCATTAAGTTTGTTTTGGGGTGTGTTTTTTATCATTATTATTTCTAGACAGTGAACAATCTTTTCTACCTCAAACATAACTTTATACATCAGTTTACTTTGCTTCGAATGGTATTACTACTCATCAAGTTTAGTTTACAGTTACTTCTAAATATAGACGATAATTAATGTATAGTAGTTTCATTTGTGTTGTGATTCCTCAGTTTCGATGTCGCTTATGAATAGGATATGTTTTATTCAAGCTATATTGTCCCAAACATTATGGACCAAATCTAAGATAAGGAGTACTTCTGATTGTATGGAGAAAATAGCCTTCCTGTTAGTGGGAACTCTGCGACATCCGAGGTCAACTTATAGCATTTAATGTCAATATATACGTTTATAACTCCTCAATACTTCCGTCACTTTGTGGGACATTAAAATTACCAAATATCTTGGACATGCTGGACGTGCCCATTGTGGTTCATCAGAGTATTGTCTTAACAGTCATCTTTCAGATATTCTATTTATGATTTGTCATTACTGTTGCGTCGCTAGACCTTTTCAGTGGGGGGGGGGGGGGGGGGGGGGCTGGGGGGGGGGGTGATGGGTTGTAGAGGCCACTGATTACCGACAAACATTGCCACTGATTACCGACGACCAACGTCTGTTACTTAAACCGTATAAAGCCCGTGGGGCACTTTCAATTGTGTGCCTTTATCACATTTTCCTTCGTCTCTCCTACACATTTTCATTCAATTTCAACCAGATTTGGTGACTTTTATATGAGCGAGCGCAGCGAGCAAGGAAATGATATCCTTTCCATTTTAGAAATGATGATTCTTCATCAAAATACGAGATGGGCCTATACGATATTTAAATCATAAATTTGGTCACTTCGCTTGCAGAGTGCATTCGCTTTCCCCAAACATCCTATTATACGAGCGAGCGCAGCAAGCGAGAAAAAAAATATACACTCTTCGTCATGTTATTTCGTCATCAAAATACATTTTGACCAATAAGATATCTAAATCATAGCCTATTCAGTCACCTCGCTTGCAAACGAGGAAAAATATATATACTCCTTATCATGGTAAAAGTGATAATTCTTCATCAAAATATACGATGGGCCTATAAGATATCTAGATTATTTTTGTCACCTAGCTTGCCGAATTCATTCGCTTTCAAAACCATCCTGCATCTAAATATTATACGAGGCAGCGAGGAAAATATGTATATATACTCCTTTTCATGGTTGAGGTGATTATTCTTCATGAAAATACGCGATGGGCCGAAAGGTATCTAAATGATATA
The DNA here is from genome assembly GCA_029962745.1 of Echinometra lucunter. Classification (NCBI taxonomy): domain Eukaryota; kingdom Metazoa; phylum Echinodermata; class Echinoidea; order Camarodonta; family Echinometridae; genus Echinometra; species Echinometra lucunter. Next base: position 29,846,807 of record CM057152.1, read on the forward strand.
TTTGGTCACCTCGCTTGCCCGATTCATCTGTTATTCCAAAACGATCCCGTATTTGAATATTATACGAGGGAGCGCAGCGAGCGAGGAAAAATATACTCTTTTTCATGCTATTTCGTCAAAATACACTTAGGCCAGTAAAATATCTAAATCACTTATTCGGTAACCTCGCTTGCCGAATTCTTTTGCTTTTCCGAAATGATCCCGTATGTGAATAATATACGAGCGAGCGCACCGAGCGAGTATATACACCATTTTCCATAGAATGAGTGTTATTTTGTCATCAAAATACATTTAAACATATAATTTGTTTATCATATATTTATAAGATAATATGGTACGTTATAAGATACCTATAAATTATGTATTCGATTTTCTATTGCCTTCATCTATACGAGCGAGCGCAGCGAGCGAGGCAAATTATACACTTTTCTTAATGGTAGAAGTGATATTTCGTCGTCAAAAATACACTCAGGACCTATAAGATATCTAAATAATATTCGATCACCTATTTGCCAAATATCTGGGCACCTCGCTTGCCGTCTAAAATCATTCTGTTTCTACCAGGGCGAAGCGAGCGCCCGACAAAATAATGCTATATTTGCTATAAAGTGTGGATTCCAGTCCGGACTCGATGGAGGGCTGGGTAACCCGATTGCTGGACGACCCCATCATCACGGTACACTATCGTCGGTATACAGAGAGCGCGCCAATTGCGTAATATCAAAACTTGCCAAGGATGATGAAGGATCAAGCAGCAATACCCGACAAAGTACAGCCGGGACAGCCCTTCCTGACCGACATGGTCCATCATTATGGTGGCCCTGAAGTACGCTCGACAACAGGTCATGTGCGACGTGAATTTCGCATCCCAGGTCCTGAACTTCGCATCTCAAGTCGTGAAATTCACGACCCGCGATGCGAAATGACCCGTGGCGCAAACTTTGCATCCCAAGTCGTGAAATTCACGACCCGCTTGCGAAATTTAGGACCCGTGGCGCAAACTTTGCATCCCAAGTCGTGAAATTCACGACCCGCGGTGCGAAATTCAGGCCCTGACTGTTGCTCCCTGTTTAATGAAGGTGATAATGCCACATCTCGTAATATGAGAAAGATTTTATTCATATTATTAGACTTAATTCAAGCACTGCTTTTCCTGATAATTTTTCTCATCTTTCAACAATTTAATGAAAGACAGAAAATAGTACCTATGGCAAGGCAGAGCATAGCATCTCTTCGCCGCCTACAAATGTAATATAATTAGCAATTTTTGCATATTTCATGAGCTGTGAGTGACCTTTGAACTTTGACTTACAGACTCAACAACATTAATTACGTCATCGAATGAAAACCACATTTTCACATACATAATTAGCCATTTTCGCATATTTAATGAGCTACGACATACTTAAAGGTCGAACTTAGGCTATATCTTACCTTCTTACCAAATTTCATTAAAATCTGCCGAAACATGATTAGAGTTATCGAACGGAAACCACATTTTTTTGATACATAATTAGCCATTTCCGCGTATTTAATGAGCTATGACCTTTGACCTACATACCCCGATATCAAACTTAGGCTGTATTTTGATACCATTACCTTCATATCAAATTTCATTAAAATACGTCAGACATTTCTGAAGTAATCAAACAAAAACCAATGTTAACAAGATTTGTTACGTACGGACGGACGGCATCCCCTTCGACTTCTTCGGCGAAGGGATAATAAATATTTTTCTGCTGCGTTATCAAAAAGGAAGAGCAATCTTGAATTGTAAAGACTAATATCAATGTTATGATCTATAAGTTTACCTTCATTAAAAACTGAATTCCAAATGGGTTTGAACTTTGAATTGAAGCTTTACGTATATAGACATAAATGTAGCCGATGCTGTACAGTATTCATATCATCCGTCTGCTTTATTTTTTTTTTTTACTTAAATTTTGCCATTTTCATTTGTACACAGTAAACTTTTTATTCTGCTTTCAAAACCAGCGAAGTCTAATTAGATTTTAGGTTACTTTCTTGATTATATTTTTTATTTGTACACCCTTTACTTCTACTGTCACGACGAGGTGACCGTACTCTAACCTACGGTTTGATTCCTATCTTGACATTTTGACATATTTTCACTTCAATGAAAATACCTAATGTATTCATTTAAACATAATTTGCCATGTTTATCATAGTCATCATCTTTCCTCAACCAAAATTCATCCACCTCCAGGGCATTATAGTGTACTAAAACGGAATGTAGAGATGAAAGAACATATAACGATAAAAATACATATTTAGGTACTTTATATTCAAATACGTAACGCATCTCTTGTGGGTTTTTTTGTGTGTGTTTATTTTGTGTGCTTTTTAATTGTACATGAACTGATAATATGTCTTAAAATGAGTAGTTACATGGAGATATTGTCAAATAACATGCCGGGGGGGGGGGGGGGGGTACTCGCTTAAAATGGTATACGAGGGTATGCCGCTCTAATGGGTTGCTTTTTTTGCAAGAAATCCCTAAACATGGGGTATGGTTTTGAGTCTGAAAATCCCTAAACATGCCTCTCACTTTTTAAAATATTGGTAACTTTGTTTAGAATGATATTCTCTCGCATAATGAGGTCTAAGTACACACCCGAGATGCAAAATCCCTAACAATAGATACCCTTTTCTACAATATTATGACCCTTAAAAATGAGTACGGGTATGGAGGCTTCAGCGGCACACCCCCGTCGGAACCAAATTTGAGTACCCCCCCCCCCCCGATAACATGCAAACCTGTCGTGTAAAATGGAACAAGTGACACTGATGAAAACAAATGGTTCGAACACAAAATAATGCTTTTCAAAACCAGAGCACAATGGATCTGGATTAGCACATCAAAATCGAGTTTTTAATAATCACACATTCCATTTGATACATGTCATCATTATAGCAATATTTCCTGTTATTTATGTATCCATACATCATCATCTTGCTCTCATCTTTCATGGATGGATGTAAACCACCATCAAGATTTCTCAAAGTGGAAGTCGATCATTTGCAAATCCGCCAACTATCCCTTTCCTCACTTATATAACGAGGGTTTAGTGCACCAAAGGGCTATCTGCGTCTTGGGGTCAAAATGAGGTTTTGATATCAAAGTAATCCATAAGAGACCGGAAACCCATTGGTAATAATGGTTTCCACAGCAAACTTTGCTCCAGCAGGATATCACCCGAAATAGGTATGGCCATCTCCATTAAACGAGTGTTTACAACACAACTTCATTGTAGGTTTTCTCAAAATGGCCAAAAACACAGATAGCACTTTGTTGCATTAAACCCTCAATAAACAAAGATATATTATTGTATACAACTTTCGGGTATATTATGATATAAAGCACAGCCTATAAAATTACATTTTCTAATCGATAATTGTATCTGTTGACTTCATCCAACAGTGCAAGCCATTGCAGTTAAAGTAAAACATCTCTTGCGAGATGGAAGCGTATCATTAATACACATGATTTCTACTACAATGATCTACTCACTAACTACAGACTAATACTGTGAACATTAGAAATCAAAAACATATTCTTGTGAAAAAAAATACAGAGATTTAATGTAAGTTTCAACCCTTGCCAAGATAGACACTGCCTTCTCTTCATATATGTACATGCAGCTAATAAAAGCTTTACGAGTAAATAATAGAAAAGGCAGTGAATATGCGTGTATTTAGTATACTTTGATAGAATTAAAAAGGATATTAGTTTTTTTCTAAGGTCACCACTAATTTTGGCATGATGATTTGTATACAAATACTGGTAATGGTTTATCCATTTTATCAGCATGTTGATTCAAAGATAATATTTTGACATTTAATCTTCAACCCATGCAGCTTTATATTTATTGTTAATTTTCTACTTTCTCACTTACACTAGAATTGCAGGACATAGTCATAGACTAGATGTACAGAGAGAGAGAGAGAGTCAGATATATACATATCAAATCTAAAGAACACAATTACTCCATTCAGTCAGTAGAAAAAAGTGTGAGAAGTGAATTCGTATAATACAGTGATAGTCAAAATGAATCAAGTAAAGCCACATCAATTGTTAGGAAGAATGCAAAATTTTAGTTTCCCTCCACCTTTAGCATATCTGTCTGTCATGAAACTTTTCAAAGCACAAACCATTCGGAGGTATATTCATACAATCGAAGCACACTAATATTCAATATACGATCAAAAATGCTTTTTGAGATAGCATTTGCTATGTACTGTACCTGCCCAAAGTGAGTGAAGACAAAAAGAGAGAGGAAAGAAAAAAAAAGAAAAGGTGGTGGAGAGAGAGAGCAAAAGAAAGAGCTGTCCTTTGCTTTTTCCAGGGGGAGGGGGAATATTTCACAAAGGAATTTTCTCCTTATTTTGATGTCCACCCAAGTTCAGTCCATACCCATGTGAATTTGTAGTGACACGGTATTAAAACAAATACCTCTAGAATAAACCAACAACTGCAAATTTGTGTAATTCATTTTCAATACCGATTCCCAAAATTCATGTACTTTAAGAAATATAATGTAGTAGTACAACAAATGCTACAACAAATGCTACAAATGTCTCCATAATTGGTTTCCTACACTAGCCAGATTTATACATGAAGCTACGGTTAAGCCCAAAAGAAAAGCTCAACAGCCTACATGATATTTTGAAAGGCCTATATATGATTGTATAGGGCTTCACAATATTGCATGTAGGCTGTAAGCTTTCTTTTGGGCTTAACTGTACAACCTAAGACCAAATACTTTACTGAACCCTGTGTGTCATGTAAAGCCCTACACCAAAAGGAATCGTCTGTACGTGGGGCTCTTTCAATTTCATCACTGGTTGACCTGTATTAAAGTTGCAGATGAAAAAATCACCAAAGAATTTGGCATTCTTGGAAAAGGTAGGACAACAAAAATCCTATTTCCATATAATTCCTTCAAGTGGATCTCAATCAGATTGGTTAAGTGATATTTTCAGACTGTTCTTTGCCAGCAATCTTCTTCCTCTGAGGCTTACAAATGAGCCCTGCATAAGCCCTTCTTGCCTGTTGCTGGTTATCTCCCCCCCCCCCCCCATATCAGAGCAAGGTTATTTATAACCTCAGACAGCGTGATAATAACGCTTCACTTTTGCAAAAATGAGCAAGGTACAAGTTGCTAGAGCAAATGCAAGATCACAGTAGTTGTCCTCATACATTGGTCCATTCCATTTGACAATACAAGGAATATTTTTAATGTATTTGCAACATGCCACTGTTGCATGTACCATTAGCCAATCAAAATTCCCCTAAACCAAGTCCTGTCAGAATCCCACATCCTGATTGGACAATTCACCTGAAATTAAATGCAACAGGACACACCAAAAGACCAAAAATTTCAGTGCAGGGCATAAATTGCATTATTGATGACATAAATTACATTAACACGGATATCAACCATGTTAAAATTATAAAATATAATGCACACTTATGATTGTCACTGACTTATCTAAAATTTGTACATAGTCGACTATCATTTCATGCTAGCTGCCAATTAATACCGTAAAAGAAAAGACTGCGATATCTATTTCTTTCAATGAAAGGTCCTCTGTCGAAAAGGTGAAGCATTTTACATGCCCTGAAATTTCAAGTTAAAATTTCACGAGATATCAACTACCTGGAAACTATGTGTACGACATATCCCAACAAGTTTATAATAACTTTCATCACTAATTATCTCTGGCTTTACAGAAAGTAAACTGTACACATCATGAGGAGTAGCAAGGACCAAACTATGACAAGACAAGTTTGCATCTAACATCCAGCCCTTTGTACATGTTGCACAACATCTATAACAACTGCAGCATGTATGTGCTCATTCAGCCATATATAACCTTTGACCTGTTGTGACTCAATGCAGGAGATTGAATATATCCTAAGGACCAGGGGGTCATGCTCCCTGTCATAATAAAGGAATGTTAACAGGATAAAGAACACTTCCTTTCCTGATAGAAAGGGCACCCTTGTTGCATTGTTATATCCTTATCTCCTATAGTTGTGATTTCAGTATCATACAGACTGCATGAAGGAAATTACAGCCATTGCTTTTCCAAGTCATATTTCACAAATATTTTGGACGTTATCTAAAATTTATTCCACTAGAATTTCTGTTCACAAATAATTGAACAACATGCCATTCCATAAAATTAATAGAAATCATATTGTAACTTGCATTGTCTGGTTCTCTGTTCCCCTTTCCTCTCCATCGTGTCATGTATAGCCTATAACAAAAAGCTTCCAACTTAACCCGTTGAACACTAAGCCTGGGATAACTCGGGCTAGGGTCTATGGAACATGTGTGTTATTCCAAAATCAAATCCTACCCAATGGGTTAACAACTGGCTTTTTTCTTGATGGGCACTCTAGATATTCATCTTGAAGTATTAAAGTGAAAAATCACACAATAAAGGAGAAAGGACAGGGTGAATATTGTTAACAGGAGTCTCAGGTTGAATGCAATATCACAAAATAGCTTTGAATTCTATAATGAAAGAATATGGACTAGCCTTGATAGAGATATGACATATCTTGCCCGAATTAGATCATATCGCCCGAGGCGGTAGCCGAGGGTGATATGAATCTAATGAGGCAATATATGAAAGTCATATCTCGCAAAGGCCAGTCCATATTATAATTATTCTCTACGAGACATCTTGAGCAAATTCATGACAAAAATGAAAGTTGATGTATCTAAATTCACATTATAAAAAAAAGGCAATATAAAAAAAAAGGCAAAACAAAAATCATTTCCCAAAATTAAATTTGCATTAGATGCACGCAGTGCACTGCACATGCATTAGATCGCACTCGCGCATTTAAACCAAGATTTATTGTTTGCGCGTGCTCAAAATTTCTTGTATGCGAAAAAACATGGTATATCAAAAATATGGACCGGCTTTCTCACTGATATGGACTTTTCTCTAAACTGGGTCAATATGATTGAAAATTGACCTGCTCAGATGTCTTGTATGGATAATAACTGGAAATATGTCCTATGTGATATAAATATCTTCTGCTTTTTCAAACTAGAAATCAAAAGCCAGAGGCAAATACAGAAATAGAGATTATACTGAAGACAAGATAAACAAGCCAAGAATCATTAGCAGGAGACTTAATTTCAAAATGAAAAAGTAAAACGTGATGTAACGAGGGAGATAGCGGTTAAGAATTTCAATTCCTTTTCAGCAAAGCAAACTCCATGCAATAACAAGAGCAAAATCAAACAAAGACATCCATTACTTCCCTGAGTTGCAAGCAGGATAAACAAAGTTTAAGCAACATCACCACTAAAATAATCACTTACACTTAAAAAATACCGACCATGATAGAAGAGAATTAAACACACATTAAAACTACATGTAATTAACCTAACTGTTAAACCACTTATCAAGCATGCAAGATTCTGTTGAGAACAATTCTTACATTTTAAAAAAAATAAAATTCAAAATGATTGTTTATTGATACAGCATAAATTGCTTTGGCACCCATTTTCCAGAATGTTTCCGGCCATCCTCTGATCATTTAGTGCATTCTAAGAGAGAATTCTGTTACGTACCAGTATTTCTTTGTATTTGTAGTGCATTCTGTAAAGTCAAGTAAGGGGGATGTGGTGCAATTTTCTACAAATTTTATTCTCTAAAACGAAACATCTCAATTTGCATCTGAAACAAAGGCTTGACAAAGTAATGCCAATACAAGTCAAAAAATAAAAAATGAAAATCATAAAATTTGAAAGTAAAAAAAAAAAAAAGCATGCATGCAAACTCCATCATCAATGTTTTTTGAAACACTACACATACTCTTCCATTTGGTCATGCAATTTCACAATTTATCAATGAGTATCACATGTCCTTTTCTACAATTCATTTGACATGAATATTGGTTTGATGTCAGCATCAGTCAACCCCACAACTCTCATCCATACCTATCCATACTGTTTTACCTACAACAGATTGATCTTGATCTTATCCTGTACTTTTCCCAAACACTTTTCTTGATGTGGCAAGGAAAGCAAAGATTTTTTCTTTTCATCATTTCCCATCATACTCAATGTTCGTTCCTTTCACAGTAATTTTTTTTTTACATTTATAAAAGAAATCAAAGTTGAGTGATAAAGTAGAATGGTAGAAATATATATCTGAATACTCTAGGGGTCTAGCACGGTGTTAACGTCTTCGTGTACGCAACCAGATGAAAGCTCCTACTGCAACAACTGCTCCTACGACAACCAACCACTGTAGATTGACTCCTCCTTGGGACTTTGCTTCTCTCGCTTTAGCATCTTCCACTTTCTTCTGCACAAAGAACAATTACATGCATGTCAGTTGTTGACAAGCTCTGTGCCACAAAGCTCTTGCATACATTTGTAATTTCTTTATTAACGCTCAAGTGATAAACGCTTTGAGCTATGGCCTGGTTTCATATGTAAACCATAACTGGTTACAAAATATATCTTATACCAATGAACTTCACAAATGGGATGTACATGTTAATATTCATAGCTAATACAAAGTTTCCATTGCAAAGAGAAAATTGGCAGGAAACTGGTAAACTTTAATCTTACATTGTCCACCTTGCATCAAAATTCATTTATGCAAGATCATTCCATTCATAATAAGGGCTACACTAAGCCCACCTAGGACCCATCCATCCCAACTGCTCCCTGCACAGTGATCATGGTGCTTTGTTTAATGCTCGTCACATACACAGAACCTTCACATGTTTTACATGTGTGTAATGTAGGTTGATGATGTTTAAGATCACATCCCTGTCCCAGGATCTAAACTTCTTTTTTTTTATAACTTTTTTTCCTTTGATATTCCAAATTGAAGAGGAAAAAAAAATACTCAACATCTAATAATTTTTCTAGTATATTAGTCATCTAAAAAGCAAAGAAATCAGGCAAAGAGTTTTTGAGGGTTTATCATAACTGTACGTAGCTTCAAGAGGACAAAAGCACAGCCATTATAGTCTTCACACATTATTCAAACAATCAAATGCTAGAGCAGTATATTTCATCATTTCATTTCATAAGATCTCACAAAGTTTCAAAATCAAATGGGCAATTTCAGTATCAATACAAACAGAATTCTGTGTGACCATAAATCAGGGTGTTGAAACTGCCCTAGAGATGATTTCTTGAAAATCTTCGCAGTTTTGTTATCTGAAGGTCAATAAAAAACTTGTTTCTAGGAGCATATAAGATTTACATGATTTTTTTTAGGGGTGTTTAAGAACCTACCCTAAGGATTGCTTCAGCATTATGTTGGACAAAGAGTTTGACTGTTTCACCGGCACTAACAAAGAGATCTACTGCTTTCTTGTGTTTAACGCATCTGACATCCTCACCATTGATCTATGGAGAAAAGAAAAAGTCAGGGCATAATGATAATATTTGGTTCAGCATAAGGAATGAGAGAGGTAACGTTTCATTCTACATCTCAATAAATCTACTAAACTCATATGTGAGGATATCACTGATAAGCTCACAAAACAGATAGCTACAATAAGTGACTGTGCACACAAACCCCTAGTCAGGAGTACAAAAAAAAATAAACAAAATACTAAGCTTCTCAGCATAATACAAAAGAAAACTAATGCTACATGAAATCAAATAATAAAGGAATCAATTCATTCGTCTATGATTTACTGACAGATTCTGAAGTATAAGAGATAAGTTATCTAAGCATGTCCCCACTATTTTCTTTGGTTACTTATACTAAGATACAACTGGGATGGCTCCCTTGGCTGTTACTGACAATGGATTACTTGGATGTCATATAACATAAATAAATATCCTTCCACATGTGCTACACATGTAGCAGCAAAGTTGTGTGGTCTTGCATAATGTAGCCTCTCATAAACCAACACTGGGGATTTCCCAGCTGCAATGAAAACAACACACTGTTACATTTTCCCTGAATTTTATACAATGCAACATTTCTTTCTGCAAGAGCATGCCATCAATGTTCACATTCTGCATGTATTTCTTGCCAAAATGGCATAATCACATTTTATTAAATCAGTTGAATGTTCATCTAGCTAATAGGGCTTAATTATATGTGCCCTCCCCTCCCCCTCTTTTTTCTCTTGAAGGAATCTGACACAAGGACTGCTTGCCTCATCCTTCTTGGCAGCCTGTATCAAAAGGTTTCACTATGCTCACCTCTAGGATCTTATCCCCTTTCTGGAGTCTTCCATCTTTGGCAGCAGCCCCTTCTTCTCTTATCTTTGTAACAAAGATCCCTGTGTCTCCAGCAACCAAAGGCTGATCCTCTCCACCCTTGATGTTAAACCCAAGACCTTGAAAAGAAACAAAATCAATGAATGTGGAGATAAATCACTCAGTCACACTAGGGGCTGAGCTTTAATGATATAACCAAGGTGTGGATTTAGAACTACTGACAAGTATTTGTTTCTATGACACTAGCTTTACACAGTGCTGTCGCAAAGTGACAGCACTGTACAAGCCAGCATTCAAAAGTGTTGAGAACTCATGAAAACTAGTGTGATTACACCGCGTCCGAATGTAGCCATAGGGTTTCTTCGCTAAAATTTACATTAACTTAAAGTTGGATTATTACTTTATGTCATACCAGTAATCAAATTTAGTTCGACAACAAACAACTTACCAGAAATGGGATGATTTATTGTGTCATCTGCCCACTATAACTGCGATCTCCGCACGGTAATGGCAGAAGTGACCCTTTACGTTTTTGCTGCTAGCTGGCTGCATACGGGCACTTCTGCCATTACCGTGAGGAGATTACAGGTACAGTGAGCAGACGACGCAATAAATCATAGTTTTTGCTAGGTTGCCAGTTGTTTAACTAAATTTAATTACTAGTACGACATAAAGCAATAATCTAACTTCAAGTAAATGTAAATTTTAATGAAGAAAACCTATGGCTACATTACGTACGGGATGTGATTGCAATATTTGTCACATGTTCTCAGTGCTGGAGAAAAGCTGGGTTGTCAGACGCCATGCTTCTCACAGCTCTGGTCGGGCTACTACTATGCTGTCAGAAAGATAAGCATTGTAGACTACATGTAGATCTGGTAGACTTTACTTCATTTGCATCTCTACTAAGATTGGAACCAATCTCAAAATCGGCGGCTGATTCAATCCAATTTTTGTAAAAGTGAGAAAGCCGATTGCCGATTTTTAGAAAAAAATCGAAAGATCGAATGGCTTTTGAAAACAAAAATAGATACCTGCAAAAAAGGGCTTGAATTCATCCATTGCTGATCACTGATACTGAAAACATCCATACTGTGGCTTATTTCTGCATTTGATTTAATTGTACACTATGTTTGTTGATGTTTGATGGACTTATCTTGCCTCCAAAAGTGAAAATATTGTCTTTGAACTGAGATTTTAAAAGTACGTCGTAAGCGAGCAACCATTTTGGAGCGGCCATTTTGAGATGACTGGCTGGTCAACAATAAGATAAAAATAAACAGCTTTCAAAAATGTTCTTTTTCAAAGTTTGCCATTATTATTTCTGTAATAAACTGAATATATTGTAGTTTACAGCTTGAAAAAAAAGTTTTAAAAGCCTTTTATTTTTTCTCCTATATATATATATATATATATATATATATATATATCCATATATATATATATATATATATATATTATTGGACGAGCCTGTAAAAATGGCCGCCGCATATCTATCAACTAATTTTACAATCATTTCAGACTTTGAGAGGCATGGTATATGTGACTCGTCACAACAAAATCAGACAGAAGTCGCGCGAAGAGAAGTCGAGAAAATGGGCAAAATAGTAAAAAACTCCAAAATTTTCGAAATTTTGTTTCCTTTATTTTCTGAATCTTCCATGTTTCAAGTATGCTCTGTAAAAAAATCTAGCGAAAACAATAAAGGGAAAGGGTCGAAAAAGCAATTTTTCTGCGAGTGTTTTTTTCGGTCAGTCAGATCTTTTTCGGACACACGAGCGAGATCCAAAGAACAAATTTGGCTCCGCGCTAAGCTCCGCCCCCTAGCGACACACGCCTTCGCTAATTGGCCATTCATAGTCACGTGATCTCAGCAAAGAATGGCGCAACGTTGTTTGGTTTTTCAAAAGCGAAAACGCGATTTAGGAAAGCAAAAAAAAAAAAGGAAAACCTGAGCGGGTTAGAATTACTATTATTTTGACGGAGATAACAAAGATGTGTCTCGTCGTGTGTTGTTACCTTTTAAAAATGGAAACTTTTTATAGAATTTTTGAACAGTGATGAAAAATAAAAGTAATTTTTTCTGAAAATGATTAAACGGAAAGAAGTACAACTCGCATACATGCCCTCCTAAACTCGTGTTTATGAGAGTTGAGAAAATTGGCAAACCTTGATTAAGACATGTAATCCGTTTTATTTGAATTTGAATTTTAACATGATACCAGATTGAAATGAAAGAACAAGAGAGAGAGAAAGGGGGAGATAGAAAGATAGAGAGAGAGGGGGGGGGGGGGGGAGAAAGAGAAATTACCAAAGGAGGGGAGGGGGTGGTCTGTGTAAAATAATGTCCATGGTTATTGTTGCGTGATTTTAGACCGAAGTCAGACTAATAAGACAAAGTCTTGGTTGTGGTTTGGTGGTGGGGAAGTTAACGGAATAGAATAAAGAAAAGAATGAAAGAAAAAAGCTCGTCAAAATTACTTCGGTATTTAGGTTTTGGCATGGTTGGTAAGGGCTCTCTTGAACATTTGCAAATTCCCCGGAAAGTGTAAAATAAAATGGATGACAGTATTGAACAAGGAATCCATGGGCAAAGGGTGTTTGTGGGTCGGGATGGGGCCTGGTCGGGAGGAAGATAAGTAAACGCGTGGATAAAAGAGTGAAACACTTAGGAAGGAAAGAAGTTTTCAAAAGCCTTGAGTGTTTTATGATGTATAAAAGCTACATCGGAAAGACAACCAAAAGGACCTACCCCCGGGACCTACCCCTCCTCTCCCCCTTCCGGGCTTTAGAAAGACAGAACAAAACTATAGCTTTCAGCGATTCTGATCAAAGCCGTGCCTTTATACATCCGCAAACGGCAGCGAATTCTATAGTAAGGGTGGGGTGGGGTGGGATGGGGATAATAGATCTAGAGTGACCTCTAAAAGAAAGTAAGGAAAATCGTTTTCAAAAGGCGGTTGACTTTATGGATTAAATTTTATTGAAAGTTGAAATGAAGATGGGTATAGTGAAAATGACCATTATTCTGTTCATGATCATGCTCTTTTCACTTTGCATCAGTATCTAAAAACCAGATAGCACGTTCAAGAAAAAAAAGATCGATTTAAAACGCTACAAAGTTTAAAAGAAGTGATTTTTGTTAATGTTGAATTAAAGGGATTTGCTAGTGTTATTTCTAATCCTTTGAAAACACCAAACTGCCAAATACTCAGTGTACTGAGTGTAGCTTATTTAAATTGGGCAGAGAAGAAAATGGGACTAGAGATGAAAAAGCGGAGAGGAAGAATAAGGAGAAAGAAGAAGACGCTGTCGAGAAGACAAAGGTCTTTGATTGGGTTTCTTTGGTTGCGTTTTTATGAAGAAAAAAATGTAGTTTAAACGAAGTAAACTATAGGCCTATAATCTGGAGATAAACATGATAAATATACGTCGCCTTTGAATAATGCTCGAACTCGTTTCCGTAACAGATAGCGTGGAGAAACGATGGAGAGGGAGAAAAAAGAAGAAAGATTAGGAGAAAAGGAAGAAGAAGAAGAAGAAGAAGAAGAAGAAGAAGAAGAATGTGTTTTGGTGTATTGGGCGTCTCACAAGTTTGGTGAAAACGTTTATTGTGGAGAAGAATTGTGGCGGTGGTACGTTAAATAATGACGCTTTCGGTTTTAAACTTTTACCAAAAAATTTAACAGTCATTGAAAAGAAAGGTATTTTTCTGGAAAGAGGTTAATGACTCATATTAATAACAGTGGAGAAAATGGACGAGAAAGGAAAGGAAGGAAAGAAGTTTTCAAAAGGCTTGAGCAGTGTTTAGTGTTTTATGACTTTTAAAAGCTAAAAAAAGAGGACAAAGAAAGGATAACCAAAAGGACCTATACCCCTCCCCTCCCCTTCCGGGTTTTAGAAAGACAGAACAAAGGTATTGTGATCAAAGCCTTTAACGGCCAGCGAATTCTATGGCAAGGGCGGGAGTGGCGATCGATAGGGCCAGGCCGGGAATGATGAGGAATAATAGATCTAGAGTGACGCTAAAAGAAAGTAAGGAAAATAAGTTTTCAAAAGGTAGTGGACCGGGGATTAATTTTGATTGAAATCAAAATTAAGAAGGGTATAGTGAAGATAACCATTATTCTGTCCATGATCATGCTCTTTTCACTTTGCATCAGTGGCTTAAAAAAAAGACCCAGAAAGCACATTCAAAAGAAACATCGATTTAAAAACTCCACAAGATGGGTTGTCGGTGAACACGAGTATTTTCTTTAGTAGAGAACACAAACAAGAAGGTAAAATCAATCATGTACAAAAGCTTGTAAGTTCACGAACCAGCTGCGAGTTCTATCGCATTTTTTTTTTTTTTTTTTTTTTTGAGAGGTGAAAGAAAGAAAAGGAACTGTGACAACAAGAAAATGATTAGGAAGGAGAACACAAACTTGTACAGACATGTCACTATAAAAAAAAATGGTTAATGATTATTAGCCATTTTTAAACGTGGAGAAAAGAAATGTAACGATAATTTTGTTGAATTAAGGGGACACTCTTACCAAACTGGGGTAAATAAACGTTCATAAGGAAGATTTCCGTCGAATAATACTCGAACTCGTTCTCGTCATTTCACTTGTTGGCTTGAAGGAACGATAGACTTTAAGAGAGAGAGCAAGAGAGAGGAGGTCAAAAAAGGAGAAAAGAAGGAGAAGAAGCAGACGAAGAAAAGAAGAAGATGAAGCGACATAGGTGTTTGGGTGTATGGGGCGTTTGATAAGTGAGGTGTAAAATTGTTATTGTGGAGGAGATTGTGGGGTTAGTACGTTAATGACGCTGGCGGTTGAAATATGGAACCGTCAATTTCTATCTTCAATTCGCTTTCAAAATGATAACAGGTCGACTGAAATCACGGTGGCAAGAGAGACAAATCTCCGTCAAAAAAAAAAAAAAAAAAATGATGGAGAATACTGTGTTGAGAAGGTTGTGTTTTGATGAAGAAAAAATTGTACCTTAACCGAAGGAAAGTTATAGTAGGCATACTCTTGCGAAAGTCGGGTAAATGTATAGAATTATCAGTTCATCTTGAACTTGAAGGTGCAAAATGAGGAAAGAAAAAAATGATAAGAGTCTTATAATAATCATCGTATTGATGTGTGATGTCAAACCGTGAAGATAAAGAGAAAAAAGGAAGAACTGTCAGGTCATGATGACTGATCACGGCAAATTAAGAAGAAAAAAAAATAGGACTGAGGAAACAGGTATTTATTTTAAAAAAAAAATCACGCAAGACAACTTTTATGTATAATCATGTCTTCCAGTATTGATTCTCTTTAAAGCATCGCGGTGCTTTATCCTGGTTTATCCAAATTACACTCTTTGTTGAGAAAACAATGCTCGGATTCTGGAAGAGAGAAGGCCCCTCGCCATGACTGCCCTGAAAGGCCCGCAACGCACAATAGCAGGGTGATACGGCTACGAGTCTCGGCGGGAAGCTTTTCGGAGCCGTAAAACAACTTGTCTTTTTCCCATGAAAAACATTATAATTCACGACCGAAACACTTCAAAACTTATGTTTTTAGTGAGTAGAAATACTATAGAATCAGGAAAACCAGTTTTTATTCCATTTCATAAACGGTTGCTAAGGCCTTTTCCAGAATGAATTTGACATTACCCGTTGGAAAATGCCTTGTGAAGACAAAACGGAAGTCAAACTTTTAAAGCGTTTTTCTCGAAGAAATACTTTTCCAGAGCCCCCGCCTTGTCGGGGTTTAACGGAAATTATCTCAACAAATACTCTACCCCTTAGCTTGAGCTATATATCAAATTAAAGCTTGAGAAATGGGGAATCATAATCATTCAAAATATGACATTTGAAAAAATGCGACTTCTGTCTGATTTTGTCGTGACGGGTCACATATATACTCACTAAACATCAACAAATGTGCACTACAAAACCTACAAATCAGATGATAATCGAAGATGTGTAAATTTTTAGGATTTAGGGGTTATAATTTGTCAAATAAATACCAATACCAAAAATTTTGGACATTTTATTTTTAGCCAAATTTTCATAGGATTTTCGATCAGGTTCTCGATTCAATTTCGATTTTTGAGCTAATCTGCTGATTCGATCATCCAATTTGATTTTTGCTCTAACTTACACCAGTAATCTCCACTACTCAGCCTTTTTTTAATTTTGGAAACAAGAAACAAACAAAAAACAAAAAAAGGCAGAAACTAACATTAGAAAGAAAATTAGACAAACCTGAAACTGTGACATTTTTATGTCAGAGTTCAGACTCTCTAGTCTCTGGCTCTGCAGTCCAAGAGAATAAAAAAGGCAGTGTATACACTATAATACAGCCACACACGTGTGGCCGTAAGGTAAAGACACACGCGTGTGCCATAAAAAAAAGATCAAATCCTCCAGCAATGATGGCAACACTGATCATGCTGACTATCAGCAGAATAAAATAATGAACAAATCAATCTACATGTTAGATAGCTTCACTAGCTTACACTAACTACCACACAAGTTGGGGGATTCCCTTTCAAGATCTCACATGACCATTTCTTTCAGACAATAAACATTTACCCCAAAACCAATAGGTGGGACAATGCATAAGCTACTAATCCGAGTGTGTATGCAAGTCTATGCATGGTTTCCTGTACAATCTGAAATTTTTGAGAACTACTATTCCTCCCTCCTTCCTCTAGTCTCTGATTACCTGCATTGCCTCTCTGTAAATCAATCCTTTCTTCCCTTAGCTCCATCCTAAAGTTGTGATCCAAATTCTACTGACTAATATCGCAAATGACAGGATATTATGATCTGCAAGCGCCAGCTAGACCGGTAGAAGCATGCGATCGAGCACACATAAAAGCGTTAAGAGCAGGGAGCTTGGAGCGCGATGATTCATCGAGGGGCCGGCGCCCGGCGCGGCCCCGGCCCCCTATCGAGGCGGTAGCTGCGCTGCGATCAAGAGCGTACTGCGTAAACCTAGCATGCCTAGCATAGCAGCTTATAAATAGGCCTACATGTAGAGTCTAATAGTAACCGTTCTTTATTGGGAGGGGGGGGGGACACTTTTACAAATCTGTCAAATCTATATTGCCTGTCTGTCAATCTGGCACTTCTAACCATTTAATAAAAAATCAGTGTAATAATAAGGATGTACTGCATGCATGCTTGACGGGATGCTTGAATATTATTATATATCATCAAAGTAGCGTAGCAGGTCGTAATTCTTGATTACGGCACATGGGTGGGGTCGGTGTGATCTTGATTTCAGCGGCTTGAGGGCAGGGGAAATATTCAAGCTAATTGAGAACCCTAGGACGAATTGTTGAAGAATTACTAAGTCAATTGTTGGTGTCTGTGAACGTACTGGAACCCCTGAGCCTTTCTCAGAAGGGAACTTCGGGAAACAGAGAATGTCCCAGGTAAAGCGCCGCCTCGAGTACAGTGTGTATCAAAAAAAAAAAAAAAAAAAAAAAAAAAAAAGAAAGAAAGAAAAGAAAAAGAAAAGAAAAGAAAGAATTTAAGAGCAAAACAGATGAATAGTTGGATTTATTTTTAAGGAAGGACTAAGAAATTGTATTGTGAGCACTTCTGATAGGACTAATAAAGCCAAGTGACGTATTTTGACGGGATCTTGACCTCAAAACAAGACGTTCGAGCCTATGTCCCATGTCCATTTTCAACCCTAATTTTAGAATGCGGGTACACATTGAGGTAAGATAGTGAAGACTGCGTTTTCTTGTCTTTTCTTAATAGTTGAATTCTATATTGTTTGAATTTATAAGATGATTTATATGAATATTTTTACTGTTATCCTGTCAAGATTAGATATATTTTTCCTGTCAATGTTGTCCATTTGGGGTTATATTATAGCTTTCCTTGACAAACAATGATTTGAAACATGAAAATGAAAGTCGATTAGGAACTGCTGTATTTGAGAATTCATACATATTTGCGGGCAAAGCTTGAGCAACATTTCGTTTCGAAGTACAGTTTTTGGGCAAATGCATTATTCAAAATGCCTTAATTGGTTTGGGTATATTTCAGATTGATATTTAATTTACGTCACGAGAACAGCAGATAGTTTTGTCTACTGTATTTTCGCATTTTCCTACATATTGCAAATTATAGTGAACTCCGTTTCCCAACTCTCATTGTTTTATCCTCTAATCAACAACACTCCTTTGTTTTTAGGTCGCATTCATTACAGTAATTTGATGATTTTTTTGTTGTTGTTGTTTTTGTTTTTGTTCACCTTGCCTTATTCCTCACATAAGTGAATATTCATGATATTTGTCGGGGGGAGGGAGGTGCTCCACTGACGCTAATAGAAGTCACCTTTTTAATCAATTCGATAATAATCCAGTAAAGAAACAGTTTTAAACATTATGCCTTGTTGTCCAGCTGTGTGATCTTTCAGCCTAAAAAAAACTTTTAAAAAAATTTTTCAGCTTTGCATGGAATACGCATACATTAAATTTCACGTATACTGTCTACAAAGTTGATCATCTTTACCTCCCCCCCCCCCCATGTTGAGTACAGTTAATCGATTTAATCGTCTTCATTTCATTTCTTTCAAAGTACATATTCCAGTTTTTAAAAAAGTTTGTTGTTTCTAAAGAGAATGGTCTGTCTTTCTTCCTCTTTCGCTTCCCTTTTTTTTTTTTCTGTCTTCTTATTTCTTTCTCCCTATTTTCTCTTCTCCCTAACGTTAGACCTAGTAAAGACGTCTGATGAAGTTGACGTAATGATTGTGTCTCATTCTCAATTTTTTGTTCGTGAGGGTGTGTTCGGGTGCGTGTGTGTGTGTGTGTCTCTCTCTCTCTCTCTCTTTCTCTCTTGGTCTCTCTTTTTGTCATTTATGATGATTCCTTATTTTTCTTCCTCTGAATGATCATAAATCTATAATTTTTGTTAATTCTTTGTTTTTCATGCTCTTCCAGGTTCATATAAGTTTTGGAATATTTCACAAACCCTACAATTTGTATCTAACAAAAAATAATTTAAATTCATTTTGGTATGCTATATAATCATATCCACCTTTCTCCACTCTCTCCGCCTCTCTGATCTCTCTCTCTCTCTCTCTTTCTCTCTTTCTCTCTTTCCCTTTCTCCTAGCATTTCATTCAGTCAAGTTGCAGCGGATCCTTCATTAGTAAGAGCGCACAGTTTCTTATAACACAAATGCCTACTTCATGGAACAGAAAGGACCAAATGAGATCGTGGAGTCGTGGGGCAAATAAACAAAAGTCTCAGAAAGTATATATATATATTTATATTTTTGCATTGTTGAATACTTTTGCACAATTTGTATGAGTTGAAATGTCTCCACTGATTGAACTTTCAATTAGACAATTAAAACAACAATATGACAAATTTGCATGAGATATGTTTGATGATAGCGATAAATAATCAAGGTATGTACGCATACACGATATACTTTTCGTATCTCTCATACATTTATGACATGCTAGCAGCTATTCTGCATAATTTTTTTAACCTTAAAACTTGAATAACCAGAAATGAAGGAATATACAACCATTATATAACACTGACTGTTATTACAATATAATTATGAAAAACTGAACTTTTGATCCAAATGCAAGGATCCTAAGGTACAGTATTTACCTCCAACAAATATTTTACCTTAAAATTCTTGCGTTTGGATCAAAAGTTCTGTTTTTCATACTGTCATACCAATGCAGTTTAACTTTCATTCGATTATTTTTTTTTCAATCCTTTTATTTCAATAGTTATAAGAAAATGGGTAACACACAATCCCAGGATACATGTTTTTTTCAGCATAGTACAGGGCATACAATCACATGACAAAAACAATATTTAAACATATAGAATTACGGTTAACATAATTATGACATAGTCGAGTACATAATATATCAAGATATAGCTATACAATAATAATAGTTATTATTATTATTATTATTATTATTATTATTATTATTATTATTATTAATATTATTATTATTATTGTTATTAATTATTATTATTATTTATTTATTATTATTATTATTATTATTGTTGTTGTTGTTACTATTATTATTTATTATTATTGTTGTTACTATTATTATTGTTGTTGTTTGTTGTTGTTGTTATTATTATTGTTATTATTATTATTATTATTATTATTATTATTATTATTATTTTTATTGTTATTATTATTATCATTTTTTTCACTAATACCACATGTTACGAAATATTGACAAATTTATAATGATTTTTTTAAATTCCATTTTCGATGCCGAACTTCATTCTTTAACGAAATATAGCCCGGAATAATTGCCAAAATTTTCGCAAGAGCAGAAGTCCTTGAAGCTTAGAGCATCTTATCTCTGCGGAATATCATAATGAATTCAAGTCGATTTTTCAGTCCACGAATAAAGCTATAAGGCATAGGAAACATGCAACAAAGATGTGGGAGAACGGCGCAAGAAATGCACAATTTCCAGTCGTAGGGGCAGGTTGCGTGGGCTCCCAATATACTGGTTTGCTGTTCAGGTTAGTGTAGATGTAAGGAAACTCCTGTAAAACATCAGGAAACAAAGAAATGAAACATACAAAATAATAAATAAGAGTTCCTCTCATAACATGGTACCTGGTAAAAGGTAAACTACTGGCTAACCCCACCCGCCCTCCTCCCAGCATAGCTCTCTGACAAGCTAGGCCTTGAAAATTACCTCTACAGCATTTGGGGCGGCTCCGATACATGATGCCCCTGTCACTTGGGGAGGTTTTGTATCCCCATCTTTATCGCATGTTGGTCCACCACTGTTGCAGACTCCTAAAAGTAAAACCTTAATACCTGTGTTGGTAATCTCAATGCATATTCAGTATTCACTTGTAATTTATCAACTCCACTTGCATGCAGTCCATTTTAAGAATAGATACTGATTCATTAGCATTCTTTATATAAACAATATTTGTCTATTTTTTTCAAAGTGCATGCAGGTAAAAATGATTTCCAACATACAGTCTATACAGGACAGACTCTATGAAAATAGTCACTAACATTATTGAATCCCTTATCCCTTACTCAGACAAAATCGTGGTCTGAACTTGCACTACGAATATGCAAATGAACAATATTATTCACCGATGATTAGATGAAAGTATAACTTACTTCCGTTGGGCATGAGATATTGGTCATGCTGGGGTCCCAAGTCAC
Source organism: Echinometra lucunter (assembly GCA_029962745.1). NCBI lineage: Eukaryota > Metazoa > Echinodermata > Echinoidea > Camarodonta > Echinometridae > Echinometra > Echinometra lucunter. The sequence continues at coordinate 29,868,236 of CM057152.1, forward strand.
ACGTTTCTTTCCAACAGGTTCGATCTATTCAATAACAGTTCATGAGATTAAAATCTTTTTGGAGATTGAGCTCGACAGTTTATTGCATTTTGTCACCCCTCCCTGAATGTATTAAAACTGTATGTCACAGTGTTTTCACGGAAAGTGATACATGTTTTACACTGTCTTAAATAATTCCCCCTCCCCCATGACAGTGTTGGTCTTGATTCAGAGCACTGTTGCAAAGGATCCCCTCAAGTTCTCGTCTAAGGTCAAGCCAGTGTATATGAATGTTACTATAAACACTACTTCTCACCATCTGAGCAGTGAATAAGTTACCAGATCAACTGGTATTTATTTGGAATTTTATTCATAAACTAAAAGCCTTTTTGCATTAAACTTTAACTGTATTCATACTATGTGAACATAGTTTCCTTTTTTTTAACATTATACAGTGCGTCTTAATCGCAATGGGCACTTAGGGTAATTGTATTTCCTCACTGTGTTCACTTCAAAGACGTTTCAAACATAGATACATATTTTGGCATCCTTAGTCATAAGGAGACAGTTTGCAAAAAAAAAAAAAAAAAAAATCTATGCATCGTGGCATATAGTGCCCGCCTTTCTCCTATGGGCCCTTAAAGTAAATTGCTTTTGCTGTTAAAGTCAAACGGGTTCAATCTAAATACACTATAGACTATGGATAATCAAATGTTTCTGAGTAAAATACCATGTTATTCCAAAGTTCTATTCCACTCTGTGCATGTCCCTTTGCGCTGAAATGAAAGCAGTCTGGAGCAAAGTAAGAGAAATCGGGATCTCCAGTCTGCACGATAAAATCAAGAAATTACAAGAAACATCAGTCAATTCAATGGGAAATAAAGCAGCGGAGGGTCGAACTTTAAATCGGGTTGACAGTATTCAAAAATTGAAATTACAGAGTGTGAAGAAGAGTTTGAGTCGGTGATGGTAAGTTTAATTTCATGTAGGCTACAACGGCTATACAAAGAACTGTTCTGAATGAAAGAAAATACATCACTGACCCATTTTTGTCATGTAGGACGTTGATGAAGATCAGCACCATGAGCATTTTTATCGGAATCACGTGAACTTACATCATTTTTCAAAATTAATAGCAGTCTAAGGTGCTCGTTCGTTTCAATAATTCGACCACTGGAACACAAACCGTTTTTATTGAAGAGTTGAGAGATAAGGGGATGGCATAAAATAAGAATAATCTCTCTCTCTCTCTCTCTCTCTCTCTCTCTCTCTCTTTGTCACACGCAACACACGCACCCACACAACACACCGCACACCCCCACACACACACACTCTCTCTCTCTCTCTCTCGTCTTACTTCGGAGGTTTACTATATGCAAGGAGGGGGAGGAATTGTGTTTGCTCCAGTAAAGGTCAATCAACAGAAGACATCACACTTGAATATAGCAGTCTTTACCTCTGTCATTGGTACAGATGTCTCATGAAGAAAAGGTTGTAAAACTACGGTGAAGTCATCTTTGTCATCGTACTGCCCACTGTTAATATCCTCTGTTAGTTTGTCCTGCATGATTCACGGATAAAAAGGCAGATTTAATGTTTAAGCCATAAAAAGCATGAGACAATTTGGCAGATCTTTACTTTAAGGTTAGTTTCATATAGCCATGCGTGAATTATCCCAGAAACATGAGAAAGGAATTTAGCATTATCGTGCATTGTACAACTACGTATACGTCTCATCATTATTCATGTCTTTACGACGCCACGGTCTATGTCTCTGATCATACAGAGTACAACCCCTTAACCAAAAGATGTTGAAAATTTTCTTGATGTAATATATAGGCCTACCTGATATTCCTTGTTGATGGCCTCAAATTCTGCCAGCTCATCATCGGTTAAGAACATTCCACATGGGCAAAATGCCCTGTCAAGGTGCAATAGGAAGTTTAAAAAAAAAAAAACAACTTTACTTACAATCGTATATTAGAAAGAATTATCGCATAATTACAAATCAAAAGAAGACAATAAGACTTCTGAGAATGCAACCTAATTAGTTTTTTATTACTTCAGTCTGAATCAAAATAAAAACAGCCTCATTAAACATGTTAAAGGCTATGTTGGTTTCACATTTACATGTTTCTAATCAAATAAAAACTTTAATTTCTTAAACAAGTAGATTCTATATTCTTTAATTCATCACCTTTCATACATTACATTTCAACTTTTTTATTTCTTATCTTATTTCATTCCAGGAAAAGGAAGACAGATAAATAAAAAAATGACAATCGTAAGAGAAAAGGGCAAAAACCCATCGATTATCAAGAGAATTCCAGTGCATTACCAAAGAAAATTAAGTTTCTGCAAGAGGCTTTCCTTACTCGTTGATTTAAAAAATACACAAATGACTCATACTTTATCAATCGTAATATAATTTTTCTAATAACATATTTTCAATACATCTTCATTGTAATTGTTCTGTGGCTCTTTTTGAGGGCCCCATTTCATTTTCAGGAATAGGCCTATTTCACAAGGATTTTCATTATTACCAATTTCATTAAGTACCATACAGGAATGATAGTAAGATAATGTCGATCTTTACCAGTGAAAAATGTCGCATATTGGGGCTCTCAGAATTTCCACTTGATAAACTTGTAAGATGCCCACCACGTTGACAATTGTCCTTGGCATCTACAGAAAGGGAAAATAATCGTAATGCAATTTCTGTTAATAATCTTGCGATGTAATATGGAATTAAGTACAAACACGTAAGGGAATTTATAGCCATTATGTGTCATATATTTCTGCGTGAGGGGGCTCTTATTTTCAGAAACAGTGCCTTGATAGTTTATAAGCCGATACCATTGAACACACTGGACTACGATTAAATGTGTGTAGAATAAAGTTATCAAGTCTGTGGTCAAGAAATACAAGCAATCACAAAAAATGTACCACAGATAATTCCTGCTCATGTTCTTCAACACAGCATGCATGTGGCAGAACATCTAAAAAGAAAAATGCACGAAATTTAAACCATAGTATTCGAGCCTGAGAGGAAATCCAGTTTTATATCAGATGTGTATGATGTCGTATGATTTCCAAACATCTGAAGATCCCATTTCAAAGTGAAATGCGCAATTATCACTATAGAATAATGACACAGGACTAGTGCATGGATCGGTCTGGCGCACCGGTTCTTAGTAGCAATTTAATGGGCATTAACAAGGTCACCGATTAGACGGAGAAAATGGGGAGGCCTTATCATCTAATTTTCATAATTATCTTCCCGTTGGAGGAGGGGGTGAGTACGTACTTCAAATCAGTAGCAATGCCACCCTAAAATTGTGTATACCTGATCATGTAGAATCATAAGTGCCTCGTGAATGAAGTTGACGTAGTTCTCAGACGAGTAGTATTCCAAGTTGTTACACCAGGCACACAGGTCGTTCCCTCCGATGAAGAGGGTCACTACTTTCCAATCGTTCTCGAAGTCGATGCTTGGATCAGCCTTCATCTTTTGGATCAACCAGTCGGCCTGATGCGGCATGTCACTGCAAACATTAAAATTCAGATAAAATGTCTGATTAAAGTTCATTTTGAGACCAACCTAACCTAATGTGTTCAATTCTTTGATTTTCATTCAACAATTTTATTTTTCCTTTTTTCTTAATCTAAATACTGTATGTTTTAGGGATCTTACATCCGTATTTTTCTGGGTTTTTCAAAAATTATATCAAAGTTTCATCTTTAAGAGTTAAGTGGGAACAAATGACTGAATTGAATTGAATTCGGACCACTTTATTAACAAATATGCAATTGTAAGTTGTGATGACTGGAGGACTTGCAGTTACAAGAATAAGACGGAATCAATTTCATCAACATTTTTACACTCGTTACCATCATTTCCCCCTCTCCCTCCCCCATTTCTACTGTTGATGCCAGGTGTGGAACGCTGAGAGTTCACAAAGAATGGAGGGGGGGGGGGGGGCGAGGGGAAACTGGTTGGGAATCTGACTAAGGCAGCAAACAATAGTGCCTTACTTTGGCAAAAGGAAGCAAGTGACAAAAGTGACATTTCCTGTAGAAGAGCAAAATGTATCCGTCATTTACACTGACGTCAATGCAATATCATGATGTCTTGCCTAACATAATCTTAGCGGGATGAGTGTTCATAAAATTTGGCCTGGAAGAAGAGCACACTGGGTAAAATATGAAAATATCAATAACTCAAATTTGGTTGATATGTCACTTCCTAATTCCTTTTGCTAAAGTAGGGCAGAATACTCTGCCCCAATCCTTTGTCTCTTTCACTTTTACCATTTACCATTACATTATATCAAACAGAAGTCATTCATTTCGCATTCTGCAGAAATCAACAAGAACAACAACAAAAAAGGATTCCATGTATTATCATCTTATATTAATTTTATTTCTTTCAGAACTGCTGGAGAAGATTGTACCTTTTACATTTTTTATATTTATATTTTATTTAGAATGGAATAATCTGATAATCTATGTTTGACGTATTTTGCGAAAGATGATCACAGAATACTTTTTGAAAGATAGAAAATTGTCACTTCATACTTAGCCTTATCTCCAGGGTATCCAACGTTCATGCCTGCTTCAACCGAATCCCAACGACCTGTTTCCAGACCGTACCCCTTCAAACCAGGATTAAACTCTCGAAGAATGTCTGTTTGAATATGTGGAGAGAAAGGAAGGGAAATTTCGTTTTCTCTTAAAATGACTGACGATAAAATTGGTTGGGCTGGTTGGTGACGTGTCATTGGATTAAGCCGGGTCAAATTCAGAATCCATTCAGAGATATTAATGCCCATAATTATGTCCACCATATTTCTTAACAATTTTGTCACACGTGGTTATCGCGTCATTAGAATACCGATTAAAAATGTTTTTTTTTTCTCAATGACATCAAAATTGTACATTTCATGTCTTTCGATCTTGTAGGTTTGGTTTAATATAACAATATTATCCAGTCTAATCTAACTCTAATCTAACTCTAATCCAACTAAAAACGAATGAATAATATCGGGCCAACTTGTGTCATTGTGCAAGTCAAGCAGAATGAAGCATATCTGACAATCAATAGCATACTATTAGAAAAGTAAAATACGCTAAAACAGTGAAAGTAATTGCCCTATTCAGTGTGTTTCAACATAAATTTTACAGATTATGAATATAAATCACAACTGATATTATGAATACTTACTTGCAAGAGTTGGATTTGTTTTGAAGCTTTCATCTCCCCCATGACTGCATTGCATAAACAGAAGATGATAATGACGTTTTGTTATCAACATGAAAACGAAAATTTCAATTCGGGACAGACACACAAGACAAACATGGTCAATGATATGTATATACATATATATATTATATTAGCTACAGCTACAGGAATAATTCCCGCAGAAAATAAAGAAAAGGCATGAAGCAAAGGAACTGTGACAAAATTAAAGATAGGAGCAGAGGCGGGCTGGAATCGATATTAAGTATTTAGTAAAGTCTTTCGGTGCGACTAGCCCACTCAACCTGCGCCAGCAAGGGATAACACTTCAATCACAATAGTTGCAGGGCTGCCAACATTGGATAATAGTTGAGAGTGAGATTATACGAGAAGCGAAGTGCGAGGGAGCGAAGCGACCGAGCCCGACCGAGCGAAGCGAGGGAGTGGGGGAGGGTGTGGGAGGGGGCGACCCCCCTCCCACGGTATGGAGTTTTTTTTTATTTTTCAAGGTGAAATTGTGTGATTTGGTGCATACTTTATAGAGTATTTTAACATATACCTAAAGGCATTATGAAGAGAAAAAATTATACAATTTTACATGCAAAGAAAATGATAAACATGGAATACCCCCTTGTTGAAATGCCAACCATGTCTTTATTTGATTCCCTTCTCTGTTTGACCCAGGTTTTGGATGTAGGTACTCTTGCCTTGGGTGCAGATGATGGGAAGATGCAACAAGCAAGCATCCAAACAGAGAATTTCTTGTATCAAGCCTCCTCTGTTGCCACCTTCATTGTCATTATGTGCACGGGCCAGTCATGTCAGGGTATCGATGCATATAATATAGCCTAGCCCTGCTAGGCCCGGATCAGATCTTACCATAGAGATCCTATAGACCAATTTCACCTCCGGTTTATGTATTTGGCCCTCTATCGGCGACGCCATTGCTGCGGTGGGCAAGCGCGCTGACCGCGATTGGCTCTGTGTACAAAATTAATGTAAGATATAGAGATATGCCCTTATATTGTTCCATTTACTTTATTCTAGATCAATGAAATAAAGCATGGATACATGGGTACATGAGGTAACACAATGGCCATATCTGACAGATGAAGGTATGATGTATTTTTGTACTTTCGATAGTTTTTCAACTTAGTTTTGTCAGTATAAGTTCGATTGCAGCATAGAAGCCGTAGTAAACGAAGGCTCTTACCCTGTTTACAAAGTCGTGACTGTTTTCACTCATTAAATTTTACGCCAAAGTACAAAATGATAATGTTTCTTGACTTCAAAGTCCTTTCTGTTGATATTTTTACGCACTGGCGACGGATTCCTTCGCATTGCTTACGCAAGCCTGTGTAGGGAGTACGGCTTCTCACACAAACAGGCTTCATGAGTCAAAAGCGAGTGAATTTCGCACTCAGTTAGCTTCCAATTTTTAAACTTTCTGCAATTCTTGTGGCATGCGAGCACCGCACAGCTGCGACCTGAACTTCCCTGACAATTTCTCATTGCAAATATTAAAAGAAATCTGCAAATATTGGTCAAAATAGACAAAAAAATCAAACGAATTTACATAACGCGCTATTGACTTGTGTACTATAAAAGTTGGAGCGCCCACCGCAGCATGTCGAACTGTGTCAAACAGTCTGCTACCCTCTTGCGTTGTGAAATTGGTCTATAATCTCCATGGATCTTACAATTTACATACGCACGCGCTCAAAATGAGATCGAGGGCTTTCGACAAAAGGCGGGAAAACTTTCACAAGTTTTTTCAGTGCTTCCTGAATTCTTGAGTTGGTGTGACATTTTATTGAAATCTGTCATCTTTTATTAGTTATTTCAGATTCGTGCGTGAGAAATTTCATGATTAGCGGGAGAGCGTGAGAAATGGGTGAAATGAGTGAGTCTCACGCTCAATGCGTGAGTGTTGGCAGCCCTGTAGTTGTGAAGTTACCTATTCTTTATTAAGGTTAAAGATTGGAACACGGCGTCGCGAAAGGGGCGAATACATATGAACACAAATAGAACATAACTCTGCTACAAGGTGGCGCTTTAACACTATGGCGCTGTAATTATACCGTGGCTGGCTAAATCAAAACATGGAGTGACCATTGGGGAATTACTCCCTAAATAATCTATTGCTAGTGCGTCCGTGATTACAGCTCGAAAGAAACTTTTGCCCGAAATATAAAGTTTCGGTCTTGACATACTAGAGACAACATGGGTACCATATACCAAGTTGAGAGTGAAAGTCGTCTTTGGCCTTAGGTTTGTGACACTCCTAAACGTCAGCACGCCTCTAAACGTCAACATGTCCCCTATCTTTCTGAAAATTTGAGAGCGTCGTTCCGATCCGTCCGTCTTGATAGCTAGCTAGCGCGGATTAGTATAGATGGCTAGCTGTACGTATAACTTAATATCTTTAAAAAAAAGAAAAATGACTTCAAAATATTAGCGACCCACTTCCAGATGTGCTTCATTATTTAGAAGAACCCACAAATATTTATAATCCCTCTTTCCCTCGCCAGCTGGCGGTATACACACAAAGCCGTTTGTACACGGAGCCGTCGTGAATGCACGCAGAGCTACAGAGCTGCGCACGTTTTTCAGAAAGATAGGTGTGTCACATACGTTACCATAGTGTCTTTGTACGCCCTTGATAGTACAACCTAGTCACACCTACGCTGTGGCCATCAGCTGGTTGACAGAATGGACCAAAATTTCATCATACCATTAAAAAATTGGAAAGAAATAAACGGTTTGGAATCGATGTGACTGGTGGAGTCGGATTGTGGTGTGACTGTACAGAGTGTTCCCCCCCCCCCCCCCAAAAACGATACACTTTTAAAACGGCCCTCAATTAAAAAAAAAAAATCTGGTTAATTTAGAGGAAATTTTTATATATTTAAATAGCTGAAAGTTTCTTCTATCATTATGACACCAAAAAAGTCCAAAATATTTCATTCTTGGGTCAGCATGGCCCACTTTTTTACGGGACGTGAAAACTAGGTTGCGCAGGAATTCACTATCAATTTTGGCTGAGATGAGAAGTTCTCCAGCTTAGAAATTGCTTATGGTATGATGAGTTTATAATAGATTATGATGAATATGGATTTGTGCGGTGTATGACATGGTGTTATGTAATCCAAAGTTTATGCATCAGTGATCATAATTTCACTATGGAAATTTAAAAAAAAAATTACCCGCTGTTGATCTGTGGTAATTACTGGGGTTGGGAATGGTGCTGGGTCCCGGGGGGATATGTCTCATTGAGACCTGTACATCATCTGCATAAATCACTTTCTGAAAAGTGCCCTAAACGGGGATTAAGGTAGCAGTGATTTTAATACCCTAAACAGGGAAACATGTCTAACATCTTCGATTTTTATACCCTTAATAGGGATTTTATCCAAGGACTGCATCATCATCTCTGATTTTCGATAACCTTAACGGGATATGAGAGTTCTCCACCTAGTGCTGAAGGAACTACCCTTTTCCCCTCTTTTCATGACACCGCAGGAACCTGAATTAAAGTAGGAGTGGTTTAAATACCCTTAACAGGGAATCGTGTCTAATATCTTCGACTTTTATATCCTTAATAGGGAATTTATTCAAGGATTGCATCATCATTCCTCTGAATTTGATACCCTTTTACCAGATTTTTCCTGTTTTTGATACCCTTAATGGGATCCCCGGGTTCCCCGCTGGTGCTGAAAAACAACCCTTTTCTACGTTTTCGTTTACGCGGATGTTGTGCAGGCCTCAATGAGACATATCCCCCGGGTGCTGCGTATGGCATGGTTTATGTCACCATTATTCAGGAACAGAAATTTGATAATTCAGAATCAAACATTGAACCAATCATTCAATGAGTCAAACACTGATTCTAGCAATCAATCAATCAAACACTTATTCAATCAATCAGTAAATCAAACAAACACTGATTCAATCAATCAAACACCGATTCAGTCAATCGACGATCAATCAGACACTGGCTCAATCAATCAGTAAATCAATTAATCAATCAATCATTCATGAATCAATCAACCAAAAAACAAGCAAACAATCAAATCAATCAACCAAATGAGTTTTGGAAATGGCAGATTTCTGGGCAAGGAGAAATGGGATGGTTTGGAATGGAGCAAAATGCTTATGGATGGACCTATGACAATGAAAAACACCTCCCAGAATTGTGACACGTCATACATACACACCCTCACACACAGCCACACACACAACCACCCCCACCCCCTCTCTCAACACGAACTACCAGGAGCACCGCTACAATTACCACAAACATCAACAACAGATAATACGGTACTGTCAAAACAATTTCCATAATCAAATTGTAATTAAAAAGACAAGTCATGATCACTCTTGCATGAACTTTTGATTTTTCATAAGCCATGTCATTCACTGCACAAACCCGTATCCATCATGATTTATCATAAACTCATCAGACAATCAGCAATTTTTAAATTGGATAACTTTTCACTTCACCCAAAGGCAAAGTGGATAACCAATTCCTGCGCGACATAAGTTTCATATCCTTTACAAATTAATGTTCAGTGCTCATTCAAGCATAAAACATTTTCGGACTTTTTGGTGTCATTTTATGAAAGAAAAGACTTTCAGCTATCTATATGATACACAAATTTCCCCTAAAATTCGATTAAAAAAAAATATTTGGGGGCCATTTTAGAAGTGTATCTTTTTTGGACACTCGGTATTAGACTGTTGTAGCCTCGAGACTTCAATAAGCTCCTTATTATTCTGAGTTCGGAACTGTGTCGCAGTGGAGAAGGGAACATGGTATTTTTTTCTATAATCACAAATATTAAAGTTCTTGGAGGAGTTTTGATTCTTTATTCACTCTTACATGCTTACCTGAATGTTAGACCTCTGTATTCAAAAATTAATTCCGGCAAGAAACATGCCCCAGCTCCATTGGCAGCCTGATTAAATAAAGAGTTATAGAACAAATAAATTATTCTCATGGCATGCAATAAATTTTGTAAAAGAAATAGAAATTTACAATTCCGGAAATTGGGTTTTGTTATTTTTATGAGCAACGTTGCGCTTCTCCGAACTGCAGATATTTTCCTGTTTCGAACACCTTTAAAAGTACTTTGGGACGCATGATGATGGTCCTTGAAGACTCTTTTCGCATTTTTCCTCCTTTCTCTTCGTTGTGGTGCGTTTTTGCACTCTCTCCGAGTGCCACGCTTGGCATGTGCTCTGTGCGCCCCCCCCCCTTACACTGCTTCTCAAGTGGTCAACCTATAGAGCCTGTGATATCTCATAATGCGTGATTTTATCATCCATTATCGTTGTAAAGTCAGTGTTCTGTAAACAAAAATCTCAAGCACTCACTGATAAGGAGTCCCCCATTGCACCGATAACCTTGATATCGGCCGGACGTAGCCGATGTACTATGGAGAAAGAGAAATTGTTTCAATATTACATTTTGTGATTCACCTTGAATTATTGTAGGTACTAATTGAAACGGATTTTCATTACATGAACGGTTCTACCTTTTTTAGGGCTTTGGCTCAAAGTCAATCCAAAATGTCGGCAGACAGGCAAAATTCAAACAAAATATTTGTAAAAGAATGCTAGCCTGCACTGATGTACGAATAATTTCTATCAAAAAAAATATTGTCCAAGGTAATAATGTCTCAATGTCTACCATGATTTTCTTCAAAATCGGCTGATATTAAAGAAAAAACCAGAAGGCGAGTTCTTTTAACATTCTCTGAGAGGATTTTGCTGTAATTGTCCATGCTCTCTTTCTAAAAGCATTTAGACATGTTCGACATGATTTGTATCCGGAATTCACACATTTTCTGTTCTATTGTTGGAAACATGATTTAAACAGGATATAAGAGCTTACCAGACGTAGGAATCTCATCCGAAGGCATGGTAACTGTACAGAGGAAATCAAGATTCCTACCTAGCGCCTTAAAAATAAGTAAAAGCAAAAATAAAGCACATAAGAGTTATGTAATTTGTATCATGGTTTCTCAAACATTAATGGTGAGAATGAAGAATCATGTAGCTCAGCAAGTTCCCCCTTTTGGCTTGTGAATGGTATGCTGGCTATTGATTCTACGTGTACATTGAAAAAAAGTGAATGCATTTAGTCTAGTTTATACCTATCACAACATTATTAAGATGTTTGAATAATCTATTTTGTCTCAAGTGAGATAAAAGCCTGAAAAAATATTTTTTTGAAAAGTATGTAAATTGATTTTAAATATATCCGTGTGAATAGGACAGTATAATGGACAAAATATTATGAATAATGATACTCTTGAAATGGGAAATTACGACATACAGTAGAAGCGACAAGGAGGACCAGATACTGTACTTAGCAGACAAGGAGTTTTGATTTAATACTGCAGAAAAATGGTGGAGAGTACACAAATGTAAGAACAAAAAAAGTCATGCGATAAAGAATTTCTTTTGCTTCTAAGAACACAAACTTTAAAAAAAAATCTATAGGGAACTTGCTATGAATTTGCAAAAAAACATCTGTCAATATGGGTGGCATGAACACTTACCAACAACTTGAACTTCGCACTAGAGTTTATCATGGATTATCAATTTACAAATCAATTAAATTTATGATTGTCTTTGTTATCTCAATAAGTACATTTACGGTGACGCCGCCTTACCTGCACTAATTTTACGTGTAAACATTTTCTTCATTATTGACAACGTTTTGCTGAATCCACCCCCCCCCCCATCTCTCTCTCTCTCTCTCTCTCTCTCTATCCCTCTTTCTCTCTCTGAAATCCAGTCGACCTTCCGTGACACTCTCGAAGGGGGGGGGGGGGGCAGCCGTTTCGGGATAACTCGATTGGCTAGTGCATAGTTTACATTATCTTCATATTCTTCATTTCTGTAAAGCGCTTACAGACATAAGAGAGATGTATTAGACGCTATAAAAAATCCAGAATATTATTATTATTATCATTGTAATGCTAATATCATTTTTTTCGGAAGCTTTGTTTGCCAAACGTTTATTTCCCTTACTAAATAAAAAAAGTTATGTGAAGCTGAGTATTCATGCAGTGGAAGTCTTGCGTTAACTATAAAATATTTAATGCTTTTTGAGCTCTCATTTACAAAAATATGTCAATCCTGTAATGTTGTAGGGAAATGTTTCGCATGGGAATGCAAATTTCCTCAGTACTTTTTAATCAAATTTTCTAAATACTAGTATATCTTAGATGTCAATCTTGTCTTGTTAAGGTAGATATAAATCAATACCACGTTTGTTTGTTTTTTCGCAAAATATGAAATATTGAATCCAAGAGTTGAAATAATTCACCTAGAATAATACATAACAAATCATGTAGCTATACTTCTCGTGAACTGAGAATAAAGCATTGTAACTGGATAAGATCATCTAAAACTTTTTTTTTCCAAATTCACTGAAACGTAGGGGTAGAACGAATAAAGAGATACCTTGTCCATATAGTCTCTCAACTTTTGATGAAATATGATATCCTTGCTGAATTTATACAGATAAAATTTTTTATTAATTTACAAGTAAGAAAAGAGAGATAAATAAAAAAAGAACTAGAGCTGCAAGGTCAGAAGAAGGGACCTTGTGTCATTTACAAGTAAAGATATTAAGGGTTTTATTCTTATCAATGCATATGCCTTTGTACTCTTTAAATATCTATAAAGGAATTCATTGTCAAAATACCATATAACATTCACCCTTTTGCTGGGGGATAATCTTTTTATGTAATGCACTTTAAATTAGACACAAATCTGAATAATTGTCTTTCTTTTCTGAGTTGAATTAATTTGTGTTCGGTGTATTATCAGTTTACAGAGTGCAAAAGGCACGATAAAAATCCAGAAGATCTGAAGCTTGCAGGAAGGAAAAGCGTGAGACCTTGGGAACCCTTCCATTTAACTAAAATAGAGGGAAAGACATACTTTATTTTTACAATCAAAACGGTTTGATAGAATATTATGGAGAGTTATTATTACCAAATTTTGTTTTCGCTTATTCCATTCAGAAAAATACAGAAGTATTCAGCAGTGTATGAAGCAGTGGCCGCGAATGATATGCTGAAAGAAATTCTTCAGTTTAAGGTAAGCAATGATTTTAAAACTGAATTTGTGAATTGCTGTTCGTGATTTTATCGAAGTCGATTTTGATGTCGGTATTGTGGCTATGCAATGGTAATCTGATTTTAAAAAATGCAGTGCGTCTTGCGGGCTGTTATGATTGTTTTATTGAACGAATTCCCAGGTCAGAAAACGAAATACAGTCTCTTTCTGACAATAGGCCATCTGTATGAAAATTCAGGATTCAACAATACATAAATATATTTTGTGTGCAATAATCCGTTCGATGAAAATGTAAAACATATATGGTAAATAATTCGAAGGTAACAAGAACCAAGAAAGGAATCGAATCTGACCAGTGTATTGCTCTTGTCAGCTTTCTTGCCTACCCTTTACGAAAAAAAGGGTTTCATCCTTAGTCGATGTTTGATTTTCGTTTTTAAACTTTATAGTTTTCTCTTTTTATAATCTCCCCATCTATCATAATGAAACATTCATAGGCTAGAAGTTTTCCAAAGCAAACCTGTGCAATTTCTGTTTATTCAGAATTGTTCTTTCTCACGTTTATATTTTCCGTTAGTTTTCTTTCTCCATGTAGCCTATATTATATTCAAGTCTGTTACATAATTTCTGTTTTGTAATAGTTAAGTTTTCATGCAATTTAGAATTGATTAAATTTTTCTCTTGATAAGCTCTGAAAAATTATGCATCTGTTTTGTTTAATCCTGTATTGTAGCGCATGGAGTTATTTTCAGTCAGGAAGTGCGCTTTGAAAATTCGCATCATTGTGACTATTCGCGTGTATTAATTTTTGTTAATTCTGTCCAACAGAGTTTCTTTGTATATTTTTTTTTCCATTGTACGAATGCGCAAACTTGTAAAACAACCACTGACTCAAGCAAACACATCTGTATTACGATGAAATAAATAAATTTTATCTTCTTATTCGAACAAATTAAATAATGACATACTAAGTCACGTCTTTTCAGACTTATAAAGACTTCACTAAATACACACGCACTGGTGCACCACACCTAACACACGCCCACACCTTTCCGGGCCCCATGGAAGAACAGTCGTATTTTGTTAATCCGACTGAATGGACTATCCGCTGTTTATATCCAATATGTATATATTTGTATGTTATGTTGCTTTTAACGGACATAAAAACAAACAAACAAACTCATTCATACTTACTGGGGTACCAAGCGGTCTGTTCTCGTAACATTCAAAGCCGGGAAGCTTCGGGAGTGTCTCGTTCCAATCTACCATGATATAGGTCATGTCATCGACGAGATTGGAATACGCCTCTTCAAATCTCTCATCTAGTTAGTGTGGGGCAGAACGCAAAATATGAAACTTAATTAATTATTGAAAAACAGCAGAGTGATTACTTGCATTCACAAGTAATCTCTCTCCTATTATTCAATATAATTCAATTACATAAATTAAACTTGAACTTGAATATATATTTGTCATAACATTTTCTCACCCCCCCCAAAAAAAAAGAAAAGAAAAGAAAAGATCTAAAGGGAATCTGATATGAGTAAAAATGAAGCATATTATAATACCCAGTGAATAGTTCAATCGAGAAGCGGTAAATGCGCGATAAAAAGTAAGTAATTTTTCAAGAGAATTCAGAGGATATTTAGAGCACAGACCAAAAATAGCAAACGAAGCGTCAATAAAGAAAAGCTAGAAAAAGAGATAAATTGAAATGGCTTATTTGTAAGAAACATGTTGATGTTTCCCTCTGTTGGTCATTCTCTGAGGGAAGTAAGTTGATGAATGTTGATGGTTTATTATCTTAAATAAAATCATTCTTCATTCTAGCCCTGTTGCATTCTTAATAGAAAGCCATAGCCATCATGAGCAAAGAATAATTCCACTTCGGCTACCAGAATATTTTGTTGAATGCACTCTGCTGATTTTTATAAGATACGTTTATTACAGCTCTGAAAAGAAAAAAAATGCTATGATAGCATAATGGTAGGGTATCACAATTGATAAAGATTTTCAAGAAATATCTTTACCTCCAAGAGCTTGCCAGTTGCCGCGATAAAACAGTAAAACTGTCAACAAAATTGTACTCCTCACATTCAGTGCCATTTTTAGAACTTGGTATTCGTTCTCCGCGACAGAAAATAATTTGACCCAAGGCAAAAAGACTTCTTCCCTCGATCGCTGTCAAAGTTTTATCACAACTGATGGAAAAATGCGGAGATTCGAAGTGTTTTCGTTCCTCGGGTTTTCTTTAAACGCCTCAAAATAGTCCTTAGATGAGTATCTCATTATCTATGCAAATACCATAAACAGCACTTGATGTCTTAATGGATATTAATCGTATTTGCGCTACCTATAAATTGATTTAATTACCAGTATAGCGTGACCTGATTGAGTGACGAACTTTTAGCTTTGGAAAAGCAGTCTGTTATCTAGATCACCCGCCACGCCTTTGTAACGCCTTCTTTGGAATGATAAATGCAGCTTATCTTTAAAGATAAACGTGAGTTCTATTAATGTAATGTGAAAGAAAGATTTGGATATTGGGAAAGGTGGATGAAGTAGTAAATAAAACGTGATGAATAGCCCGAGGTTTTGAAATCAACACAGTGATATGAAATCAACTGGATCTTGTTGAAAAAAAACCCCACCTGCGCTGCACACAGAAATGGGTAATACGAGACTACACGCAAAAATTCGTTCCGAGCACTCGAGCTATTTCTTGCCACATTTCAAATTTGGGGGCATTTGTAGAGTAATCCTTTCGAGGGGATATTTCTATTATGATATTCCTTCAAAGTGGCATCAAAAGACCGAGAAAGCTCACAAATTATCATTCAGCTCCTCCCAGAAATCAAGCTCCCTTGAAAGCGCTGTCATTTACCATACTAATTACCAAGTTCTGAGAGCCACTCGCAATTCATATTTCATAATGAGACGTGCATATTTTGGTGGTATAGAAATGTATTTATGAGTTTTTACAAAGTAAATAATGGTTTCTGTATCATAATAGTAACCACTTTATTCCATCTCTCTCTCCTTCTCTCTCTCTCTCTCTCTCTCCCTATGCATCATGTTTATTTTTCTCTCTTCTCTCTCTCTGTTATTTTCTCTATTCTCTCGAATTCTGCGTTTCGATCAATGTAACCACAAACGTTTCATATCTTCTTTATCCACAGAAAGGGGAGCAAGGGGGGGGGAGGGGTCGACGAAATTCTTCGTGTCAGCAGAGTATTAATGATTGATCTAGGAGGGGAGTCGTCGACATGACTGTCTATTATTTTTATGGATGTAAAGACGGTAAAAACATGTTGTAACAAAATACAGGATGCCTGCATCTTTGTTTTTATTCTACAGGAATACATTTAGTAATGCTAGGAGTCCACAGGGCCGGCGCCAGTTCGCGCCAGTTCGCGCCAATGCAATTTGCTGTGGCGCCTAGTGTCGCCAATAAGGTGCCTAGTGGCGTGCAGTGGCTCAAACTGCCTCCCAACTGGCTCGTGGTGGCTCGTAACGGCGCCAAATTTGAATTTGGCGGCAAGGAAATTTCAAGATGTTTAAAATTTTCGTCGCGCCACTTGCATCGAGCAATCAGCGCGAAGTGTCCACCAAGTGGCACCAAATGGCGCAAACAATCCGCCTATTGGAATCCACTGGAATGTAATGGCGCACGCCATGTGACACCTAGTTTATTCCACTTGGCGACACACAACATGCCGAGCGGACATTAATTCGGCGCCACAGCGAGCCACTACGCGCCAATCACATTGTCTTTGGCGCGAACTGGCGCGAACTGGCGCCGGCCCAGTGGACTCCTAGCATAAAAATCTTTATGTACATTTTATGACAAATTATAGGATTTAGTGAGTTTATCTTAGCTTCAGTTTAAAAAGTGATAAAGTTAATGAGTATCCTTGTCAACTTTATTTGCGAATTCCAGTCATGAGTTGCGTTTTAGTATTTCAAAACGGTCCTTAAACATTATCGGTATGAGATCTCAAGGTACATGGAATTCATGATCATGAACTGCATTTATCATTTTTATTTTGCAGTAACAAATTAGTGAGAAAGAAAAAAAAACAGTCGAAATTCTGTATTGGTCTTCATTCAATGTCTGACTGAAATAAGTATCAGCGGATATATTTACTATAACTCTATGACCCTATTATGTAATACAGGATCAATATTGAAAAAATGTATGAAAAAATTGCGATTCCTAATCCATGGTTTGAATTCTTCTATTTTATTCTAACATATCAAAGAGTCGTTCAGATCTTGAGTTTAGAATTCTAAGGATATGATGTGGAATGACTTCAATTTACATTTACACAACATTCAATGATGAAAATTAAATATCATTATGTTAAGCTCTTTCGTGCTTGTCAAAATAGCATATCACATTCCCCACCCTATCCACCCCCTCCCCTATCCCGGTATTTCATATTCAACCACATCCTTTTAGAACCGTCTTTATTTGGAGTTAAGACTTTTGCAATGCAGTTCAATTTCAACACGAATCTCAGTTATCATCTGGTAAATGTTTACTAAGTCCTGCAATCTATTGATACTCGTGCAGTGTTATTGAGATCACGGTTGTGCAGCTAAAAACAGTGTGACTAAAGCAACAGCTAGCATGGATATCACTCCGGTATTCATTGGTCGAGTTGATCCAGCTGTCGTAGCGGGTTGTGTCGGCTCCCCAAACTCAGGTCTGCTATTCACATTGGTGTAGATATATTGGAAATCCTGGTAACAAAACATAAAACAGCTTTAACGCATTTGTTTTGTTTTTTCTCATATAACATAAAGAAAAATCACTTTAAAAATAAAGTGATTTTTTTTTTAAATTCCTAGTGAACCGATGGCGATTTAGCTTGTCCTACTGGTTCTTCTATATGAAAGATGGATAAATAGCATAGAAATCTAGTTCAAAATAAGTGAGAAACCATTCTGTAAAGTTTTTCATATTATTATTTGAGAAATTCATCTCTTTGTGTGTTTTCAAATGCTCATTGCTTTTCGTTTAGCAAATGCCAAAATGACAAAATTTATCAATAAAACACTTTTATTTACATTATGTCATTTTTAAGAAAGTTATTTCAGACATCAAGATAGGATGTAGACCTAGTAAGATTGTATTGATGTACATACCTCAGATGGACAAGTGAGGTCAATTAGGTCTGGAGACCAAGAAGTAGCCTTTGCACCTACAGGTTCAAGCTGTTTACGGAAAATAGTTCAAGTTTTTATTTTCAAACTAACACGAATCATAGAATATCTTTTTTTTTACAGTAGTTCGTAAATTAATACACATTATGTTCCCTTTTTGACATCAATAGTGAAATAATCAATTATGTTACATATCAATTCACGTTACTCATATTTTACGGTTACTGTTATGTGTATATTGCACAATACTTTCTTTTTCTCCAAATTTTTTATACATTCTGTCTATCGAATCCTTATAATGCTAATAAATGGCAGACCGAACCTCAAGACACGTATACCTTTTCCTCATCAGGGTATTGTGAAGATGATTGTTTTGGCATCAAGTTTGTAATTGCCCTTAAAGGCCCGAGTCATTAAACTGAGTTTCTAAACGTAAAATTACCACACAACCGAACAAGCCGAAAATCATCCCGAGTGAGGGAGCGGAGGAGCTATTGTGCTAAGACGTATAACCCCTTTATAAACAACTATGCATTCCTTAAAATATCCAAGGAATCTAAAAAATTTACAATATCTTTAAATGACCTAATAGGATGTTAGCAGCAGCTGCGATGAAATTTTGCACTTTCGAACTTCACTGGAAGGGGAGGTGGAGCAGCTCCATCTCCAAGGGCGGATCCAGGGGGAGGCCGAATCGGCCGTGCCCCCCTCCCCTTGAAACTTTTTTATGTGGTTATCAGCGAGAATTGGAGGGGGGGGGGGGTAAAAATACACCTGAAAATGCCGAGGACCCTTTTTTAAAAGCCGACCACCCCCTAAAGTCTAGATTCGGCCCTGGAGCTGGTAATGATCTTTGCAAAGCTCTCACAGAGATATTGTACCATGCGATATTGGTTACTATATCCACTTACCATATTTTTCCATAGTTCAAGACCTCCTTGGGCGTGTCCCTTTGCACTGAGATGGAAACAGTCTGGTGCAAAGTATGAGAAATCGGGATCACCGCTCTAATGAGAAATGGCGTGGGGGAAAATGATATAAAAAGAAATCTTAAGGAAACTTTGTGGTTGAAAGCAAGAAAGCTGTATTTGAAATGAATATCCGTAACATAGGTATTACATACCACATGAATCAAACACAACCTATGATAGGTATACATCATATTCGGTGTATAATAAGCCAGTTCGTAGATACAATCTTAGAATGAGCAGAAAAAGGTCATTTGAGATAATATCTGAAACCCACTGACATGAAAACTATTAGAGGCTTGCCGGACGTAGGAACGAGCAATGCATGTGAACTGGATTCCAAGCATTGTGGCTCATTAATTATAAAAAAGCAGGTTTATGGAATAGCTCGTCTCTAGGTGCTCAGAGATGAAAATATGTGCGTAAATTGGAATACATTACCGAACCAGTCTATTGTTCACTCATGGTGCATTCCATGATACCCAGGTGAAAGTATTCTTTTTTCACTAAAGAAAATAAAGGCTACTCATGAAACACCTCTGTCACTTTGGGAGTGACTGTTCTAAGTGCACAAAAATGAACTCTCCATGTTCTAAAATATCTGTGAATATTTGAGGTCATTTGAAACAAAACTAGGAACTGGCCTATACAATATCGATATATGATAAAAGAGAAAATAATGTCAAGATAGTATACAGAATTAAAGATTGACATACTCGAGTCTTGACTGATGTGGCTGTGTATCTCATTTCTATTTTCTGTACAGAGACCATGAATACATGGTATTAGGAATCCTTTATGACTTATTATTTCTAGATTAATTTTGTATTCATCGTAAGAAATGCACAGAATATATATGTAACTAATTATAGGAATCAGGATATTATGTATCTAAATTTGAAAAGCGCGTGTCTTACCCCCCCCCCCCCCCCCCCCCCCGATAGCAGACGGACGTCTTTAAGACGTCATGAAATGGTCATAAACTGGTCCACACGTCATATGTCGTATACACGACTAATTTATAACAACCTTATGACGTCTTTATATAACCAAAATTTTCTCAAATTTTGTTTGAACATGAGATGACATATATTTTACGTCAAATATTTACCACTTTTTAACGTCTTTTTCAAAGACCAGAACAAGACGTATTTTTACGTCAATTATTTCCCACTTTAAAACAGCTTTTTTCAAGACCACAATATGACGTGTTTACGTCAGTTTTACGTCGTGATACGATTGTAATAGTTGATCGTGATTGATGAATATTCATGAATGACCAGAAATGACTAAACTTCGTGAAAACAAGTAATTTTAACATTCTATTCAATGATTGGACTGTGTGTGATTTAATGAACAATATACTTCCAGGTTGAACACCATTCAGTTAATGTCATGGGCAGGGTATTTCAGAATGCATCAAGAAATTGTAATTTGTAACTGTTTTTTTTTTCGAATGCTACACTACAGTCCATATATATAGTAATGTCGATACAAGCATCAGTAGTTAGGTATTGGATCTAGGATGTTAGGATATAGAACTAGTATAGGACGATCTATAGGCTAGAGCATTAACAATGAGAAAACATTATAATGTATATATTCTAAAATATTTTATAAACCAGCATTGACGTCTTTATGACGTGATTTTTACCAGTCTGCGAGCTTCCTTTAAGTCGCAAAGACATCATAAAGACGTTTTTTCTGACCATTATGATGTAAAATTGACGTAAAAATATGACGTCTTATTTTACGTCGTGTGCTGGTGCAAAGTATCGTCTTAAAGACGTATATACAATACGTAAATAAGCGTCTTAAAGACGTATATACAATACGTAAATAAGACGTATGACACGACTTTAAAAAGACGTAAATATGATGTTATTCTTACCATTCTCTGCTATCAGGGCCGTTGCATGTCGTTCCTATACTAGAGAGGAACTATTATGAGGGGAGAACGAAAAGATGGAGACACACTTTATTTTTTTCATGTCTCCTTCCCCTGGCTCGTTTTCCTTTTCCTTTTCCCTCTTTCTTTCATTTGTGTCATTTGATCAAAGAGAGGGGCACGCTCCTATTTGTAGCCCCCCCCCCCACATGCAGCTTTTTCTAGTTCGCTTACCTCCGTGAATGGAACCGTTGTGTCATGTAGGAAAGGTTGAAGTACAACTGTAAAATCCTCCTTATCGTCATATTGTCCGTTCGTTATTGATTCTTCGAGCTTGTCCTAGTGAAAAGTGCATGAGAAAGAATATTTCCACAGTAACCGAGTTTGCACCTCATTATTTTGGTGTATAGTTTTGATCAGAGATTTTAACACTTTTTCTTTACGTAATAACAGATGTGATGCTAACATTTTGTCCTGTTGGCATTAATGACGATGCTTGCTGCTTGGTATATTTAGCTTGGATTGTACTCTCTGTCAAAAGTCATTGTTAGCTTTTGAAAGCTCCTTATTCACGCCATGAATCTATATAGAGGCCAAAGAATGGTACGACGATCTATGTGTAAACCTGTTGTTCTTAATACAATTTTTTCGAACCTCAAGAAGGCGATTTTCTTTTCAGGCGATGGAGTGACTGACTGATTGAAGCTAAAGTCTTCTTCCTTCTGAAACAACAACAATGTGTTAATAATTGATGAGCATAAATGCAGTACACGTTCCAAAGAAGGAGGCTAACACACGAACATCTGCGGAGCTCAAGTATTGGGGACGCCATCAACGCATTTACTTAGTTTACGTCAAACATAATGATATCGTTACATTGATATAATGCTTCATGTATTCGATGACTTATGATATGCAAATGGGATTTAATATCATACTTACTTGATATTCTTTAGTTAGTGCCTCAAAGTTGGCCCGCTCATCGGGGGTTAAGAACAGTGCACATGGACAAAACGCCCTACAGAAGACAGAAAAGATGGTGCCAGTTATCACGTTCGGTTGATACGGTCCATATTATCATGATTATACCATGCTAATCACTTGACAGTCACTGTATGAGCTGTGCCTTCATATTACATTGATACGATATCCTTGATATGATTGTTTTTTATTTATTCTTTTAGAGGTGTTTTTATTCATTGCAATGAAGGAGGGGTGGTACAATGGTTAGTTCACTCGTTGAGGGTTCCAATCCACGTTTGCCACTCTCCACTGAAGCGCCATGAGCGTAGCTACCGGTATTTTATGTCGTTCATTTATTAGAGTTATTCTGAAGATATGAATTCCATTATGTCGTATTCTTCATGCAACTATTTTCTACAGTAATCTAGACAGTTACACTTGTTTGAAGATACGTCCTCTCGCATATGATTTCTGTTTATACTTGCATACCAGTTCTGTTTATATACTGTACACGTGTATTTTTTGCAAAAGATCCTGTCTTTACAATCTTTCTCTTGCGGACCTCTTTACATGATGCTTGCTGGAAAAAATTTCGGAAATATCATCCGAAAATCACCTAGTGAAAATGGACAAGCGACCCCCTCCCCCCCCCCCCCCCAAATATAAACCCAATATTTAAAAAATAACACCAAAATAGAAACCACTCACCACTGGAATATATCACATATTGGAGCTCTCAAAACTTCAACTTCAGAAACCCGAATCGTACCTATGACATTGACTATCGTCCGTGGCATCTGCAGCAAATGAACATAATAATCAATCCACAGAATAAGGCAATGAATAAATAAATAAATGGAACTAAGACCTCTTGAATGATTGATTGATTGATATATGAGTTTATTTTCATTTCCATATCAACGAAATTTACAAGGTAAATCGAAATACAAAATTCAGAGTCATAATCAGTCAATATCTTTCGCTAAACATGTTAAATATACAAATAATTAAGCATTCCATTTTCGAAAAGGGAATAAATTCCCACAAAAAGTTGCCTTGAATGGATGCAAATAAATGAAATGATTGAAAATTGATGCATGCAATTTTAAAGATTAAAGTCCATGGTAAATGCAGATTGGGCAAATGAAAAAACAAGTTTGAGGTATATCACCATTATACCAGGAGAATAAAAGGGAAAAAAATCCAAGTTTTTTTTTCATTTGTTGGTTGTTGTTAACCATGATCTACTCTCTAGTAGAACTTTAAATTTTACGAAGTTTCACCAAGTTTACCAGAATGATGTTTGGCGGAAACATGCAAAAACATACTGTATTTGGGATATTCCTAAATGAGTGATTTCTTAACAATGTCATGAATGTTTCATTCACAGACCGCTGAGATGGTACGTGTTGTTTACCTTCTCAACATGGATCTGATATAAAACAATGAGCAAGGCTTTGCGGCGGCGCATGGCATAAGTCCTATAAGCCAGTTCGGAGTTGCTCATGTCACAAAATGACCCCCCCCCCCCCCAAATATCCACAGATATTGTAAACATGGAGAGGTCCTTTTTTATACACTTGAATAATCACTCCCAAAGTGACTGAGGTGCCTCATGAATAGCTTTTATTTTCCCTTTTGAAAAGAATGCTTCCACCTGGGTATCATGGAATGCACCATGGGTGCACAATAATGAGCACATATCCAGAATTCATGTCAGTGGGTTTTAGATTTTTGGTACAAATGACCTTTATCTGCCCATGCTCAGATTGTATCTACGAACTGGCTTATTAATATCATTCGCCATTATCAGAAAAGAGAACACATTTTGACGTGCAACGTCAGGTTCTGACAACCCACTTTAGTGGATGGATTATTTTTGGACTACGTGTATTCGATTCTCATACCTGATCGTGCAGGATCATGAGGCCGTCATGGATGTGCTTCACGTAGTTTTCTGGGGAGTAAAACTCGTTGTTGTCACACCAGTCACAGAGGTCGTTACCTCCGATGAAGAGGGTCACGATCTTCCAGTCGTTCTCATAGTCGATTTCGGGATCAGCTTGCATCTTTGAGACAAGCCACCTTGCTTGGTTGGGCATGTCACTGTGTTGAAAAGAGGGCAGTCGTAACTCCTAAATATATATTTTTGGCGTACGGAAAACTAAAAAAATTTTAAAAACTAGGAATATTGAAATACTCGAGACTTAAGACCAGTGGACATCACATGATTATTTCGAAACCATAAAACAAGACGAATTTGCTTCTCATTAGAGATTTCCCAATGAACTTATGGCTGTATTCGTGGTATTGAAGGCATTGTCCACACACAAGCGATATTGCAATTCCTGCACGTTCCTGCACCACAATGACATCATAAAGGATGGGATCTTAAAAACTTAAAACAGATGAAAAGACACAATCTTAGAAAAAATTGTGCTATTTAGAACCTTTCTTGTCTCCCACATTTGGAACCTAAAACATGTCAAAGGTTCTTCAAAGAACCATTGATAGCCTATAAAGGTTCTCTAAAAGTTTCTAAATGGATCTTTAGAATCATTATGGTTTTACAAGGAACCTTTTGGGGTTCTTGAAAATATAAAGAACTCTTTATAGAACACCTTTTCTATGATAATAATAATAATAGCTCTTATTCACCCAGGGTAGCCACTTCAGCTTTATCAGCTGATCTTCCAGCGGGCCCTCCATAACCTTCTCCATCCTTAAATGCCGAGCGCCTGGCTAGAAGGCAGAAGGTCCCATTTTGGTAAGTCTTTGGTATGACTCGGCCGGGGATCGAACCCACGACCTCCCGTTTCATGAGGCGAACGCTCTATCAATTGAGCCAATATGCCCGGTTTCTGGAGGTTCTACGGGACAAAAAGGGTTCTAACTGGCACATCTTTTAAGAGTGCACGAGAGAGATGTTTTATGCTGATGAAAACTTACGCAGCTATATCTCCAGGATGGCCAACGTTCATACTCGCCTCCTCCGAGTCCCACCATCCTGTCTTCACGCCGAATCCTTTTAGGTCAGGATTGTACTTCCTCAAGATATCTTTCATATAAAGCATTACATTAAAACAAATAAAACGACGAAAGAATATTTAAAACAGTATTCACCTGGGTCACTATCTGCAATTACAGAGTACTGCAAGGTAATACAGAAACTAGAAGGAAACAAAGATTACAATAATTCATTTATTCATTTATTTTATTTATTTGTACTTATGGGACGGAACACCCTATCAGCAAAAATGGTTTTTTTCGTAGGGGTCCATTCACACATCACGAGCATGATCGAGAGAAATAGTGCCACCCCCCCCAAAAAAAAAAAAAAATAGAAGAAACGTGGTAAAGGGGTGGTATACTGAAAGGGAAGTATATAACAAACAGACAAAGCAATTGATATTATTTCGTTATACGAACAACATAGTCACATAACTATAATGATACGGAGAAGACGGAAGATATAGGAGATAGGAAAATAATAGGGAGGGGAGAAGGAGGGAAAGAGGTGAGAGAATGGAAGAAAGGGGAGGTGAGAAGAGGTAGAGAAGAGGAGTATAAAGAGATAGGCGTAGAATTACATGAATAAAAGAAAAGCAGCAGCAAATAAGATTTGTGTAAAAACTTAATTTTCTATTGATAAGAAGCTATATATCTTTAAACATAGCATTAGCTACGTATGTTTTTGCATTGAAAACAGCTTGATTTTCTTCTTCTTCTGCTTCTTCTTGTTCATCATCTTCTTCTCCTTCCTCTTCTTCTTTTTCTTCCTCTTCTTCATCTTCTCCTTCTTCTTGCGTCATCAAATTTCAAAGCAAAGATTCTAAAAATGAAAAAAAAAAAAACATACAAAATAAAAACATGGGTATATACATACTAGCAAGCGTTGGATTGGTTTCAAAGCTCTCATCTCCTCCATGACTGAAGATAAAACAAGTAGAATATTGTGTTTAACCCTTAATGTGCTAAGCGAGTAGCTGTAGTTTTCCCCGTACTACAATCTATTTAAACTCGAATGAATTTATTTAGCATTCCAAGATTTAATGTACTGTGAAGTTTAAGGAAGAGTCACGAGATTTGATTTATGTCTCGTGATAATATAACAAGTATACTAGAACCACATGCTCCAAAATGGTCAACACTGGAAATGAGAGTGACGTCTTAATATGATTACAGATAATATTCCATTTTTAAAGTAAAAAGTTAATGAAATTTTCACTTTGCCATTTTTTTACCGTGAAGTGAAAAGGACCAAAAACTGCATAATACAGTCAAATGATTTTAACTCTTAATCATGAAGTGGGCAACTATTTTTTCCTAGTTTGAGAGAGATTTACAAACCCTTAAAGTTACCTGAATGTTAGGCCTCTGTACATATAGAGAAGTTCTGGAAGGAAACACGCACCAGCTCCGTTAGCTGCCTATTACAAAATTATAAATAATTTTTCTAAGTGAGTGTTAAAGAGTAAAGGTAGAATGGGTCACTACGTGAAAGTGATATGAATTCTTTCATTTTTCTTCATTCTATGTGATGGGCATATCTATTACAGCATTTATAAACACATTTAAAGTGGGTGTTTTGCCAGTAAAAAAAAAAAAAAATCAGGTCACTACATGAAAAAAGCCATTAACGTTTTTTATTTTCTTCTCCTTCTTTAAGTTATTTTCCCCTTTATATGGTGCCATGTGATGGACATTGCGCAGGCACATGTCGTTTTAGTGTACATGGTGTATGTCCCTAAAATAAGAGTCAGTAGTTTTTGAAAGAGTGATCTATTAACCAACCTTCTTTATGCCATTTTGATGATTTCCTGGTTTTTTTTATACATACATTCATAATAGTTGATCAATTACCCAGTATTCTGTTGTCATGCTATTCAACCATATTCAATCCATGTCACTTCCTTAGAAAATTTTCCATTGAGAGTGTTCAATATTCTGAGTTGAAGGAGTACCAGAAAAAAATTATGTTTTGGGCGCTGAATGTGGAGCAAACTAAAGAGGAATTCTCATGAAAGGTGTGAATATTACCACGCATTTTAACCATGTGCCTACTTTCGTGCCTACTGCACTTCGTAAGAAATATAACATCCAGATTTGCAAGTCTAAAGCTTGTGAGAAAATATCAACTCAACATGCAGAAATCAACTCATGAATTGTCGAGGAAATAAAGAACATAATGAAAATTAAACAAAAGAAAGCTGTGGGTATACGCGTATCGCTTTCATGCATTCGTTATTCACGCTTTTCTTCGGTCCGATCTTTATCTTGTCTATTCATATCAAAGATAATCTGCCTAAAATTAGGTTAATCATACATTCCTTTTTGAAATAAGGACACTTTAAAATAAGACACGGGTATTGATCATACTGTATCACACGACGTGCCTTGAACGGTTTTACTTACGGTCAAAGAGTCACCCATAGCACCAATTACTTTGATGTCAGCCGGTCGAATTCGATGTGCTAAATAAGAAAAGATATTGGCATGCGTAGTTAATCTTAGAAATGAAATACATGTAAATTTCATACCGCTGCTTTTGTCTTGATAAGTACTGAAGTTCTCACAATAGCTGTAAATGAGAACGCTGCCAATATGAATATTTAGAAATACATTCAACGCCTTCATTCAATTTCATTTCATTTCTTATGTTTCATGTACGTTTCATCATTCATGTTTATGAAAAAGCAGTAACTTTGGAAATAAGAACTGGAGCTTCGAGGTTAGATAATTCATGAAGCCTGGATTATGAGCCCGTAATATAATGGGATTTAGTGATGCAGAACAGCAAAGAGGAGAGAGAAAGGTGGAAAGAAAGTGAAAATAGATTGGGGGAGCGAGGGAGAGAGAAATAGTGTGTGGGTAGGGGTGGGGTGCGGCGCGGTGGGATGGGCAAATAAAAACAGAATTCTATGTGCCAGAGCCATTTGATTTTGGTCTTTGGAGGAAATTTAATTGAAGAGTTTGTTGTGCATAAATTTGATATCCGTATATATCATTTCCTGTCAGCAAGTGGGAGAAGTTGACAAAGCTAGTTTAACCCTAATCAGGCTGGGCTTTTTGAGCGATGCTATACCTGGGGGGGGGGGGGGGCTGATTCCACCCACCCTTGATAATTCGGCCGTCGATCGCGCGATCGCGCCGAAAATCGGCACGCACGTCACCCGTGACGTCATCTACCAATTTCCGTAGTTACATTTTACGAAATAATTCATTAGGTAATTAATTATGCTAGTTTATGCGTAAATCAGACTTTTTGCTATAAATAACTAGCTGAAGCTCCAAATAGTCTAATTTTTGTTGTGAATACTCTTTGCAGTGTTGTTAACAAGTATACATGAAAAAAAAAATGGAATAAAATTCAATTTCTTATGTATTTCATTGTTTTGGAAATTTCTTATGTATTTCTTTGTTTTTCGACTTTTTTTCGACAAAATTCGTCGCCAATACTATTTGGATCATAACCAGACTAAAACAAATTGATTTTTGCCATTAATAGTAAAAATAATCATGCATTTATGCATTATTGCGGAAAACACAATTTGTATTGGATTTGTACACGAAATCACGTTTTTGAGCAATTTTTGATCCGACGTGCGAGTACAAAATATTGCGTAACTTCGGAACCGCGTACCCGGCCGTCATGAATTTGGTCTCAAACGATGCGCGAGATGCTACAGAAGAAAAAAAAGTCATGCAACGTCGCGGCGACATCTATGCGTGTTGCGGACATATCGCGCGAAACGTCGAGCGGGGGGGGGGGGGGGGGTGGATTTCACCTCCCCCCCCCCCCGCCTTTTTAGGGTTAATGTCAAAACATTCAATAGTTTCTACCAGAAGTAACTTAGGTCTTTCAATGAAATAAATGAGATATACAAAACCATATTTTCACGATTCTTCGCATCACGCAAAATCTGCAGATAGTTACCACGTAAGAGGGCACTTTATAATGATAATTACATAATGTATAGCACATGGCGTGAATACTTTGATGCGCTTTATGTTACTCTGTTTTGTGTGTGATTAGCTACAGCTGATGTGTCGAGAAAATGAGGCTCAAAGTTCTGATTACCTGAAGTTGGTAGCTCATCAGAAGGTGGGAGAACGTCGCAAGGGAAAGTAAGGTTTCTACCCAGAGCCTAAATATCACAAAACGAGTGAGAGAATTAAGGCAGAGGTAGAAGGGTTAAAGAAAGAGCGAGAGAGGGAGAGGGAGATGAAGAGTGCGCGAAGAAGAAGATTCGATGAGAAAAAAAAGAAGAAATATTTCTTTTTAATGAATATTAAAGATAAAGTTGGATGCTCATCGGGCCGTTACATTGTTGGTGAATCCGTGTGGAAGTTAAGAGGAAAGTTAGACTGTGTGATATATATATATAATCATAGGGGTATTACAAAGTTTCTATAGTCAAAATCTTATCGTTACTTAAAACATGAAACGAGATACAAAATCAAGTTGAAACGGGCAACCGATTCTATAATGCATTCATGGTCACCTAATACTCAAAGGAACATCGAAAAGCCAAACAGAATTATTGAGGTGAGAACCTGACCAATAAATTGCACTGTTGATTAGAGGGTACATCTTGTCAAAGAGTCTTTTTTTTTTTTCTTCACCGTTGATCAATAATTATCTTATCTCTAATGACAGCTTGAACCTTGATCGTTGGCTTATCTAAACGCGAGGTTTTCCCTCAAAGTATTATCAAACACAGACACATCTTGACCAAACAGGCGTATCTCAAGAAGCGATACTACTTGACTTGAGAACTTTGCTTGACTCGTAGTAGGTTTTGTAAAGAATCACACGGAACTGAACAATGATCAGTAGACTTTGTTATTTGTTGTATTAGAGATCCCACAATACCATAAACAGATATAGCCTACTAGTTTAAGACAAATTCTAAGTAATTAAACAAACCCAACAGCAATCAATAAAGCTAGAACAGAGTCATTTAGAAGTGCAAAAATACATGTTATCTTCTCTTTTTTTGTCAATCAAACTTCATTTCATGATTTAGAAAGCCAACTTAGTAATAATCTACAACAAAATGATCCTGAATGAAATATGAACTATGTTGGATTAAAAGAATAATGATGATAATTATGTTTATAATGAATGATGATTATGAATGATAACAATACTAATACAACAGCAACAACAACAATGATAACAACGATAGCAATAATAAATTCAACAACATCAATAATGATAATGATAACAATGAAAACAATAATGATAATAATGATAATGATAATGATAATGATAATAATAATAATAATAACAGTAATAGCAATAATAATTATAATGGTAATAATGATAAAAAAACTGCTACTATTTAACCTGTTATTACTAACTTTTTAAGCACTCTACAAAATTATCATGGTATCTGCAGCATGAATAAGTAAACATAATCCAATTCCATAAATCAACACCGTAGAGCTGTGGCTACTTCAAAAGCCTTTCTAGTTGTAACCTTTAGTTCTTCTCCAGTATCCACACTCTGTCTTAAATGTCGTCGTAATTTATTGTCTGTGAAATATTATACTGTCCTTTTACCGAATAGTATTTTTCTTCCACATCATCCTCTGTAGTTCAATCATTTGAAAACTCTGAGGAAATTAAACATACCGGTATGTCCAGATCACGCTCCTTGTAGCAATCATAGCCTGGTAGCTGCTTTAGAGTTTCGTTCCAATCGACCATAATCTCCAAGTCAGAGACAAGTTTCGTATAAGCCTGCATAAATCTATCATCTGTTGGATGTAAGGAATTATATTTTTTTTACATTGCAAGACGAAGCAAGGACTTAAATCATAGTTATATGCATATTTGTGTTCCGACCCATTTTTAGTGTAAGGGTCATAGTCATAGAGAGATTTTTAAAAATAAGAAACAGAGTCGTATAAGAGATAGAAATAGGAATGTAGAGACAAGAAAAGCAAGACAGAATTTGATTTTAATAAAGAGTAAAGTGGAGGATTAGGAGGATGATATCAAGGATAATACATGAAAATTGATTAAGGCATGCTTCCGAACCAATAACTTCGATACATCTCGAGAACCTCGTAAAAGTTGACGAAAACTTATATATTTCCATGGATAGTAATAGCCTATGAACAATTTGTCTGGAAAAAAAGGGCGAAGTTGAATATTATGTTTGCCACGCTGTACTTAATTTTACCACGAATTTTAGCTCATATGAATTCAAATTTCTTTTGAAAATGAAATTATTCCCCCAACCTCCGAAAAAAGGTCGTGCAAATAGATCGCTGAAGACATTAACAGACTCTATATCAAACCAATTAAGCTCTCTTTTTGCCACTAATCGTGACCCATTAGGATATTAATGATTTACAAAGGTTTGCCAGTGGAATACGATATAAAGTTCAAATAAGCCTACATCATCAAAATCGTGAAAACAGAAATATTCAAAGCCTAACCTGCGTTAACACTGACGTTGAGGCGATGAAAATGGCCCAAGGCTGCACAAACAGTAACGAAAGTAGCCAGTATCCTCGCCATACTGTCCCTGTATTATGTAACATGAATCGGTCTCGGGAATAAGAGTGAAATAATTGCTAATGTGCAAAGTTTAGCTCTACAATGATGCAGCCCTAATAGTCGGCCACCGCATGCTGTATACTTATCAACCCTATCAATCGTTTTTGATATCATATGGTAAATACGCAAGCTACTTGAAGCTTTTGTCGTATTTGCTTTACTAGTCATTTAAAAGATTACCAGAATGTGCGCTGATATGACTGACAAAATTAGATTGAGATGAGTTGTTGTGAGATACTCCTTAAACATATTCGTCTTCTTTTCGAATATCTAATAATGTACCCGTTGGGAATGAATTCTTTCATTCCCATGGCTTTGGGACCACTTGGTTCCAGTAGCCAATGGGTTAACACTTACAGTGCCGATGGCACGTATATGACGTCACAAAGAGACCGTTGCATTGTTCATTCAAACATTACTCCACCAAGAAATATGTATGTTATGATAAAAATATATATTAAAAGTTACAGGATGAATCTAGTATTTGAAATATCTGTCATTATATGCTATCATATAGGAATTTTTTTAGAAAAGTGCATATTTCGGAAAGGACTCATTCTCACTTCAGCATAAAACAATAGCAAACAAATGAGAAACAAACACATAAAGGTCCAGAGGGAAACACAGATCTGTTTCATATAATGTTCATGCATTAAATGGTAAAAAGTAGGAACTTTGGGTATCATTGAAAGAGTAATAAATTTCTACAACTTTTGTGCACAATATATCTGTACAGAAGTTACGGTTAAAGAAGTACAGGTATTTGAAAAGTAAGCATTGTCATACTTTGATTAAATCTTGGATCAAGCAAAACTCCTTGGCACTGTAAGAGTTAAGATTAATTGCAACATCTAAATCACCTTCAGAATTCATGTTCGGATTGGGGGGGGGGGGGCAATATCATATCAATGTTCGCACATTTCAAAATGTGATGGACGGGGCTGTTGTAATTGGTACCTGATGACTCCATTTCAGTTCACTTCACTTCACTTCAATTCATTTCAGTTCATTATTTTATTCTCCATATACGGATATTTGTTTTTTTTTTTACAAGACAGGGACATAAAGGGACAATAGAAAAAAAAAAACATATACATAACATATGAAAATCTTTATGATCGTATATACGACAAGTCCTTGGCGGTTAGGAGAGTCTTGTTATACAGACAGACCAACATCAAGACTTGGACTTTGGTATAGATAATCTACTGAGCGGTAATATGTTCATTAAAAGCTGATGTCAGTCTTAAAAACATCCTTACCCTTTATTCCCGACATATGAAAGAAGGGTAAATAGAAATACTCAGGAAGCAAGTGAAGTCACGATGAAAGAAAATCTTTGCAAAAACGATGCTCTTAGTACTCCATAATACCCCCCTTAATGCTCCTTTAATAGTGCAATATCATGTAGTATCAAAGATTTTTCACTCTCTTAGAGGATTATAATATGAATACACCATTCATGTGGAAGGTTTCTGAAGGAGGTTTGAAGGTTTTCGAGATTTTCCAGACAAAAAATGTCACTGAAAATGAACCGTCGGAGTTATTTTCACAATAAAAAGAATATTTAATAGGATTAACTATCTTCATGTAACAATGATGGCGGCAACAGTCTATGTGTATTATGTAAAAAACAAAAAAAACAAAAAAACAAAAAAAAAAACCCATTTGTAAGCATATAGATCCTAACAGTTTTCGAACAAATAAAAAGATTAAAACCCTCGCGATCTCTCTTTCCATTACTCTGCACTATCCTATAAGAAATATTCATCGATTATCTCCCAGGGGTTTCGAAAAGTGGTTTTAAAACGGGTAACGGAAAAAACCTATTGACTTATAATTTTTCATGGCAATTATTGTATAGGTGAAAAACGCTATTGACTGTTGTGGGAAAAAAATACATATGCTGTTGCGTCTTTAAAATTAAAATTGTTTTCCTGTGAAAACTAGAGTTTATATATTGCACTATCATGATCTTGTGGCATCTTTACATTATAGTCCTGAAATCTATTTCTACCTCATTTGACTAACATATGCATCAACTGTACGCTTTATTAGTATGAATAGACATAATTTCATTATCCATTAGAGTTGCCTAAGCTGTTACTCCCATAAATATAAATATACAAACACATACATACATACGCCCATACATATCTACGAAACTTTATTCAGATCTGATTCAAAAATGTTAAACAAACACACACACACCCTCACACATTTGACACCAGTTAGAAACAAAGTTTTGACTTATCCAGAAGGCATTGAATATAACAGAATATACTGTCTTTCTTGAAATATATATATTTCCGTGAGACGTGCTTTTTGCGGGGTTCACTTTCTTCGGCTTTCGTCCTTTATAGGACTGTCACGTCGTCCTTTATTTGAAATGTTGCATTTCGTGTTATGGAAGAAGAAACCTCGCTACTTAAGTTCCATGGAAAATATCGCAGGAAATTAAAAGACTTCGAATAAGTGAGGATATTCAATTGGCCACTTCCTGAAAATATTTTACGAGGGTGAGGTTGGCAATTGTGGGATATCAGCGCGGAAAATGTTTTGTAAGAAAAAAGTGGGATGATGATTTTTAGTTGACGACGTGGTCGTATATAATGAGGGCGCACAAAATAAGTGTCAAAATCACATGATGAGATGCTATAAGTCTCCAACTCGCGTACTGCTATGAGACCACTAAACATAGACTTTGGTAATTCAGAAACATATTTCAGCTTACTTCAAGGATATACAGACGTTGATGTTGATTCGGTGAGTTACAATAATTATCATATTTTATAGAAAATCACCTATTTCCATAACACATTTCTTAGCATAGATACAAAGTACTTTCTCACAGTTTAACTAATCTTATGCTGCTATGCTCATGTTTTATTTTTCTCCTCATGTGTATTATTTGAACTGTTTGTATCTATTTTAATGGAAATGAATAATGAAGTGAAAAAAAATTGAACTTTAACTACGAAAACGTTATTTATAATACTAATCTACACTGACATGAAAGAACGGTATCTTCAAATAACTTGATCATAATCAAAAGCAAGTACGAAAAGAATTTATGGTGTTTTCGTCTCGGTTGTGACCCTTTAACCATGATTGCTTTTTGCAACTTATATACGGTTTGCAGACATTTTGTTTTTTTATGAGTCAAATCACCAGCATTCATGGAATGGGGTTAATCGCCCCAATGCAAAACTAGGTATTATATACATTGTTTTAGGGAACGATATTTGGTGAACAGCTTCTCTACAATCTTGATATATATTTTCAGTTATTTTGCTGTATTTATGTGTAGAGAATCTACATCTCCCTACATCCATCAAAGAAATTGGGTAAATTACTCCAGATTTTCATACTTAGTTTTATAATTCTGTAGTATTCATTTTCCTTCTGATTTATTTACCCTGTTTCATTACAGTATTGGTAAATCGTTCACGTTTTTTCAGATGTAATACGCACATTACAATAAACTTCTTTCCTATTTCCTAGTGACCGTGCATCCTTTTAAAAAGAAATGGGTGAAATATTCCCGATTAGTAGATGGTATTTTACCCGTTGACTACTGAATTCTTTTAACTTCTATAGGCTTAATACAGGGGCCACCTGGTTCCAGTGGCCAACAGGTTAAAATAGTTACCCTGTATCCATTACGAAACTAGGTGATGTGACAGATTATATTACAAATTTTGCACAAAACTGCTGTCAAGCCCAGGTGTCAAGCATTGTTTAGATTTACTGTTATTTGCAGACTTGTTGGTGTCCTGTGAATTATTGAGGATTACTTTGACATCTTAATTCGATGAAATAAAACGAAAATATACCTATATCTTCTTGGATCGATATCTGAACATTGTTTTTGTTCATACAGTGTTGTAGCATCAATTCAATCACTGCTTTGAAATTAGGTGGCGTATTCCGTTTTCTTTGAGGTCATCAATTCATACGTTTTTTTTTTTTCCTTTATTTTGTTTTCGTGTCCAGGTCTGCCCGTGCCAAAGGTTTGCAATATTTACAGCTTTGCAAGTGCATTGTATTCATATATCTCTCGACTGAGAAATTTTGAGCTTGAAACAGCAAATATATTTTTAACCAACTGCTGAATCGGGAACCAAAATGACCACTGAAGGTTTATTTTCTTCAAATTTTTCATCTCGGCCTCTTCTGAAATTCTGGAAAAGGACGATGGTATGATACAACCAATGATGGTCCTGGCGCTCACTCAGTGGCACTGGTGGGCGATTGTCCAGCTGATTTCCGCAGTCCTTGGTATGGTCGGGAAACCTCTTGGTCATTGCTGTATTGTACCAGCGCCGAGCATCAAGTCGCTCTATACCGACATCCTCGTCGGAAGCCTTGCCACCCGCAGAACTTCCTGGCGTTCTTTTCTATGATTCCGATCCCACCCCATGAGACGGTCCCTGCTTCTAGGCTGGGTTACTTCTACTGCTTGTTTGTAGGCAACAACACGCTCATGTGGATCTGTTTTGCAGCATCCACCTACAACCTCGTGGGCCATCTCCTGTGGATCGCTACTTCGCCATTGTACATCCTTTGGCAGTTCAAGCGGTATGTCCACCAAGGTCGCGTTTGTGTGTGCGTTATCGTAATGTGGGTGGCTATGTTCTTTCTAGTGGGGATCCCTATTTGCATCAACTACAGAGTAGACATCAACATAAAGACTTGTGCCTTCCTTTTCGATACCAATACATCCAAGGCCGTGTATGGGTGGTTCATTTCCTACTCCGTCTCATCATCCCAACCATCATCCTCTTAGTCACCCAGACCGCGATTGCTCTCGTCCTTCATCGAGAGTCCAAAGCCTTCAAGAAGGATGCCCAGGCAACCATGCATTCCCAACGCTCGGTCCATCTGGCAGCTCGTGATCATGTGATTAAGCCTCATGCTTATCGTCATCATCGCTTTCATCATCTGCTGGTCACCAAGTCAGATTTCTTCTTCGGTGTCAACACCGGTTTCATCTCTTTCAGGTATCTCTATACTCCCAACTCACCGGATCTGCACCGTGCTGGCGCTCTGCAATTCTTGTCTGAATCCTATTATTTACATCGTAAGGCACCCTCACTTTCGCCAAGCACTGAAGGAACTTTTTAGCGGTTCTGGAGTCGGGAAAACCAGAGGCCCTCTTTTTGAGCACAAGACTGAGAATCGGGAAAGCAGCAACAGCGTTGCAAATATCTACCATCGGTAAGGAAAGTATTGCTGATATTGATGTTTGCTATTTGTAAATTTCAAGAAGAGTCTCAATGACTATTAATGATTATTCATGTAACACGGTAGCTGGAAATCATTTACAACCGTAGTTCACCACGATCGCACAACTTTCGTAAAAACACTCCCCAAGCAAGGTCAACAAACAACCTTGTGTCTCATCCTTTGAAATGTGAGAATATTCAAAGAGAGATATTACATAATCCAATCATGATTTCTAAAGGAAACAGAATCGCTATTGGCATTGCACTTAAGTTAATTCCTGAAAGTCTTTGCTATCGCTTTGCACTGACAAGTCCTGAGCAAGCTCATGTTTTGCCCAAACCAAGGAAATGCACTGCCTGCACCAAGGTTTACACTACTTTGTTGATTTTATTAAATATGTAAAAAAAATGACAAGCAACTTAAATCACTGGTAATCGATTGACACAAATTTAATGATCTTTCATAAAGCGTTAACATTTATGGAAATTAAACATAAACGACGAAAATCTGACCAGCTATTGCTGAAGACCTCGATGATGGTGTTTTCTCAGTTTCAATTTCAGTTTTATTTTCATATTCACAATAAATGATACATGCATGCATTGCCAAGTAAGAAATATACATAAATATACTATGAATGACATCATAAATAAGACGATTCATAATACAAAGGAGAAATTGGAAACATACAAAGACGTAGATCTTAATATATTCACCATGAGCTTAAGACAAATTAATTTAAAAGTGAAATATGAGGGAATCTAATAAAAGCTGGCTTGTAATCAAGATTCCCTAGAAGGTTTAAAGGAAAGTCTGTGATATTTGCGTGTTATTTTGAGAGATTTATAAGTTTCATCAAAAAGGGAGAAAAAAATGAGCTGGTGGTACAAAATTGAATAAAATAAAGATTCAACATGTTCAAAGAGAGATTTCTGTATTGGCTCTTAAATTTTTTCTAGATGAGCTCTCAGAAAAGAAAAGAATTAATCTCATTTCGAATAAATATGTCCTTTATATCTTTAAAGACCATATTCCAATGTAAATTGCTTTCGCTAAAGCAGTGACAGATTTAGAGAGACTTCCTGCCCGTGCCTCCTTTTTGAAAGCAA
>CM057152.1:29906950-29925046 GCA_029962745.1 Echinometra lucunter
AAAAAAAAAAAAAATAGAAGAAACGTGGTAAGGGGTGGTATACTGAAAGGAAGTATATAACAAACAGACAAAGCAATTGATATTATTTCGTTATACGAACAACATAGTCACATAACTATAATGATACGGAGAAGACGGAAAATATAGGAGATAGGAAAATAATAGGGAGGGGAGAAGGAGGGAAAGAGGTGGAGAATGGAAGAAAGGGGAGGTGAGAAGAGGTAGAGAAGAGGAGTATAAAGAGATAGGCGTAGAATTACATGAATAAAAGAAAGCAGCAGCAAATAAGATTTGTGTAAAAACTTAATTTTCTATTGATAAGAAGCTATATATCTTTAAACATAGCATTAGCTACGTATGTTTTTGCATTGAAAACAGCTTGATTTTCTTCTTCTTCTGCTTCTTCTTGTTCATCATCTTCTTCTCCTTCCTCTTCTTCTTTTTCTTCCTCTTCTTTCATCTTCTCCTTCTTCTTGCGTCATCAAATTTCAAAGCAAAATTCTAAAATGAAAAAAAAAAAACATACAAAATAAAACATGGTATATACATACTAGCAAGCGTTGGATTGGTTTTCAAAGCTCTCATCTCCTCCATGACTGAAGATAAAACAAGTAGAATATTGTGTTTAACCCTTAATGTGCTAAGCGAGTAGCTGTAG
The DNA here is from genome assembly GCA_029962745.1 of Echinometra lucunter. NCBI lineage: Eukaryota > Metazoa > Echinodermata > Echinoidea > Camarodonta > Echinometridae > Echinometra > Echinometra lucunter. The sequence continues at coordinate 29,907,609 of CM057152.1, forward strand.
TTTTCCCCGTACTACAATCTATTTAACTCGAATGAATTTATTTAGCATTCCAGATTTAATGTACTGTGAAGTTAAGGAAGAGTCACGAGATTTGATTTATGTCTCGTGATAATATAACAAGTATACTAGAACCACATGCTCCAAAATGGTCAACACTGGAAATGAGAGTGACGTCTTAATATGATTACAGATAATATTCCATTTTTAAAGTAAAAAGTTAATGAAATTTTCACTTTGCCATTTTTTTACCGTGAAGTGAAAAGGACCAAAAACTGCATAATACAGTCAAATGATTTTAACTCTTAATCATGAAGTGGGCAACTATTTTTTCCTAGTTTGAGAGAGATTTACAAACCCTTAAAGTTACCTGAATGTTAGGCCTCTGTACATATAGAGAAGTTCTGGAAGGAACACGCACCAGCTCCGTTAGCTGCCTATTACAAAATTATAAATAATTTTTCTAAGTGAGTGTTAAAGAGTAAAGGTAGAATGGGTCACTACGTGAAAGTGATATGAATTCTTTCATTTTTCTTCATTCTATGTGATGGGCATATCTATTACAGCATTTATAAACACATTTAAAGTGGGTGTTTTGCCAGTAAAAAAAAAAAAAAAAATCAGGTCACTACATGAAAAAGCCATTAACGTTTTTTATTTTCTTCCTCCTTCTTAAGTTTATTTTCCCCTTTATATGGTGCCATGTGATGGACATTGCGCAGGCACATGTCGTTTTGTGTACATGGTGTATGTCCCTAAAATAAGAGTCAGTATTTTTTAGAAAGAGTGATCTATTAACCAACCTTCTTTATGCCATTTTGATGATTTCCTGGTTTTTTTTATACATACATTCATAATAGTTGATCAATTACCCAGTATTCTGTTGTCATGCTATTCAAACCATATTCAATCCATGTCACTTCCTTAGAAAATTTTCCATTGAGAGTGTTCAATATTCTGAGTTGAAGGAGTACCAGAAAAAAATTATGTTTTGGGCGCTTGAATGTGGAGCAAACTAAAGAGGAATTCTCATGAAAGGTGTGAATATTACCACGCATTTTAACCATGTGCCTACTTCGTGCCTACTGCACTTCGTAAGAAATATAACATCCAGATTTGCAAGTCTAAAGCTTGTGAGAAAATAATCAACTCAACATGCAGAAATCACTCATGAATTGTCGAGGAAATAAAGAACATATGAAAATTAAACAAAAGAAAGCTGTGGGTATACGCGTATCGCTTTCATGCATTCGTTATTCACGCTTTTCTTCGGTCCGATCTTTATCGTGTCTATTCATATCAAAGATAATCTGCCTAAAATTAGGTTAATCATACATTCCTTTTTGAAATAAGGACACTTTAAAATAAGAACGGGTATTGATCATACTGTATCACACGACGTGGCCTTGAACGGTTTTACTTACGGTCAAGAGTCACCCATAGCACCAATTACTTTGATGTCATCCGGTCGAATTCGATGTGCTAAATAAAGAAAAGATTGGCATGCGTAGTTTAATCTTAGAAATGAAATACATGTAAATGTTCATACCGCTGCTTTTGTCTTGATAAGTACTGAAGTTCTCACAATAGCTGTAAATGAGAACGCTGCCAATATGAATATTTAGAAATACATTCAACGCCCTTCATTCAATTTCATTTCATTTCTTATGTTTCATGTACGTTTCATCATTCATGTTTATGAAAAAGCAGTAACTTTGGAAATAAGAACTGGAGCTCGAGGTTAGATAATTCATGAAGCCTGGATTATGAGCCCGTAATATAATGGGATTTAGTGATGCAGAACAGCAAAGAGGAGAGAGAAAGGTGGAAAGAAAGTGAAAATAGATTGGGGGAGCGAGGGAGAGAGAAAATAGTGTGTGGGTAGGGGTGGGTGCGGCGCGGTGGGATGGGCAAAATAAAAACAGAATTCTATGTGCCAGAAGCCATTTGATTTTGGTCTTTGGAGGAAATTTAATTGAAGAGTTTGTGTGCATAAATTTGATATCCGTATATATCATTTCCTGTCAGCAAGTGGGGAGAAGTTGACAAAGCTAGTTAACCTAATCAGGCTGGGCTTTTTGAGCGATGCTATACCTGGGGGGGGGGGGGGGCTGATTCCCACCCACCCTTGATAATTCGGGGCGGCCGTCGATCGCGCCGATCGCGCCGAAAATCGGCACGCACGTCACCCGTGACGTCATCTACCAATTTCCGTAGTTACATTTTACGAAATAATTCATTAGGTAATTAATTATGCTAGTTTATGCGTAAATCAGACTTTTTGCTATAAATAACTAGCTGAAGCTCCAAATAGTCTAATTTTTGTTGTGAATACTCTTTGCAGTGTTGTTAACAAGTATACATGAAAAAAAAAATGGAATAAAATTCAATTTCTTATGTATTTCATTGTTTTGGAAATTTCTTATGTATTTCTTTGTTTTTCGACTTTTTTTCGACAAAATTCGTCGCCAATACTATTTGGATCATAACCAGACTAAAACAAATTGATTTTTGCCATTAATAGTAAAATAATCATGCATTTATGCATTATTGCGGAAAACACAATTTGTATTGGATTTGTACACGAAATCACGTTTTTGAGCAATTTTGATCCGACGTGCGAGTACAAAATATTGCGTAACTTCGGAACCCGCGTACCCGGCCGTCATGAATTTGGTCTCAAAACGATGCGCGAGATGCTACAGAAGAAAAAAAAGTCATGCAACGTCGCGGCGACATCTATGCGTGTTGCGGACATATCGCGCGAACGTCGAGCGGGGGGGGGGGGGGTGGATTCACCTCCCCCCCCCCCGCCTTTTAGGGTTAATGTCAAAACATTCAATAGTTTCTACCAGAAGTAACTTAGGTCTTTCAATGAAATAAATGAGATATACAAAACCATATTTTCACGATTCTTCGCATCACGCAAAATCTGCAGATAGTTACCACGTAAGAGGGCACTTTATATGATAATTACATAATGTATAGCACATGGCGTGAATACTTTGATGCGCTTTATGTTACTCTGTTTTGTGTGTGATTAGCTACAGCTGATGTGTCGAGAAAATGAGGCTCAAAGTTCTGATTACCTGAAGTTGGTAGCTCATCAGAAGGTGGGAGAACGTCGCAAGGGAAAGTAAGGTTTCTACCCAGAGCCTAAATATCACAAAACGAGTGAGAGAATTAAGGCAGAGGTAGAAGGGTTAAAGAAAGAGCGAGAGAGGGAGAGGGAGATGAAGAGTGCGCGAAGAAGAAGATTCGATGAGAAAAAAAAGAAGAAATATTTCTTTTTAATGAATATTAAAGATAAAGTTGGATGCTCATCGGCCGTTACATTGTTGGTGAATCCGTGTGAAGTTAAGAGGAAAGTTAGACTGTGTGATATATATATAATCATAGGGGTATTACAAAGTTTCTATAGTCAAAATCTTATCGTTACTTAAAACATGAAACGAGATACAAAATCAAGTTGAAACGGGCAACCGATTCTATAATGCATTCATGGTCACCTATACTCAAAGGAACATCGAAAAGCCAAACAGAATTATTGAGGTGAGAACCTGACCAATAAATTGCACTGTTGATTAGAGGGTACATCTTGTCAAAGAGTCTTTTTTTTTTTCTTCACCGTTGATCAATAATTATCTTATCTCTAATGACAGCTGAACCTTGATCGTTGGCTTATCTAAACGCGAGGTTTTCCCTCAAAGTATTATCAAACACAGGACACATCTTGACCAAACAGAGGCGTATCTCAAGAAGCGATACTACTTGACTTGAGAACTTTGCTTGACTCGTAGTAGGTTTTGTAAAGAATCACACGGAACTGAACAATGATCAGTAGACTTTGTTATTTGTTTGTATTAGAGATCCACAATACCATAAACAGATATAGCCTACTAGTTTAAGACAAATTCTAAGTAATTAAACAAACCCAACAGCAATCAATAAAGCTAGAACAGAGTCATTTAGAAGTGCAAAAATACATGTTATCTTCTCTTTTTTTGTCAATCAAACGTTCATTTCATTATTTAGAAAGCCAACTTAGTAATAATCTACAACAAAATGATCCTGAATGAATATGAACTATGTTGGATTAAAAGAATAATGATGATAATTATGTTTATAATGAATGATGATTATGAATGATAACAATACTAATACAACAGCAACAACAACAATGATAACAACGATAGCAATAATAAATTCAACAACATCAATATGATAATGATAACAATGAAAACAATATGATAATAATGATAATGATAATGATAATGATATAATAATAATAATAACAGTAATAGCAATAATAATTATAATGGTAATAATGATAAAAAACTGCTACTATTTAACCTGTTATTACTAACTTTTAAGCACTCTACAAAATTATCATGGTATCTGCAGCATGAATAAGTAAACATAATCCAAATTCCATAAATCAACACCGTAGAGCTGTGGCTACTTTCAAAAGCCTTTCTAGTTGTAACCTTTAGTTCTTCTCCAGTATCCACACTCTGTCTTAAATGTCGTCGTAATTTATTGTCTGTGAAATATTATACTGTCCTTTTACCGAATAGTATTTTTTCTTCCACATCATCCTCTGTAGTTCAATCATTTGAAAACTCTGAGGAAATTAAACATACCGGTATGTTCCAGATCACGCTCCTTGTAGCAATCATAGCCTGGTAGCTGCTTTAGAGTTTCGTTCCAATCGACCATAATCTCCAAGTCAGAGACAAGTTTCGTATAAGCCTGCATAAATCTATCATCTGTTGGATGTAAGGAATTATATTTTTTTTACATTGCAAGACGAAGCAAGGACTTAAATCATAGTTATATGCATATTTGTGTTCCGACCCATTTTTAGTGTAAGGGTCAATAGGTCATAGAGAGATTTTTAAAAATAAGAAACAGAGTCGTATAAGAGATAGAAATAGGAATGTAGAGACAAGAAAGCAAGACAGAATTTGATTTAATAAAGAGTAAAGTGGAGGATTAGGAGGATGGATATCAAGGATAATACATGAAAATTGATTAAGGCATGCTTCCGAACCAATAACTTCGATACATCTCGAGAACCTCGTAAAAGTTGACGAAAACTTATATATTTCCATGGATAGTAATAGCCTATGAACAATTTGTCTGGAAAAAAAGGGCGAAGTTGAATATTATGTTTGCCACGCTGTACTTAATTTTACCACGAATTTTAGCTCATATGAATTCAAATTTCTTTTGAAAATGAAATTATTCCCCCAACCTCCGAAAAAAGGTCGTGCAAATAGATCGCTGAAGACATTAACAGACTCTATATCAACCAATTAAGCTCTCTTTTTGCCACTAATCGTGACCCATTAGGATATTAATGATTTACAAAGGTTTGCCAGTGGAATACGATATAAAGTTCAAATAAGCCTACATCATCAAAATCGTGAAAACAGAAATATTCAAAGCCTAACCTGCGTTAACACTGACGTTGAGGCGATGAAAATGGCCCAAGGCTGCACAAACAGTAACGAAAGTAGCCAGTATCCTCGCCATACTGTCCCTGTATTATGTAACATGAATCGGTCTCGGGAATAAGAGTGAAATAATTGCTAATGTGCAAAGTTTAGCTCTACAATGATGCAGCCCTAATAGTCGGCCACCGCATGCTGTATACTTATCAACCCTATCAATCGTTTTTGATATCATATGGTAAATACGCAAGCTACTTGAAGCTTTTGTCGTATTTGCTTTACTAGTCATTTAAAAGATTACCAGAATGTGCGCTGATATGACTGACAAAATTAGATTGAGATGAGTTGTTGTGAGATACTCCTTAAACATATTCGTCTTCTTTCGAATATCTAATAATGTACCCGTTGGGAATGAATTCTTTCATTCCCATGGCTTTGGGACCACTTGGTTCCAGTAGCCAATGGGTTAACACTTACAGTGCCGATGGCACGTATATGACGTCACAAAGAGACCGTTGCATTGTTCATTCAAACATTACTCCACCAAGAAATATGTATGTTATGATAAAAATATATATTAAAGTTACAGGATGAATCTAGTATTTGAAATATCTGTCATTATATGCTATCATATAGGAATTTTTTTAGAAAAGTGCATATTTCGGAAAGGACTCATTCTCACTTCAGCATAAAACAATAGCAAACAAATGAGAAACAAACACATAAAGGGTCCAGAGGGAAACACAGATCTGTTTCATAATATGTTCATGCATTAAATGTAAAAAGTAGGAACTTTGGGTATCATGAAAGAGTAATAAATTTTCTACAAACTTTGTGCACAATATATCTGTACAGAAGTTACGGTTAAAGAAGTACAGGTATTTGAAAAGTAAGCATTGTCATACTTTGATTAAATCTTGGATCAAGCAAAACTCCTTGGCACTGTAAGAGTTAAGATTAATTGCAACATCTAAATCACCTTCAGAATTCATGTTCGGATTGGGGGGGGGGGGGCAATATCATATCAATGTTCGCACATTTCAAAATGTGATGGACGGGGCTGTTGTAATTGGTACCTGATGACTCCAATTTCAGTTCACTTCACTTCACTTCAATTCATTTCAGTTCATTATTTTATTCTCCATATACGGATATTTGTTTTTTTTTTTACAAGACAGGGACATAAAGGGACAATAGAAAAAAAAAAACATATACATAACATATGAAAATCTTTATGATCGTATATACGACAAGTCCTTGGCGGTTAGGAGAGTCTTGTTATACAGACAGACCAACATCAAGACTTGGACTTTGGTATAGATAATCTACTGAGCGGTAATATGTTCATTAAAAGCTGATGTCAGTCTTAAAAACATCCTTACCCTTTATTCCCGACATATGAAAGAAGGGTAAATAGAAATACTCAGGAAGCAAGTGAAGTCACGATGAAAGAAAATCTTTGCAAAAACGATGCTCTTAGTACTCCATAATACCCCCCTTAATGCTCCTTTAATAGTGCAATATCATGTAGTATCAAAGATTTTTCACTCTCTTAGAGGATTATAATATGAATACACATTCATGTGGAAGGTTTCTGAAGGAGGTTTGAAGGTTTCGAGATTTTCCAGACAAAAAATGTCACTGAAATGAACCGTCGGAGTTATTTTCACAATAAAAGAATATTTAATAGGATTAACTATCTTCATGTAACAATGATGGCGGCAACAGTCTATGTGTATTATGTAAAAAAAAAAAAAAAAACAAAAAAAAAACAAAAAAAAAAAAACCCATTTGTAAGCATATAGATCCTAACAGTTTTCGAACAAATAAAAAGATTAAAACCCTCGCGATCTCTCTTTTCCATTACTCTGCACTATCCTATAAGAAATATTCATCGATTATCTCCCAGGGGTTTCGAAAGTGGTTTTAAAACGGGTAACGGAAAAAACCTATTGACTTATAATTTTTCATGGCAATTATTGTATAGGTGAAAAACGCTATTGACTGTTGTGGGAAAAAAATACATATGCTGTTGCGTCTTTAAAATTAAAATTGTTTTCCTGTGAAAACTAGAGTTTATATATTGCACTATCATGATCTTGTGGCATCTTTACATTATAGTCCTGAAATCTATTTCTACCTCATTTGACTAACATATGCATCAACTGTACGCTTTATTAGTATGATAGACATAATTTCATTATCCATTAGAGTTGCCTAAGCTGTTACTCCCATAAATCTAAATATACAAACACATACATACATACGACGCCCATACATATCTACGAAACTTATTCAGATCTGATTCAAAAATGTTAAACAAACACACACACACCCTCACACATTTGACACCAGTTAGAAACAAAGTTTTGACTTATCCAGAAGGCCTTGAATATAACAGAATATACTGTCTTTCTTGAAATATATAATATTTCCGTGAGACGTGCTTTTTGCGGGGTTCACTTTCTTCGGCTTTCGTCCTTTATAGGACTGTCACGTCGTCCTTTATTTTGAAATGTTGCATTTCGTGTTATGGAAGAAGAAACCTCGCTACTTAAGTTCCATGGAAAATATCGCAGGAAATTAAAAGACTTCGAATAAGGTGAGGATATTCAATTGGCCACTTCCTGAAAATATTTTTACGAGGGTGAGGTTGGCAATTGTGGGATATCAGCGCGGAAAATGTTTTGTAAGAAAAAAGTGGGATGATGATTTTTAGTTGACGACGTGGTCGTATATAATGAGGGCGCACAAAATAAGTGTCAAAATCACATGATGAGATGCTATAAGTCTCCAACTCGCGTACTGCTATGAGACCACTAAACATAGACTTTGGTAATTCAGAAACATATTTCAGCTTACTTCAAGGATATACAGACGTTGATGTTGAATTCGGTGAGTTACAATAATTATCATATTTTTATAGAAAATCACCTATTTCCATAACACATTTCTTAGCATAGATACAAAGTACTTTCTCACAGTTTAACTTAATCTTATGCTGCTATGCTCATGTTTTATTTTTCTCCTCATGTGTATATATTTGAACTGTTTGTATCTATTTTAATGGAAATGAATAATGAAGTGAAAAAAAAATTGAACTTTAACTACGAAAACGTTATTTATAATACTAATCTACACTGACATGAAAGAACGGTATCTTCAAATAACTTGATCATAATCAAAAGCAAGTAACGAAAAGAATTTATGGTGTTTTCGTCTCGGTTGTGACCCTTTAACCATGATTGCTTTTTGCAACTTATATACGGTTTGCAGACATTTTGTTTTTTTATGAGTCAAATCACCAGCATTCATGGAATGGGGTTAATCGCCCCAATGCAAAACTAGGTATTATATACATTGTTTTAGGGAACGATATTTGGTGAACAGCTTCTCTACAATCTTGATATATATTTTCAGTTATTTTGCTGTATTTATGTGTAGAGAATCTACATCTCCCTACATCCATCAAAGAAATTGGGTAAATTACTCCAGATTTTCATACTTAGTTTTATAATTCTGTAGTATTCATTTTCCTTCTGATTATTTACCCTGTTTCATTACAGTATTGGTAAAATCGTTCACGTTTTTTCAGATGTAATACGCACATTACAATAAACTTCTTTCCTATTTCCTAGTGACCGTGCATCCTTTTAAAAGAAATGGGTGAAATATTCCCGATTAGTAGATGGTATTTTACCCGTTGACTACTGAATTCTTTAACTTCTATAGGCTTAATACAGGGGCCACCTGGTTCCAGTGGCCAACAGGTTAAAATAGTTACCCTGTATCCATTACGAAACTAGGTGATTTGACAAGATTATATTACAAATTTTGCACAAAACTGCTGTCAAGCCCAGGTGTCAAGCATTGTTTAGATTTACTGTTATTTGCAGACTTGTTGGTGTCCTGTGAATTATTGAGGATTACTTTGACATCTTAATTCGATGAAATAAAACGAAATATACTATATCTTCTTGGATCAGATATCTGAACATTGTTTTTTGTTCATACATGTTGTAGCATCAATTCAATCACTGCTTTGAAAATTAGGTGGCGTTATTCCGTTTTCTTTGAGGTCATCAATTCATACGTTTTTTTTTTTTCCTTTATTTTGTTTTCGTGTCCAGGTCTGCCCGTGCCAAAGGTTTGCAATATTTACAGCTTTGCAAGTGCATTGTATTCATATATCTCTCGACTGAGAAATTTTGAGCTTGAAACAGCAATATATTTTAACCAACTGCTGAATCGGGAACCACAAATGACCACTGAAGGTTTATTTCTTCAAATTTTTCATCTACGGCCTCTTCTGAAATTCTGGAAAAGGACGATGGTAATGATACAACCAATGAATGGTCCTGGCGCTCACTCAGTGGCACTGGTGGGCGATTGTCCAGCTGATTTCCGCAGTCCTTGGTATGGTCGGGAACCTCTTGGTCATTGCTGTATTGTACCAGCGCCGAGCATCAAGTCGCTCTACCGACATCCTCGTCGGAAGCCTTGCCACCGCAGACTTCCTGCTTCTTTTCTTATGATTCCGATCCCACCCCATGAGACGGTCCCTGCTTCTAGGCTGGGTTACTTCTACTGCTTGTTTGTAGGCAACAACACGCTCATGTGGATCTGTTTTGCAGCATCCACCACAACCTCGTGGCCATCTCCTGTGATCGCTACTTCGCCATTGTACATCCTTTGCAGTTCAAGCGGTATGTCACCAAGGGTCGCGTTTGTGTGTGCGTTATCGTAATGTGGGTGGCTATGTTCTTTCTAGTGGGGATCCTATTTGCATCAACTACAGAGTAGACATCAACAGAAAGGACTTGTGCCTTCCTTTTCGATACCAATACATCCAAGGCCGTGTATGGGTGGTTCATTTTCCTACTCCGTCTCATCATCCCAACCATCATCCTCTTAGTCCACCCAGACCGCGATTGCTCTCGTCCTTCATCGAGAGTCCAAAGCCTTCAGAGAAGGATGCCAGGCAACCATGCATTCCCACGCTCGGTCCATCTGGCAGCTCGTGATCATGTGATTAAGCTCATGCTTATCGTCATCATCGCTTTCATCATCTGCTGGTCACCAAGTCATATTTCTTCTTCGGTGTCAACACCGGTTTCATCTCTTTCAGGTATCTCTATACTCCAACTCACCGTATCTGCACCGTGCTGGCGCTCTGCAATTCTTGTCTGAATCCTATTATTTACATCGTAAGGCACCCTCACTTTCGCCAAGCACTGAAGGAACTTTTTAGCGGTTCTGGAGTCGGGAAAACCAGAGGCCCTCTTTTTGAGCACAAGACTGAGAATCGGGAAAGCAGCAACAGCGTGCAAATATCTACCATCGGTTAAGGAAAGTATTGCTGATATTGATGTTTGCTATTTGTAAATTTCAAGAAGAGTCTCAATGACTATTAATGATTATTCATGTAACACGGTAGCTGGAAATCATTTACACCGTAGTTCACCACGATCGCACAACTTTCGTAAAAACACTCCCCAAGCAAGGTCAACAAACAACCTTGTGTCTCATCCTTTGAAATGTGAGAATATTTCAAAGAGAGATATTACATAATCCAATCATGATTTCTAAAGGAACAGAATCGCTATTGGCATTGCACTTAAGTTAATTCCTTGAAAGTCTTTGCTATCGCTTTGCACTGACAAGTCCTGAGCAAGCTCATGTTTGCCCAAACCAAGGAAATGCACTGCCTGCACCAGAGTTTACACTACTTTGTTGATTTTATTAAATATGTAAAAAAAAAAATTGACAGCAAACTTAAATCACTGGTAATCGATTGACACAAATTTATGATCTTTCATAAAGCGTTTAAACATTTATGGAAATTAAACATAAACGACGAAAATCTGACCAGCTATTGCTGAAGACCTCGATGATGGTGTTTCAGTTTCAATTTCAGTTTATTTTCATATTTCACATAAATGATACATGCATGCATTGCCAAGTAAGAAATAATACATAAATATACATATGAATGACATCATAAATAAGACGATTCATAATACAAAGGGAGAAATTGGAACATACAAAGACGTAGATCTTAATATAGTCACCATGAGCTTAAGACAAATTAATTTAAAAAGTGAAATATGAGGGAATCTAATAAAAAGCTGGCTTGTAATAAAGATTCCCTAGAAGGTTTAAAGGAAAGTATGTGATATTTGCGTGTTATTTTGAGAGATTTATTAAGTTTCATCAAAAAGGGAGAAAAAAATGAGCTGGTGGTACAAAATTGAATAAAAATAAAAGATTCAACATGTTCAAAGAGAGATTTCTGTATTGGCTCTTAAATTTTTTTCTAGATGAGCTCTCAGAAAAGAAAAGAATTAATCTCATTTCGAATAAATATGTCCTTTATATCTTTAAAGACCATATTCCAATGTAAATTGCTTTCGCTAAAGCAGTGACAGATTTAGAGAGATTGTACATTGTGAGAGACTTCCTGCCCGTGCCTCCTTTTTTTTTTGCTTGCCACAAAATTTTCTGAGATTTATTTGTTCCCACTCTTTTACAAATATCTTCGATCCGCCTCTGCGTAAAAGCACACTTTCAAACCTCACTCGTAAATCACAACAGTCAGGACAGTTGTTTAATCTTTAACGATGTACATCATGTAGGTAAGATTGTGAAATTTGCATCCCATAAAACAGCTAAAGTATTTTAAACCAACATGTAGATGGGATGGAAAAAGGACCCAAATATACTCCCAACATGAATAATGAAATTCAAAACCTTTTTTTTTTCTGATAGAAAGACGAGTACAAACACATCTACCGAATCAGTCTGCATTCGTACATATTCCGATATGATACTTGATCTACGTAACACGGACCGATTTCCCTGTTAGTTTATTCTATGTTAACTAATATTCACATCTATATTTATCAATTGAATAAGTATCCTACTGGCATCAGGCATTACATCAGCTATCCTTTTCATACCGATTTCCCATCGTATTTGTTGTTTGATCCCTCAAGAAAAAAAAAATATATATATTGTATATAGTGCATTGTTGTCATAACTATGATGATTGTATGTATTATGAATTAGATAGCGATTCACAGTTACTGAGGTATTTTTCTTAGAAAGGTGTGCTGTATAAATCAAGCTTTATCATCACTGATATTATTGCTACAAATTATGAATACTTAATACATGTACATGGGCAGAAAACTTTCAAAATAATCATTCAAATTCAAGAGACAAGATGACACAAACTACATGAATGGTATAAATGTCTTTTCAGTAATCTTGGAGATTCCTGATATAATATTTATTTGATATAATGAATTAATCAATATCATGAATGGTTGAGAGAATTAGAGTGGTCAGAGTAGCTAGGCGAAATATACGTAACGTCGTCGGATTGAGAAATACTTTTTTTGTAATTCTGTAACAAAATCACAAAGATTAAAAGGAAAGATGAGATACGAGCATTGACTGTTTCTCAAGTAGGCTTACTCATTTAAGAGAAAATGTATTCTTCTAAGTTGTTTATTCATTTGTGAACAAGACATCTGAGGCCAATGCTTTTCCTACGCTGCTTTAGGTACAGATAGTTCCCCTCTGGAGGCATTATGTGGTTTGGTTATTATTTCAAGGGCATTTTAATGAATTCGTCACAAAATACAGCCCCGACGTTTCTTATCACCAGAATTATTGGCCGAAATTTTCTTCTTCCCTTTTAAATCTTTGTGAATTTGTTATAGAATTATAGAAGTATGTTATAGCAGAATGTCAAAGAACACTATTAGAAAAAATGATGATTAGAACCTTTTCTTGTCCCACATATGGAACCTTTACAGGTTCTTCAAAGAACCATTAACAGCCTATAAAGGTTCTCTAAAGGGGTCTAAAGGGGTCTTTAGAACGATTTTGGTTGTACAATGAACCCTTTATAAAACCCCCTTTTCTGGAGTTTCTAAATAAAAAGACATTTTTCTCAGAGTGAAGTATGTTTTCAATCCGGCGACGTCATGGTGTCTGGCATGCCTACTCCACTGTAATTCTCTCAACAATTCAAATAACTATCCCAACTATCTTTTGAAAATAAGATTTTATATTACCTTACACTGATGCAGTTCTATGTTAGGTATATATATATATATATAAGCAAATTGTTTAAAGGTTTGAGGGGGAAACGTTCTCGTCTTATTCTAGTCTCCATTATTGTGCACACCGACGTAAATCCACTTTGAGGAGTGGGGGGGGGGGGGAATGATCGACCTTTTTTGCCGATTTTTTTTTTGTCGAACTCACACTTAGTATAAACACACGCCCCTCACCCACCTGCACAGACCCCCTTACACACAGTTTAATTTTAGCTTGCGAGCGAGCGAGCCAAAAATAACCACTTTCTGGTTTTCAATCGCATTTTTCAAATCATGCAAATAGAAATTCTATAATATGATGAGCGAGCGAAAATAAGCGCTTTCTGGTTTTAAATCGCATTTTCAAATGGAAATTCTAAATATGATGGTTGTTTATGACAGATTATTAAAAATTGAATTAACTGATTAATTCAATATCAATTTCTTCCTTAAAAGTTGGGGGATATTGTACACGCCATCCCCCTCTCAAAAAAGTGAGAGGGGGATATATCCCCCACCCCCCCCCCCCCCCGGGATTTACGCCAATGATTGTGCAAAATATACTGACTTTATAACGATACTATAACACTGGCCCAAGTATGAACCCTAAATGTCAAAAAGATCTAATCTTAAAATGTGCTATCGTATTACATGCTAAAAGCAACCAAACAGTAATCTTTTTACACTTTTTTCTCCATTTTTCGTGATAATGATAGTTATAATAATAATAATATTATTATGTTATAAAGCGCATAATACTAAAAAATAGTCTCTATGCGCTGTACATTAATAAATCTTAATCTATAAAATAAACATTACAATAGTATAGTGATGAACAAGAATCAAATAACAAAGTTAAGTTCAAGCATTTCAAGCATATTGATCTAAGGACCCTATTTATATTACATTATACTGCATTACCTCATGAACAAGCAATCAAAGGTATGAGAAAAGATACGTATTTCGTGAGTTCTTAAAGCTATTAACAGTTGATACCTGTCGAAGTTGGGGAGGAAGAGAATCTCTGTGTATGGTACGATCTAAATAGACGTTGTTACCGGTTAAAATGGAATTTACATTACACTAAGTTGAAAAATTAAGAATACAAACAAGACAAATCAAATATCTTTACATAATATATGTACATTGTACATGTATATATTGTGTTATAAGGATAAATGCAAAATATGGAAATTACATTTTACTCTTATATAATTAAATCATAATTAAAGTATTATTCTGGTGGTAATACATAATCCCCAACAAAATAATAGTGAATACTTATATAGTCCGCACAATGCAATATACCAATTCATTTAGGCAAAAAAAAATGTTATGTTGCCCTCACATGCACAAAATTTGAAAATTGGGGTCGGTCGGGTTCGATTTTAATTTTTTTTTACTACCCCACTGGCCTGTAACTGTTATGCACGCGAGCGAGAGCGAGTCGACACTCGTGTGTAATATGTGCAGTTGTGTGACGTAAGAGAGTTAAGTTTTCCGATATTTTTTATGAGTTTTCCAAGGAGAGACGCGCCGGGTAGAAAGCAGTAAAAACGCATATAAAGTGTTTTTTTGAGCCATTGAATACAAAGTTTAGCAAATTCTTCGCCCAAATCTGAGATTTCCAAATCAATTGGCCTGTAATACCACCACAATTTAATACATATTAAGTATAACATAGGTTCAACCTTCATTTCCAGCCCTTATTCTGTGATGTTATGATATGAATTCATGAGTAACTAATAACCCATGGCATAGTCAGCGGTTTCAGTAGGATATATTACATTATAAGTTGTATTAAAAACTCAGTAGAAAGAAATCACTTGTATAAAATGACAATTTATGGTATCTGTCAATCAAGCATATGTCATATCAATCAGAGAAATGTATTAGTCTATACTTCCAGCCCTCACTGCAGTCTAGATAAGTAGATTTATGATAATGTGTTGATACCACACTTCAAAATAGTCTCACATGTTATGAACCTTCATGCATCCTATTATTACACATCCATTTGCATTCATACTGCATTAGCAATTTTCAAAGATTGAAACTGAATGAAAGAAATATTCAACAGTTCATGGCTGCATTCGGACTCAGCGGAGGGGGGGGGGGGCAGTTACAATCCTCTCTCCTTCGTACGAATCCTACTTTTAGATCTTCAATTTCAACTTTAAAAGTGCAAAAGGATTTTTACTAGGGGCGGGGATAAGAATGTGTGAAATATGTGGGGAACAAACGTGACAGAGTAGGGGGAAAGGGGTGGGACGGATGTACCCCCCCCCCCACACACACACAAGATGATATGGGTTCAAAAGCTGCTTCGAAGGAAGGTGATTTCATAAAAGGATGGGCTAAATACCCTTTTCACTTCCAAGAACGGAAAGGAACACTACAAACAGATGTATCAGACTTAGAGGCAGATGAAGAAGAAACTGAATGACCAACTGGTGATTTTCTACTGCAGTTGTAGGAAGGAACAAGGACATGACAGTGTGCAGGTCAGGAGCCCGGACGACGACATCTTGTACCACGAAACCATGTTGTAGCAAATGCATTCGTAAAACTTAAGAAAGATCGCAGACGTACATGATGCATAATGGGTTTGTTTAGAGCGGTATTATATACTGCGCCTTTGTAATATCCGTTGCTGATATGCCCATTTGAGATGTGCAATCCTAAACCACAAACATTTAATATCGTTTCGTATCAGTGTAAGTAAACTGTAATGTCATCATTCAATCAATCAGGTTGCGTAGAACTCACGAGATCCATGGATAAGTTATTTCCTTTGTCATTCATGCGTTCAGTGATGCCTCCCACTCCCGGAGACCAGTGCCCATCCATATTGAATCGATATGTCCTCCTAGGTCTTCCTCTTCTTGCATATCTTTTAAAAGTTTATATACAGGGCCACTGAGTGGACCGTGAGCTATGGATGCCTTTGAGCAAAACCTGAGAGCTTCAATCTCCTCTGGGTCACTCTTGAGCTGACCTGACATTTGTAAGGTTTCCAGAGATTTACAAAAAGCTCAGATACAACCAGAATGGCTTCAGATTAAAGGGAAGATCCACCACCAGTTACATTCTATAGGAGGATTCCTGAGGGCACCAGAGAGAAGAGACTCTGCATTGTCCTGGTGTTCATTGACTTCAGAAAGGCCTTTGACTGCCTTATGAAGATTCTACGGGCTTACGGAACCCCCTCCCTTATAAAAACAACACAAACATCAGAGCCCAGGACATCACACCCGATGGGATGACATAGCTCTTTGAGACATTGGTTGGAGTATACTCCAAGGTGATACATCAGCCCCATGCTTCTTTGTCAACATGACTATTTATATGCCTTGCACTAAGGAACCACCAGGACTCTGGCTTCGCTGTAACTCCGGTTCGGAGTGTGAGATATAAGACTAAGAATATTTTTAGCTTGCTGACGACATAGTTCTGGTGACAAACGGAGGTGGAGGAGTATCTATGAATGCAGGAATGCGGATAAACGAGAGCAAGGCTATCTGGTGGAGAACATCTTGGGGCATCGTGAGTGCTGGTGGGAAGCCAGTGACATATTGGTAGAGGATTTCCTGCAAAGATCAGGAACACAGGATGCTGTGGATAGGGTGAGGAAAGCCTGGGCAGCATGCCACAGCCTGAAGTCTGTATGGAAATCAGGCCTCCGTAAGGACTTAAAGATTGTCTCTTCACAGGAACAGTGGAGTCTGTTTTGTTGTACGGGTCAGAGACCTAGACCTTCACAAAAAGACTAACTCAGATGGTGAATGGGTGCTACACAAGAATGTTGAGGACGGCTTTGAGCGTCAATCAGATCGCAACGAGAATGAGGAACTCTGAGCTGTACAGAAACCTTCCA